>JZKD02S1999896.1:74131-99101 GCA_000966675.3 Picea glauca
ATAACATTACTAATATAAATTACAACTAATGGCCTAAAGCCGACATAAATAAAATAGCATTACTAATCTAATATGCCCCAATTAAGGGGTGAAGAGCCAATATTAGGGCTTAACAGAGTACTTGCTAAGTCTATCAAAAATCACCATGATGACACTCGTTCCTTCATACGTTGGTAACCCTGTGATGAAATCCATGGAAATATCCTCCCAACGCTGACTTGGAATGGATAACGGTTGTAAAAGACCCGAGGTATTAATTGTTTCCACCTTATTTTGTTGGAAAACCAAACATTCTACAAAAAACCTTTGAACATCAGTTTTAAGGCCATCCCAAAAAAATTCCCTCTTGACCCTGTGATAGGTTTTCAAAAATCCTAAGTTCCCCCCTACCAGAGAGGTGTGCAATTCCAAAAGTACCTTTTGTTTGAGTTGGGAGTTATTACATAAATATAAGCAATCTTTGTACCATAGTGAATCATTTTTCCATGTAAATGTATCATATGCACTGGAATCCTACTGCAACCTTTGAATGAGAGTCTACACTTCTTCATCATTCTTCCATTCATCCCTTGTTTATGTTATCCAATCAGGTTGGATGATAGAGATAGCACATAGAAATGCCCCAACATCGTCATCCATTCTTGAGAGTGCATCTTCCACAAAATTTTGCTTCCCTTTTTTGTAGATGATTTCAAAGTCATAACCTAACATCGCAACCACCCATTTTTGTTTCTCTTTTGAAGATAGTATTTGTTCCAAGAAGTATTTAAGACTATCATGATTTGTTTTTTCCTTGAAGTGCCTACCTATTAGGTAAGGACACCATTTCTTCAATGCATGTAGTATTTCCATCATTTCCTTCTCATTAATGGGTTTGTGTAATTCCTTTCCCTTGAGTGACCAAATTTCAAAAGCAAGGGTCCTTCCTTATTGCATTAGAACAATACCAATGCCATTTTACGAGTCATCACATTCCACAATAAATGTTTTTGTGAAGTCTGTTCTGGTCAAGACACGAGCTTTGCACATTGCCTCTTGATGTTTTTCAAAATATTGAGTTTCCTCTAGAGTCCATGAAATTGCATCATTCTTAGTTAATGCAGTTAAATGTGTTTCTATTCTTCTCAAACAAACTTGCGGTAGTAACCTGTCAAACCGAAAAATCCTCTAGTATTCTTTAATGTTTTGGGAATTGGCCAGTCCATCATGGCCTTAATATTGTTAGGGTCTACCTTGACACCTTCATGAGATACAATATGCTCCAAATACTCTACCTCCTTCACCCCAAAGAAACATTTGAATGGTTTGGCATATAGATGTTGCTTCTTTAGTAGATGTAGCACCCTGTCAACATGTCGAACATGATCTTCCCAAGAATTTATATAGATTAGTATATCATAAAAAAATAGTAACACAAATTTTTGAAGGAAGGGCTTGAAAATGGAATCATCAACCCTTGGAATGTGGAAGGTGCATTCGTAAGGCCAAAAGGAATGACCAAAAATTCATAATGGCCTTCATGAGTTCTGAATGTTGTTTTTGTAATATCTTCTTCCTTCATTATAATATAATGATACCTTGAACGAAGATCCAACTTTGTGAAGTAGATTGCTACATGTAGTTCATCTAACAATTCATTAATGACGGGAATGGGAAACTTATCTTTAATGTTGATCTTGTTTAGCTCTCTATAATATGGAAACATACACCATGATCCCTCTTTCTTGAGTACCATTACCATCAGTGCAGAGTAAGAACTTTGGCTAGGTATAATAATTCTAGCCTCTGACATTTCTTCAACCATATGCTCAATTTCACTCTTCT
This sequence comes from Picea glauca, assembly GCA_000966675.3. Taxonomy (NCBI): domain Eukaryota; kingdom Viridiplantae; phylum Streptophyta; class Pinopsida; order Pinales; family Pinaceae; genus Picea; species Picea glauca. Next base: position 75,956 of record JZKD02S1999896.1, read on the forward strand.
AGGCATAAGGGTATTTGTAAGGCCTGATGTTAGGAGGAACACTCCCAATAATTAAGTGAATAACATGATCATGAATGTGAGTGGGTTGAATACCTCTGGGATATCTTCAAATACTTTGGAATGCTTATCAATGATCCCTTGGAGATCTCGGGGAATATATGGATTATATGTTTTAACATCTAGTGAGCATAGTTTTACAATTACACCTTGATGCCCCTTTTTTAATAATTTTGTCATGCCATTATAGATTAACACCTTACTAGGTTTCCTTGTAATACCCCTTAACTCAAATTCCTTTCCTTCCAATGGAAATTTCATGAAAATTTCATGAAAATTAAAATCCATTGTTCCCAATGATTTTAACCATTGGACCCCTAGTACTACATCAACACTACCCATGGGTATAGAAATCATTGGAATATTCATTACATATTACCCCATAGTAAGATTGATATTATGGAATTTTCCCGAGCAATTTATAGTTCCTCCATTTTCAATCATTACTTGAAACTCTGGTGCTGGATATATAAAGCCATTGAGATCTTTGGCTAATTTGCAGTGAATGAAATTATGAGTACCACCAGAATCAATTAGCACTATAACCTTTTTATTTTTGAGATATTCTTCGATCTTGAGGGTTTGAGGAGTGCTAATTCTAGCCAATGCATGACATTATATGGTGGGAGTCATCTCTTAAAAATAAATCTCTTCTACATCTTCATCTTGAGATGGTTCTTGTTCTTGTTCTTCTTCCTCTTCACAATCTATGTAGAATAATTTATTCTCACCACACTTATGTCCCTTACTATCGTTGATGTCACAATTAAAGGATAAAAAATTTGATTTTCTTTCCTCCAATTGTTTTAGTGTCAACCTTGTAGGTTGAGGTGGTTTATAAGAAGGAAAATTATTCTCTCGATATATGTTAGGGTTGGTACTTCTAGTAGCCATAGCCAAATTTTTACTTTCAACATTTCTCACCACCCTGAATAGATTCTCCAATGATTTGGATTCCCAAAGGAGAACCTCATGTTGAATGTTATCCTTTAAAGCTCCTATGAAGACATCAATCATGCGCTCATATGGAATATTCTTTACCTTTATATTCAATCTTTGTAATTTCTCATTGTGCTTCACAACTGAACCCTTTTTCTTGAGATTTATCATTTGGATGAAGAAGGTATTTCTCCTTGTATCCTGATAGTGTGCTATCATTTCTTTTGTGAAAATTGTCCAAGTGATAAGTGGTTTGCGAGAACAAAGCCATCGATACCACACAAATTGATTAGGTTCTAAATATAAGGACACAATTATTACCTTTTGTGTGTGTGGGACATCATGTATATCAAAGAACTGCTCCATCTGGAGTATCCATGTGATTGGATCCTTACCATCAAACTTTCTCATATCGATCTTAGGAAAGTGGTTGTTCTTCAACCCAAATATGGAGTTTCTCCAATCTTGATTCATCTTCCTTGTGTCCTCATCATGAATTTCATGGGATACATTGTCTCTTTCAGGTGGCCTCTCTATTAGCATTTTTTTTCAACACTTTCATGATCTTCCCTTTTAATCCATCCATCTTAGTATCCATGATCACTTCGAGCTTAGCTTCAGTTGAATCCAACATATTTTGTAGTTCATCTTTTGTTACTGCCTTCTTTTGTAAATCATCTATGTCCTTGCGCATTTCTTCACCTTCATCAAGATTCCAAGTAGGATTGTTTGAGGTATTATTTGGTGTATAATTTCCCTTTTTGGTGGCATTTTGGCCAAGTATCACTTTTAAAACCCCGATCTGGAGATTGTTCTGCTAGCCTACATTTATTTTGTTGTAGCTCTTCAATTTCAGACTTTCTGAGTCTAAAATTTCTACCTGAGGTATCCTGATGTGTCTTCTTTCCAACCCCATAGGTTATACCAAGATTGGATTATCCAAGATAATTTTATGATAAATTTCCCAAGATGTGCTTATTTTTTCCCTTCCGGGAGAGTGAACTTGTACAACCTTCCATGTGTTAGTGTATTCACTTCATAACTTGAAATTTTCACTAGTAACACTTCGGTCCGTAAAATAATTAATGGTATAGTTATTACTAAATTTGGAAGTGTTTATCTTCATATATAATAGGTTTCCCAAGAACACTTGTTTTAGACTAAAATCTAGACCAACCAAAAACCCTAATTTCCTCAGAGAATAAATTCCAGAGTATAGCGAATAAAGGGATGAAATTTGTACACAAGATACTTCACTATTCTTCCTTTGTAATTTAAATATTTTTGAACCTTAAACCAAGATGAAAAAATTGGGAGATAAAATGCCAAGAAGACCTATTTCAGACCCCAATTATCTCTATATCTCTCCTCTATACCATATAAATTTGATATCCCGAAACCTTCTAGAAAAAAAATTGTAGCAAAACTTCCAAGAAGACTTGTTTTGAAGAAGCCAGTCCAGAGGATTGTCTAGCTCTGATGAAAAATGTTAATAACCAAATATCAAAATAGCATAAAAAACCTGAGAATAAGTACTCCACGCATTGACAAAGAGAGAAATTTAGATAAAAATCCTCTTCAAGGGGGAACCTTCCTTATACATTACATGAATTCACAAATACAATATGATTCCCAATGAAAATGTCTCCTTGGTATATATAGGAGACTAGGATGTACAATTACAACTAATGGAGCCAAGACGACATAAATAAAATAAAAATAATAATGTAATATTCCCCAATTAAGGGGTAATGTGCCACAATTTAGGGCTTAACATGATATCATTCATTGAGGATTTTATTATAACTAGATTTGGCGTCCTAGAATCCTTAGTTTTTGATAATGCTAAATATTTCTCTTCCTTGAAGTTGACTGAATATGTACTTGAGAAGAAAATTAAAATTAAGTATTCATAAAATTATTATCCTCAAAGAAATGGGCTAGTGGAATCTACTAATAAGAATTTAATCAAAATTCTGAAAAGAACTGTAACATAACACCAAAGGAATTGACACCTAGATCTACCCAATGATTTATGGGATTATAAGGTGACACCTAAGGCTTCTATATGTAACTCTCCTTTCTTTCTAGTGTATGGAAAATAAGCTATTTTAACCACCCATACTTTCTTTCCTTCACTACAGCTAGCCCAATCATTTCAAGAGAAATAATGCCCAATGATGCAACAAAAGTTAAATATGCTCCTCAAACTGGAAGAAGAAAGGGAAAAATCTAAAAAGAACCTAATGCAAAATCAAGAACTGATAAAAATATTGTTTGATAAAGATTTGGTAGGAAACAAATATTTTAGGAAGGTGATTTAGTTCTTAAATGGGACAAAGCCAATGAAATGAAAGGAAAGGACACCAAATTCCAAAAATTGTGGCTAGGTCCATACCAAATCCATGAAAAAATAGGTCATGAACTTTAGACTCAAGACATTGGAGGGAGACATGGAGGAGCTCCTTGTCAATGGAAAAATGTTTAAAATATACTTCTCCTACTCACCTTTGGTGATGTATCTCTGTATATACTAGGTTTCCTTTTCCATTTGCATTAGCTTTTTTGAAAATTTTGTTTTGAATACATTCTCTCGTTTCTTTTTTTTTTCTTTTTTTTTATTTTATTTTCCGATTCAGTCTTTTTCTTTGTTATGAATAATGTCTCTGTTTATCATCCTCAATTATTTATGAAAATTTTTGGTAGACAATTTAGACTTTTTAACAAATTTTAAAATAATTCCTATGTGGGTATCTCTTCATATACACATGAGTGATATAATTGCCTTGCTTTTTTAATATACGCATAAAAAAATAATTGTACTAAAAGGAAGTAACTTGTTCAAATCTGTTTAAAGATAAAACCTCATATTATGAATCTAGATATTCAATATCTCAATGACAAGTTTCCTACAACTGTGTGATGACACTCATACAAGCTTTATAAAATCCTGAAAGATTAATATAAGGTAATAGACAAATATGTCTTTTGCATAATTTTTGTGACACATCCCAAACTCACATAAATATAAATAATACATCAATATATTCTTAGAATGGACCCATATGGACAAATCACTAGCTGAGACTATCATATCAAATCAACTCTTATATAACCCCACTTCTTGAAACACCCATATTGCAAGAGAAATACATAAATTACAAATATTAAAGGGTGAATTCCAAAGAAAAATCATAAGGAAGTTGAAAGAACTATTAATAGTGTGGGAAGTACAAGTAAAATTGTCGAGGCTATGGATGCTCGTTGGTAGTGGGGCCATGCTTGTATGATATCGAGGCAACTTTGTCGAGGCTATGGAAACTCACTAGAAACAAATTAATGTTGGGAAACGAGAGATGCAGAAAACACTTTAGTCTATAAACAGTCAGGGATACTCCTTTGTGGTGTCTCATTCTTCTAAGATATTTGTCTATGAAATGAATCAATAAAAAAATCCCTTACTTTTCACAGGAATTATTTAGAGGATCATCTTGTATATTTCACTTTATCATTGCTTAAGAAAAGGATTAATTATGTGGGATCCATAGTATAGGCACTGTGGAAAATTTTCAAAATATAAAAGGAACAAAGTAATATGATCTAAGGGGACATTTAAAATCATAGATAACTAGTTATTCTCAGTAAGTCACCATTTGTTGTGCCCCCACAACGACCCACTAATATTCTCTAACCAAAGATAATTTCAGTGGTTCCCCCCTATAAAAGTTTTGCAAGGTACTATGTCACTACAAGTTTGATTTGATACTAACATAGGAAACTACTACTTTTCTAATAAAGTCTATATTACAACCCTGCAATTGATGATGTAGAGCTGATGTTTTGAGTTTTTATTCTTGTTGATTGGCTTACACTCATTCGAAAGAATCAAATTCAGTATTGTGCTCAACCACCATAAAATTATTCAATGATATGAAAATAATTGCTTCCTCACATAAAAAAATGCTATTCAGAATGAGATATAACACTGCTATAATAAAGATTCATATTTGAACACGTTTTGAAGTTTTTTCTCTGCTAGGGTTTGACCTATCACTTTCATATATGGCTAGGGTTTGAGCAGCAGGTATCACTGCTTCTCTCTACCACCGCCCCAGGTAGGGAAATCATGCTCCCAAATGATGGAGGGATGTGAGGCACCTCATATAGTCAGGTGGTGTCCCAGGTTCCTCCAAGAGGAGGATTCCGTCGACCCTCCTTCGAACCGCCACTGAACCAATGATCACAAATCTTCGTAGAGGGGGCTTCCAAGGGAAGGTAAATGGACATCGAATCTAGACCAACAAAATCCAAAGAAACACACCCTTGGGAACTTGGGAAGTGCATACAACAGGCACCTTCAACACCGAAATATGTCATTAGCACACCCATAATCGAAGAACAAAAGCAATACATGCAGGACTATGCATTGGTAGGAAAATTTCTAGGTCTGTGGCCCTATGGACATGATCTCATCAAATGGATTCATCAATGATGGAATCCCAAAGGATATTACAACCTACAACTAGGCTCCAAGGGTTTCTTTACCATCATTTTCCATAACTTGGAAGACCACAATCACATATTTGATGGAGGATCATATTTCTTCAACTCTGCCATCCTCTTTCTATGCTTCTGGATAGAAAATTTTATCCTAGAAAAAGAAGACTTTGCGCATGCCCCAGTATAGATATGCCTATACTATCTCCCACAGGATTTTTGGTTAGAGGAGATTATGGACGACATTGGTAACACCATTAGAATCTATGTAAAATCCTCACAGGAAACCAAGAAGAGAAGGTACACCTCCTATGCATGCATCTGCATCTACCTCAACATAGATAAGCCTCTTCCAGGCTCAATCACTCTAGAACACCATGATGAGGATTGGTCTCAAACTACTAATTATGAACACATACCATTCAGATGCAGAAAATGCCACGAGCATGGACATTTGTTCAGGGACTATCCTATGAATGCGATAACCAAAAGTGATAATCCTAAGACAAGCAAAGAAAAAGATGGTTTCACCCGGGTAGGGGGTCAATAACAACATATTGCAAGGAAAACAATGTCGATGGTTGCACATCCCTGAAGACATGAACATACCCACGATACCCCAAAAGGAAACTTCTACCCACAACAAAGAAAAAGACAATCTCTTGAATATCCCAGTTCTGGAGCAGATAAAACCTTCTTCCCAATCCCCCCAAAAATAGGGTGAAGCTTCTGACTAGATGAAAGAGAAACCAAAATGGATCTAGATGAATAAGATATCACCAGAATAGATCTGGAAAATATAGATCAAGCCTACTGCAAGAAGGAACTGTATACCATTCCCCCAGATCAGCTCTACAAAGTTCATAAAGTATTCATCAACTCCTCGATGGGATCATCAGCTAGATCCAACACAGGCTTGGGAATTCAGTGCATTCAACAAAGAGAGTAGCACAAACATCAAAAGGACGAGAAGAAAAGAGGAAGAAAGTCTACCTAGAAGCTCATACTGAAAATCGATAACTTCATAGTCAATTCGGGTCAGATACACCTCATTTTTGACACCTTCCCCCCCCTCCCCTCTCCCTCCTCATCATGAAGCTCATCTCCTGGAATATAGGGGGTCTCAATGGTCGTAGTAAGTAGAGGCTTCTATGGGAAAGGATCATAGCAGAACAACCTGACATTCTTCTACTTCAAGAAACAAAATGTGCAGGGGATGAAATGAAACAAATTCTCTCTAGATTTTGGTAACATGGACAAATTATGACCATCGATTCCAGAGGCACGACCAAAGTCCTAGCCATTCTTTGGAATCCTCGCTTTGTAATCATGGAAAATGTCTTCTCAACTCGCTGGAAAATCTCCACTGAATATTGACTCATCGGATCTAATCATCCTGACATCCTTACCAACGTCTATGGGCTGGCTACGCAAGGGGAAAAATTAAACTTCATTAAAGGTTTACCACTCTCATCAATGATCGCATATGGATACTAGGTGGATACTTCAACATGGTCTGCAACCTTGAGGAAGAAAAAGGGGGAATTCGCAAATTAGACCCAAAAAGTGGGATTTTTCAATATCTACTAGACAAGCATTGTCTCGTTAACTTAGAAACCCAAAATGGAATCTACACCTAGTCAAACAGGTGCTCGGGTTCCCAATAGGTGTATTTTTGGCTCAACTATTTCCTATTCTTAGATCTCCTCTTGATGGATGGTCTCTCCCTCAACACCATTAATATGGACACAACGAGCTCTGACAACTGGCCCATTCAGCTAATAATTGATATCTCAGGATCTCCCAGCTGAAATCCATTCATATTTGAGTGTTTTTGGCTCACCCATCCATAGTTCCAAGCCATGGACATGACCTGGTCATAGGATGTTGCAATCTCGCATGGATAAAAAATGTGTCGATTCTAGCAACGACTTAAGAACTTCAAACAATGACTTAAGCTTTGGAATAAATAAAACTCCGGTAACATCTTCGAGGTGCAATGACATTTGAATGATCAAATGAACCTCCTCCAAATGAAAATCAGGAATCATGGCCTCACGAAGGAACTCAAGGAATAGGAGAACCTACCAAAACAACAATTGGAGGAAAGGTTCTCTTAAGAAGAAGTCTCATGGAGGAAAAAGTCTCACAAACAATGGCTCAAGGAGGGAGAACACAACACAAAATTATTTCACGGGTCAACGATGCAGAGGCAACACACCAATCATATCACTCAATTGGTCACAGAGCAAGAACAAACCCTCCAAGCCCATGAAGATCTGGAACAAGAATTGGTTTCTTATTACCAGGACCTTCTAGCTAAAATCCTTGGGGAAAGATCTTTAGACATTGACAATATCACCTAAAACATTCCACATCTCATTACCCATGAGAAAAATGATGCCTTGACTAGACCCATCTCGATTGAAGAAGTTAACCTGGCTCTGCAGGACACCCCTGAAGGAAAATCCCCAGGAATTCTTCCACTTCTGCTAGCCCATGGTACGAGAGGAAGTCTAGGATCTCATCAAGGACTCAAAGCCATCAGGTCAAGTTCTCCCTGCTCTCAATGAAACTTTCCTGGCCCTCATACCCATGGAAGAACAGTTCAATCATCCTAATCATTTCAGACCCATCACTCTCTGTAATGTGATCTACAAATTTCTCACTAAAGTCATCGCCAGGCACCTCAAACCCATCCTTCTATTCATCATTTCTCCTGAGCAGTCAAGGTATGTTAAAGGCTGGAAAATTCTCGACAATGTTCGCCTCTCCCATGAAGTCATACACTCTCTTCAGACCATAGGGAATCCAGGTATGTTACTAAATTTTTATCTCTCCAAATCTTTTGATAAAATAAGATGGGCATACATGAAGGATTTTCTTCTCGCTTTTGGATTTGCACAAGATTGGGTTAATTGGATTCTCAATATCACCTCTTCATCCTTCTTATCTATCTTGGTCAATGGCATCCCCTCTCTCCCTTTCTCACCCACTCATGGAATACGACAAGGGGACCCTCTGTCCCCCTTCCTCTTCATAATCATGGAAGAAGGCCTAAGCCGCTCCATCAAAGCCTCCATTATAGACAAATATCTAGTGGGACTACCTCTTCATGGCATAGACCCCCCCATATTCCATAGAAAGTTTTTCTATGACACCTTAATGATGGGGTCCCTCATAGTTCTTAAGGCCCAACGAATCCTTAGTATTATCAATAACTTTTGTGCAACCTCTGGAATGGACATTAATCGATCAAAATCCAAGATCTTCTTTTTTAACACCTCGATCCAGGTTCAATGCCATATCACCAACATCATGGGCTTCACTCATAGATCCCTTCTGTCTAAGTACCTAGGTATCCCACTCATCAACAAATCCCTATGTAACAACTCCTGGGAGGGGCTCCTTTCCTCAATGAGGAAAAGGCTCTCCTCATGGACCTTCCACTCGCTCAGATTGCCCAGTTGCCTCATCCTCCTCAAGTCGGTTCTTCAAACCCTTCCCATATACTCCTTCTTAGATTTGGAAGCCCCCAACTTCATTCTAACTTCCATCAAATCACTTTAAAGTAACTTTCTCTGGGCATGAGAAAAAAATGAAAAACAAATAGCCCTGATCAACTGGGAAAAGATATGCAATCCAAAATCTATGGGCGGCCTTGGCTTGCATGACCCTACTATTCTCAACAAAGTTCTAAGCACTAATATTTGGTGGATATGGATAAATAACCCTAAATACTGTGGGCCATACTTTGGAGGAAAAAGTACGCTCCATGCATTGAGGAAAAATAGTTGATTCGATGGGATGATAACACATCATGATCCTTGATATGGAATGAAACAATTTAAAGCCACTCCTTGATAGCCGACCATGCCTTATGGGAAATCATAAATGGGAGAACAACATACTTTTGGAAAGACTCTTGGAAACGATGGCCTACATTAGATTAACAAACCATCATCGAAGCCCTTCTCAACTCTACCATGCAAGCGGGTTTACTCACGGTCGTAGATTCCTAGGAAAATATCCCCCTAGGGGCCACGTGGCAATGTTGGAAGTCCACACATAAAAAACTTAATCTGTTAGTGCACATGGATCTCTAGGCATGGCATGAGACTATCTCTTCGTGGAAAATCCAGATTCATCTAGGCAAGGATATTCTAAGATGGGGGCACTCCTCGTAGGGCACCTTCACCATCAAAGAATCCTACAACCTCAAGACTAGCCATCTTCTTCCACCCAAAGAGAAAATCTGGAAGAAAATTTGGGGCATCAAGAACTAAATCAAAATCAACACCTTCCTATGGCTTGTTTCCCATAAATGCATCCTTACCTGGGGAAATCTAACAAAAAGAGTCTTTGTTGGGCCTTCTATCTGACCTCTTTACGGAAAGGACTTCGAGACACAAAATAACCCACTCAATCTCTATACCTACAGTACTCAAATTTGGGATCACAATGCCTTACTCATGTGCACCACTAATCCCAAATGATAATGCCTCAAGGAAACTATCGAAGGATGGTGAGACTCTATTCTTCACTCTCCAATTCTCAATCACATTTGGAAGCTCCTTCCAGGCTTCATCATCTAGCAGTTATGGAAAGAATGAAACAAAAGAATATTCCTATCGACCCAACTAAACTGGAAAATTGTATTGAACTTCATCCGAGAAAGAATCAAAGAAACCATCCTCCTACAGGCCTAGAAAGAGGAGGATCTAAATTTTCCTCCCCAAGAAAAAAGAATTCTGGACAACTGGGTCACTAACATTCAACCTCAAACTCACTGGAAAACTCAGGAAAGAAAATTCTGAGACAATACTTCACATTGGTCCCCCCCTTCTCCAGGGTATATCAAGTTAAACTTTGACAGAGCCTCCAAAGGAAATCCAAGACCTGCAGGCTTTAGGGTTGTTCTTCGCAATAACCATGGGAACATAATGCTAATTGTGGCTAGAAGCATTAGTCATAACACAAACAACACAACTAATCTTTGGGGAATGATGAGAGGGATAAATCTTGCCCAATATTATGACCACCATAAGTTGATGGTAGAAGGGGATTCTCAAATCATCCTCAACCTTCTGGAAAAAATACTCAATGGAGCGGATCCAAACTGAGTTTCCCCCTGCTGGTGACTCACCTTCGGATTAACCACCATTACAACTATGATTAAACCACATATGGTTATAATACCTTCATATGTAAGGAGGCCAACCAACCAAATAGTGGACCATATCTCTAACATGGGAGTAGCTCTCAAAGGACCATACACCATTTTCACTTCCCACACTGATCACACTCTTTTCCAAGACTGCATCAATAAGGATCTTAGCTCGGATAGTCCCCTGGATGGGGTGCTAGTGTGCACCACTTGGCCATCAGAGGAGTTGGGATCTACCACCTCTCTGTGGGACAGGTGATTGCCACATGCCATCCCCTCCAACATTTATCGTGACGTCCCTCCAAAATTCTTTTCTCCTTATGACTCCAACCACCCTCCACTATTGCAGTGCGTCCCCCGCTGGATATTCAATTCGACAATGACGAAGGCATTCTTACTAGTACCTAGGTGCATGTGGGAATTTAGTCTGAAGGTGCCATATTATGCCGATGTCTCACCTTTGCATACGTCATTCTTATTCCTCTTTCTTGGAAACTCCTACTCTGAGGCACTATCCCTGGTTCCCTTGGATGATTTTCTATTCTCGCCTTTGGCACTATCCCCAGTTCCCTTGGTCGATTCTTTGATCTCATAGGTTAGGCCTCGTCATAGAGGAAATCCCAAAAGGGGGCTTCTATGGTATCAAAGTAGAGCATCCATGTCCCATCGTTCTCCTATTCTTGCACCACCCCCTGACTCCTCACCCACGGCGTCCACTCATCCCTCCCTAGAACATCTGAGCCTCCCGTCGTTGTCTTCTCCTTGGGCGTACAAGGTGGAATGGTTCGACCTATAAGGGAATTTGATAGGCTTTGCATCTGGTCCTATTTCAAACATCGCTTTACCTTCACAACCAACTCTCATGAAACCATATCCACCTGCCCCGCCACCCTCCACCCACTCCTCTCTCATGCCATATTCCTCCCATTGCACTCCCACACCACTTGCTTCTCCCTGTGACTCACCACCACCTTCGTTTCCTATGCCATTGTTGTAATACCTTCATGTTCAGATGGAGGAATTCTCTGTCAAGGAAGAATCACCTATTCCAACACCCGACTTCTACTTGGATGGTGCATCATGTTCCTCATGCTCGTCTTCTTCCTGCTCGAGGTACCAAGACTCGGTCTCGATTCTCTAGGAACTGGTATTCCCTATTTGTCAATAAATTGACGATATTCATTTTTCTATGGATCACCTTGACCAACGTGTAGAGCAATTGGAAACTCTGCTAGCATTCATGCTTCAACCCATGCAAGCGCAGGATTTGGACACCACTGCACTAGTGGGTGCTATAATTGCTTCGACACCAAAGATGGACAAAATAAGAAACATGGCCTTCACTTGGGATGTGGGAAAGTCATATGGGGAACTTGAAACCAGCAGTGCGTTCCACAGAACATGATAGTTAGAGAATGACTAGGTGTATGCATGTATGTTTTTCTATTTCCAACACCTTTAATTTTTATGTTGGTCAGAGGACAACCTTTTTTAGAATTTTGTCAATTATGTACCCATATGGATGGTCGAATCTGTTTCCCTATGGGGAAATTCATAAATGAATGTTTAATCTTTCTCCGTCATGTTAGGACCTTGGTTGAGCTAAATTGGTTTCCCTTTAGGGAAATTCAACATACTCTTATCTATGATATCACTGTGGATACTATAATTTTTCTTCATGATAGGTAATATATAGTTTCTTACTTAAAAAAAATCACTACTCTAATAAATAATTCTAACAAAATGTTTTTGATAGTAATATTGGAAAGAGTTATGTCAGGATTAACTCTATCATAACACCTTTTGTGTTGATAAAATCAAACCCTGACGAAACTCATACTGACATCCTTTTCCTTTCCGACTATGTACAATCGTGATAAATTTTCAATTGGTCATTTGGCCTATGTTTCAACTTGTTATTGGTTGAGAAACATTCTCTGTCAAATGTCTGTATGGGTCCCTTACAAAAATACTTCAACATGTGGAAGGAGTTTATTGGTTTACTTATCGTTACATGCAATCCCAATCCTCCCCACGAAAAAAACCTTTTGAAATTACACTTATTTCGAGGGATGAATATTCCTCGATACCATTCCTTTATGCAGAGGTCTTCCCACTTTGATGAAGAAGCACTCCAACAATTTCTATCATATAACTTTCCATCAGAGTTTTTATGATAAATTTACCCTCCGATAAGAAACATCCAGATAGTTCACAAGATTATGGAATAACCCCAACCCTTAACATCTTATCCTCGACACATAGATAGATACATGTAAGAGAATATTCTTCAATGTTCTCTTGTCGAAGTCTCTCAATGACCTAACCTTTCTCTTTCCAATGAAAAAAAATCTGATGACATCATTCTAAATGCCACTATCAAAGTATTGTTATATATAGCATGCACCCTATTGATATCACAACCAAAGAATATAACATGCCTATCTCATAGGAATTCTTTCCTAGCACATTTCCCAATGCAAATGGGAATATTATTCGATAAACTATCATCGAAGCACAGAATGATTACAAAATCATTCCCTCTCAAATAGAAATAATTTCTATAACACTCTTAGAATTTTTTAAGTTTGATTGCTAGTCATTATGCCTTCGATACACAATTTTTTAACAAGATGCATTAATGGCGATGTGATGTTTTACTTGTAAATTGGTTGTTGTGCACATAAAATTAACTTCACAAATTAGGTAGTTTTATATCTAGCTAATAACTTATAAACCCTACTTGAATCATTATTTTCCTCCATGATTTTATGAGAACGCTCTGCTCTGCATACTCCGATCGTGAACTAGTTGTAAGTATTGATCCCAATCTAAGAGTAATAGGTATGCTACTGTTTCAAGTTTATGTATATACTGTTATATATTTAAGATGGACTTATGTGTTCCCCAATGGATGCAGGGCAAAAAAATACACCATGATGCGCTCAAACACCATGAAGGAAAGAAATCTTGTAGCACCTATTCCAACTTTTGCACCTGAACCTACAACAAATCTAGGGGATGTCATGGTGACAGATACTGGTTACCATACTAGGGAATACTAGTGCCCCAATTATAATGAGTTATACAAAACCTTCAACACTGGGTATTTCTCACCGGAAGATCAAAACTTTTAAATATATCAAGATATCCAAAAAAGTGGTATTCACCACATGGCTTCCCATCTATCATTGTTCCCCTATAATGATGCAGCTAGATGGATTTTTCAAGAAATTTGACCCGAACACGACCATAATTATGAGAAAATAAGGGATACATATATCATCTTTGAGACCTGATGAAATTAGAATATGATATCACCTCCCAAAGCCTATGATTTCCCTCAATGAACCATTTTTGAAGAAGTTCACCAAAGACAACAAGGAGTTTGTCGATTTAATGGAATATTGGTGTGTTCGACAACATATGTATTCCAATAGAGGAAGATAACCTTTATTAACCACTCACACAAATAGATCAAAGATAAACACACTGATGTTTCCACATGGTAAAACCCCTATGGGGAAATATCCACATCCCCAACCAATGTGGCATCTTGGAGCAATTTATTAATGCAAAAGAAAATTTTACAGAGAGATTTACAAGATAGTTTCTCACAATTGATCATAGACAAATGAATCTCTAGTCTCTTTAAATAGATATCATGGACCAATTGGCTGTAAAGCCAAAGAGAAATGTAGCTATTAAGATCATGGAGAATACTAACCATCAAATCACTCTATGTCAGGAACATATCGTGACAATTTGTTAGGGACCTAACCCCTCATGTAGGTAGAATAATATATTTTCATGTAATAAAGGTCAATATTAATAAGGCCTAGCAATAAGGAAAAATAAGTCAAATGTAAGAAGACCTAATAGAATCTTCCGCTTCTAGAAGTGTCTTCCTCTAGATTTTTCTTTTGATAGACATATTTAGTATAAATAGGAGTAGAGGGTATGAGAATTTTTGTCTTGGATATTATTGTAATAGATCTCTGCTCTGCTAGAGGTTTTCCCCTTGAAGAGGCATGTGAACATTGATCTCAGTAATCAAAGTGATCTTTCTGGTGTTATTCTGGTATTATTTTGGTATTATTGCAGTGTTGTTCTAGTTATATTGTTGTTTATCTTCCATTTCTAGCTAATTATTTCTAGTCTACATACTATTTTGTATATGGAATATTATAGTGGTATCAAAGCACCTTCCTTGGCAGAAAATTATGGGTTAATTTTTTTTTCCAGGGTAGATTCGTATTCCAACGTCTTGAAGATACAAAGATTTATCGTTACGTGCATAAACTTGCGGTCAGGGATTCATACACACACGAAATACAAGTGGTACTTAAGCACACATCTATTGGCCACCCTTGTAACCCTTGTTGGTACCCCTTCGAGTTGTAGCACATCAAACAACACCTGTATACAGATCGACCTAGATCTCCTGAATCCCTCCATAGATAAATTGATCGACCGCCAGACTGCTATAGTGCCACCGAGAAAAAAACTCAGGAAGATACTCTCTAGTAGCTGGGTAGTCGGGTAGTACAACTAAGGGCACAATCTAGCCTCCTTAGTTGGTGCCCTGAGATATTGGTCTGAGTACTATTGTTCAACCATGCACGTATATCAGAGAGCTATAACACATGGAAAACCCTTTTCTGTAGAAACCTTGAATGCCCTAACCCTTGGGATGGAAAGAAAAATAAAACAAACAAGATCTATCTTCCATGCAACCGTGTCTCCTGATTCGGGTTGTGAAATTACTACACATTTCTTCCTTTTAAGCATTTGGGCATTTCATCATTGCAGTATTCTTCAGATCGAGGTATAACTCCGCAGGAGTAAAATAAAAAAAATAAAAAAAGTCTGGATCCTGTTGACACCATTATTTGAGACATATCCCATTGGATTCCTCTCTTCTCCCTTATCACATTCATACCTATCATTTTTCGTCAAATTTGTTTTTTCTCGTGGACCCAACCCCCTTACAACACCCTTATTTGGGCTTTACCCCATTGGATTCAACTCTTTGCCCCGATTGTTGTGATACACTTCACCCATAACCCATTTTCTGTGTGGTCCCACCCGCCCCTTTTCATGTTCCCTCTTCATCATGGCCCACTCCCATACCCAAGACTTCAAAGCTCGCTTCAATGAATTTCACTCTAATTTCACAGAAACCCAACAAGAATTGAGACAACTCAGTGCCAATATTTCCATCGTCAATAAAAACATGCATTCCTCCATCAACTCCAAAATAGATGACCTCAAACAAGACCTTGCTACCCAGATTGAATACTTCACTACGATGATCTGCACTAAGATTAATATCCTTGCAGATCTTCCCTCATGTCACCCAACTTTTCAAACCGAAGGTGAAACTTCCTCTCATTTCCATAATTTTCAGCCCCATCACTTTCAATGTGACCTATGCCTTCCGCATGTGGATGTGACCAAATTTTATGGCTTGGATCCCACTGGATGGGTAACTCAAATGGAACATTATTTCTCTTTGTATGGAATTACAGATGATTTGGCCACACTCCGATAAGGTGTTCTCCATCTAGATCAAGAATGTTGGAAATGGTGGCAATGGAGAAAAAATGCTCACCAAGGGTATGTGGCTTGGACAAACTTTGTGGAAGAGATTTATGGATGCTTTGACACTGACACCAACCATAGGTCATTTGACAAAGTTGAAACAATCTGGCATAGTGGAATACTTTATAGATGCTTTTGAGTGATTAGCTTTTCATAGAGAGCGCATGTTTGATTCTTTTTTTCGAGAATGTTTTATCAGTGGCCTCAAGGATGAGATTCATGCCCATGTCCTCATGGTTTGGCCTCAGAGTTGGGTGGATGCTACTAAAAGAGCTAAGGAAGCACAACAGGTTGTCTGTTCTCAAAACCGAAAACCCTTCTTTATTCCTCGCACTAAACTAGTCACTCCCACTCCTCCTTCTACTCCACTAAAGATCCAAAAATTGACTAGGGCCGAAATGATTGAATGATAACTCAAAGGCCTTTGTTATAATTGTGATGACAAATATTTTCCTGGGCACAAGTGTAAGGAAAAAAATATTTTTATGGCCATCTCAGAGGATGTTTCAAAAGACGATGTTGAGGCTCCCCTTGTGTCCGTGTCACCTGAACCCACTGACATGACCCCTCCCTCATACCCTCCCGAAGTAGAACCGTT
Source organism: Picea glauca (assembly GCA_000966675.3). Taxonomy (NCBI): domain Eukaryota; kingdom Viridiplantae; phylum Streptophyta; class Pinopsida; order Pinales; family Pinaceae; genus Picea; species Picea glauca. The sequence goes on from JZKD02S1999896.1 coordinate 92,818, forward strand.
CATTTCCCTAAATGCTCTCACTAGCTTCTCTACTCCCCAAACCCTCAAGCTAATTGGTTATATTAAGCATAGGAAGTTCATCATTCTTGTTGATAGTGGACAAACCCATAATTTTATTCATTGCCACATTGCCAAAGAAACTAATTGCTATATCTGTTCCGTCAATAATTTTCAAATCATGATTGCCAATGGCAAGTCCATCAAATTTGGAGGGCATTGTGAAAATGTGTGTCTCCAAATTGGTGAGTACCACATGAAATCTCATATTTTTTCTATCGACATGGGAGGTTGTGACATTGTGTTGGGTGCATAATGGCTAAGGACTTTGGGTCCCATTCTCATGTATTTTAAGGAATTAACCATGCAATTCGACCATGAGGGTCAACAATATAAGTTCCAAGGCATCACCATCGATTCCTCAGAGATAATCAGTTCGTATCACATGGAAAATATGCTCAAATTTTTTTATTTTGGCATTATTTCCCAACTCCATGCCATACAAGCCACTGAGACACCCTCTGTGCTGAAGGATCTCCAATCCATCCACTCTAAACATCAAGTGTTTTTTTCCACTCCCCAGGGACTCCCTCCTTTCCATGGTGTTCATGATCATTCCATTCCCCTTGTCCCAGGAAGCCTTCCTCCTAATATCTGTCCCTATCGTCATCCCTTTTCCCCAAAAAATGAAATTGAGAAAATTGTTCAAGAATTGCTCATTGCAGGTGTTATCCACCCTAGTACGAGCCGCTACTATTCTCCTGTGGTCATGGTCCTTAAGAAATAAGGTTCTTGGCACATGTGTCCTAACTTTTTCACCCACAACAAACTCACCATTAAAGACATATTTCCCATTCCTGTCATTGATTACCTCTTGGATGAATTGAGTGGTGCCCAATTCTTTACTAAACTTGATATTTGTTCTGGATACCACTAGATATGTATGAATGAGGTAGACATTCCTAAGACTGCATTTAGAACTCATGAGGGCCACTATGAGTTTTTGGTCATTCCCTTTGGCTTGTGTAATTCTCCCTCCACTTTCCAAAGCCTCATGAATCATTTCTTCTGTCCTTTTCTCCATCATTTTGTCTTAGTTTTCTTTGTTGATATCCTCATCTATAGTAAAACATGGAAAACCCATGTTTCTCATGTGGATCAAGTTCTCCGTCTACTCTCTCAAAACCAACTTTTCCTCAAACAATATAAATTTTCTTTTGGCACCTCAGAAGTTGAGTACTTGGGTCATCTTGTTGGCAAGGTTGGTGTCAGGGTGGATCCTAAAAATATTGAAGCTATGCAAGATTGGCCTTACCCAAAAAATCTCAAAATCTTGCGTGGATTTTTGGGTTTAACATGTCATTATCACAAGCTTGTTAATAATTATGGAAAGATTGCGACACCTCTCTCTTCTCTCCTTAAAAATAATTCTTTCACTTGGACTCCAGTAGCTGCTCAGGATTTTCAAACCTTGAAGATGGCCATGTGCACCACTCCAGTCCTGGCCCTTCCTAATTTCACAAAGACATTTGTCCTAGATTGTGATGCTTCCGGGAAAGGAATTGACACAGTCCTTATGAAAGAGGGTCAACCTTTGGCCTTTACTAGCAAACAACTGTCAAAGAGACATCTGGGAAAATCAATCTATGAAAAGGAAATGTTGGCTATTCTACATGTCATGGATCTTTTGCGCCCTTATCTATTGGGGCAATGCTTCCAAATTAAGGAAAATCATCAAAGCCTCAAGTATTTTCTAGAACAATTCCTTTCCTCCCCAGAGTAACAAAAATGGGTGAGCAAGCTCTTTGGATATGATTATGAGATCATTTAAAAGAAAGGAAAATACAATGTGGTTGTTGATGCCCTTTCTAGAAAATATGAAGATGAAGGGTACCTTGTTTCTCTCTCCTTCATTGTACGATATTGGCTCCAAGCTGTTCGCTAGGAATGGGTACATGATCCCAAAATTTTGCATCTGATACAAAAATTGCAAGCCAATTCTCCAGTCTCCCTAGGGTACTCTTGGCTCAATGATGATCTTTGATACAAAGACAATTTGTATTTAAGTAAATAGTCAAAACTTAATTCCACGGTAATTTTTGAGCTTCATGCTACACCCATCGTTGGGCACTCAGGTTTTACCAAAACCTATGATTGGGTCAAATGTTTTTTTTTTTTTCTGGGATCGTATGAAACAGGACATTCACAATTTTGTGGTTGAATGTGATGTTTTCCAATGCAACAAGGGTGAAACAGTCAAATATCCTAGCACACTACAACCGCTTCTGATTCCACATGCTATTTAGCAGAATATATCTATGGATTTTATTGTAGGATTACCTAAATCTAGAAATAAATTAGTCATCATGGTGGTAGTTGATCGTCTTTACAAGTATGCTCATTTATGTTCTCTTCAACACCCATTTATAGCCTCCATTGTGGCTCAAATTTTCATGGATCAGGTCTTCAAGCTTCATCGCATGCCTCATTCTATTATTTCTGATCACGACCCAACTTTCACTAGCAATTTTTGGCAAGAACTATTCAAGATACAAGGTAGCCAATTGCACCTCAACACAACTTATCATCCCCATACTGATGGTCAAATTGAAGTTATCAACAAGTGTTTGGAAACATATTTGAGGTGTTTTTCATCAAGAGAGAAAAATCAGTGGGCTCAATGGTTACCACTAGTTGAATGGTGGTACAACACTTCTTACCATATAGATACCCGCATGAATCCTTTTAAAGCGGTATATGGAAAAAAAGCCATCTTCAGTTCTCTCATACTTGTCAAGTGTCTCTAAGGTCCAGGCGGTTGACCAAATGATTACAGTTGGAGAGGCTATTCTCCGTACCCTCAAAGAGAATTTGGTCATGGCCCAAAATCACATGAAGCAACAAGAATATCAAGGTCACTCTAAACATCAATTTGCAGAAGGATATCATGTGTTTCTTCGATATCAACCTTACAAGAAAAATTCCCTCAATTATGACCATTTTTAGAAACTGGTGCCCAAATTGTATGGTCCTTATACTGTTATCAGGAATGTGGGATAGGTGGCTTATCAGTTATATTTTCCCATTCATTCTAAGCTCCATCCTATTTTTCATGTTTCCTTCTTAAAGAAGGTGATTGAAACTAAGTGCCAAACTCAAACCAACCTTCCCGCATTGGACAAAGAAGGATCCATTTGGCTACAACCACAAGTAGTTTTGGACCAGCGTGAGCGTCATCTATGTCAAAGAAAAATAATATAAGTGTTAGTCCAGTGGAAAGATACAACTCCAATAGATGGCACTTAGGAACCAACTACCATTTTGCAACAATTTCCTCATCTCAAGCCTTGAGGACAAGATTGTTTTTAAGGGGGAGGACATGTTGGGGACCTAAACCCTCACGTCGGTAGAATAATATATTTCCATGTAATAAAGGTCAATATTAATAAGGACTATCAATAAGGAAGAATAAGTCAAATGTAAGAATACCTAATAGAATCTTTCGCTTCTAGAAGGATATTCCTCTAGATTGTTATTTAGATAAAGATATTTAGTATACATAAGAGTAGAGGGTATGGGAAGTTTTTTCTTGGATATTATTGCAATAGAACTTTTCTCTGTTGGAGGTTTCCCCCTCGAAGAGGAAAGTGAACATTGCTCTCAGTAATCAAAGTGCTCTTTCTGGTGTTATTCTGGTATTATTTTGGTATTATGGTGGTGTTGTTATGGTTATATCATTGTTTATCTACCATTTCTAGATAATTATTTATGTTCTCCATACTATTTTATATTTGGAATATTACACCACTGAATTTCTTAACTACAAATGCATAGTAATGCCTACTAAAGGAACACACTTTCACCTAATGGTACATTAGGCCAAGTTTATATTAACTAAATCCTAAGTGTCTAATTATCCTAACATCCCCCCTTAAGAAAAACTTGGGATAGGATTGAAGGATTTACAAAGGCGACACAATAAGAGAAGGAAGGAGGAATTAGATCCTACCCCCCCTTAATGACAACTTTCTGAACTCTTAACATAGATTGAAGTTTGGAAAACTTCACTTATGTAAGAAACTCTGTGAAAATATTTGAAACTTGTTAATTTGTAGGGGAAAAGAGCACTTTAATAACTAAATCGTGAATGATATTTCTAATGAAGTGCATTTTTAGCTCGATGTGTTTTCTATGTTGATGTTTAACCGGGTCTTTGGCGAGCTTTATGGAACTCTGATTGTCACACCAAAGGGTTGTCAGATGTTGTTGTTGGAATCCAAACTTTGAAAGGATCTATCGAAGCCAAAAGGAGTCCTAACTTGCATTATCCATTTCTTGATACTCTTCTTTTGTTGAAGAAAGAGAAATAGCCTGTTGTTTCTTACAAGCCCAAGTCATAGGTCCCGAATCAAGGTTGAAAAAATAACCTGCAGTAGACTTCTGATCATCAGGGTTTTTGGCCCAATTTGAATCAGTGAAACCAACCAATAAAGGATTACCCCCTAAACTATAAAGTATCCCAAACTGAACTGTAACTTGGACATAATGAAGTGTTAATTTAGATGTTTTCTAATTGATTTCATGGGGTGTTTTCATATACCACGCAACAAGACCAAATGTAAAGGAAATATTATGATGTGTATGAGTTAAGTATAAGAGGTTACCAACTAACCAATGGTACAAAGTGTCATCAACTTCAGGAGAAGTATAGGTGGCAACAAGTTTGACTCCAAACAGGAAGGGAGAAGGGACTGGTTTGCAATATTCCATGTGAAAGCAACGAAGAAGGTCACACGTATACTTAGACTAGGAAAGAAAAATTCCTTCCTTGGTTTGCAAAACTTGGAGGCCAAGGAAATAGTGAAAAAATCCTAAGTCCATCATTTCAAAGTTCTTCTTAAGGATGGTTTTTACATGGTTTAACAATTTTGGGTCATCATTAGTGAGGATAAGGTCATCAACATAAGGAACAAGGACAATGAGATTGCTTCTTAGTTTCTTGGCATACATTAGGACCATAATGACATCTAGAAAATATGGTGTCAAGAAGAAAGTTGTCCATTTTGGCATACCAATCTCGGGGCTATTTCTTAAGACCAAAACGATATTCCTTAAGGAGATAAACAACATAGTTACCAACTTAATGAGAACTCTCCAGAGTTCTTGTTTTTCAGAGGTCGCATTTTTACCCACATTTCAAAAAATGGTGCTACCAGTAGCACCATTTTTTGAAACGGGGATAAACAATGGGACCTATGAAAAACAAGAACCCTACTGGTAGCACCCTTTTTTTTGCATTGGTTAAAATTTGGACCCATTCAGACCCATTGTGTTGACAACTTTTGTCATTGTGGACAAAGCCCTTAAAATTTTCCCTTAAATTGAAAAGTGATGCTACTGATCGCACAATATTTTTTTTTTTTGAGTTAAAATTATCACTTAATTGAAACTGTGGCCTTGAAAACGACTATCATTGTCGATAAAGAACTCAAAATCGACTCTTAAATCATTGCTTAAAAAACATTTTTATACTTTTTTTAAAATTTACAATAAAGAAATTAAAAAAAAAAAAAAAAACCTAAGAATTGGTTTTTTAAAAAGTAAAACAAAAAACAACCTTTTTTTTTAGAAAAATTGTAATCTGAATTTAATGTTTTTTTTTTAAAAACTAAAAACTAAAAAGCTATGAAAAACAAAACAATAAAAAATGTTTATTTTTTAAGTTAAAAAAGTAAAAAAAATATATATAAAAAAAAAATTAAAATAAAAACTTTAAATAAAAAATTAAAATGGAAAAGGAAATAAAAATCCAAAAAATTATATATATATATATATATATATGATGATGATGATGATGATGATTAACGTCCATTAAGACCTAATTGGTCTATCAAAACTTAAGAGGGTAAGTGATTTCTTGTGATTCTTTAGAATTTTGTTTCTGTGCTCGAAAAACATTAAGAGAAGCTTTCCTAGATCACCATACTTTTGTTGAGTTAAGAGGTTAGGAAGGTTGGTAGTGTGATCAATATTTTGAAAATGAGATCTAATATGGGTATATGTTGGACAATCTAAGTGAAAGTGCTTTTCATCTTCAACCTTCTTAGTGTCACAGAGGTGACACACTCTTTCATCCCATGGAGTTTTAGGAATTGACCAATGCCCAATTTCTCTATGGAGCTCGTGAGAATTTGTTCTTATCTTAGCAATGCTTATTTTTTTCTTTACACTTGGAAAAACAGATAGATAATTTTGATCTTCTAGATTATGGTTGATTACATATTTAT
>JZKD02S1999896.1:114232-126555 GCA_000966675.3 Picea glauca
TATTTGTGAAGATTTTCTCCATTTTATTTATTTATTTTTTAATGTAAATTTAAAACAAAAAAAGGTTTGTAAATAAATTTTCAAGTGACCATTTGGTGTCCAATTTTGAGTTTTTTATTTGCACAGGGATCTATTGTCAAGGCCAAAATTTCAATTAGGTCATGAATATCTATAATTTTAATGTTTAGAAAAAAAAAATGTTCTAGGTAGTATCACTTTTTGATTTAGGTGTTGATTTTAAGGTTTTTTTGATCATCTACATGAGTTTTTAAGGCCATGCTTGAAAAATGTTGTGATTTTAACCCAGGATAGAAAAATAGTGCTACCAATAGCACCACTTTTTGATTTGGGGGTTGATTTTCATGTTTTTTATGCAAAAATATGGATTTTAAGGGCTAGAGTTCTCATTTTGAGGTCATAGTTCTCATTAAGTCGGTAACTTTGTTAAACAAGGATATCGTCTTTCTGGACATAGGTAGGAGGATGTTCCATGTATATTTATTCTTACAAACCCCCATGCAAGAAGACATATTTGAAATCCATCTGATGGACCTCCCATTTATGTGAGGCTGCAAGGGTGAGAACAAGGCAGATCGAATTCATTTTAGCTATAGGGGAAAATGTTTCATTATAGTAAAGTCCTTCAACTTGGGAGAATCCTTTGGAAACTAACTAAGCTTTGTGTCTTTCAACACTTCCATCTGATGCATACTTAGTTCTGTAGACCCATTTACATTTGACAAGTTTTCTTCCTTTCAGAAGAAGTACAAGATCCCAAGTATCATTTTCCATTAAAGAACAATATTCTTAATTCATTGATGTATCCCAATATGGAGGAACTGAAGCTTCTACAAATGTCTTTGGATCACCGGTCTTTAAAACTTAAGCCAAAAGAGAAGAGGCTTGATAGAACTATGAACGTGTTTGATGCTTCTTTGAAGGATCATCAACAAGATCACCAAATGCTTCTCGTGTTGAATGGACCCATGTAGGAAGTGATGGCGTTGGTTCAGGATGATGTTAAATGGACTCATCTAGAGGAAGGTGAGTAGGTGGAGGTGGATTTTCATCCTCACTATAATCATCTGAAGAAGATTAAACTATAATAGGAACAAAAGAAGGAATACACACCGAAGATGGATCACAAGTTGAAGAAGGCACAAACATTGAATTAGGTTCACAAGCCAAGATATTTTCATCAAATTTAACATCTCTTCTAATAATAATTTCATTAAAATGTGGTTGATGAAGTATATAACCTTTGACATATTCAGAATAACCAACAAATATACACTTCTCACTTTTAGGCTGCAACACTTTCCTTTTCTCACCAGGAATGTGATTCCATGCTACACTGCCAAATACATGGAAGTGACTTACATATGGCTTATGTTTAGTCCATTCTTCTTCCTGTGTTATATTTTTAAGAGCCTTTGCGGGAGTGTGATTTACTATGTAATTTTCACATTTAATGGCTTCCGCAAAATAATTTAGACCTAATCCCTTAGATTGGATCATCCAATTATGCATTTATTTTCATATGTGTCTCTTTCTCTTAGAAAAACCATTTCACAGTGGTCTATATGGAACAATGTGTTTCATTTGGATGCCCTGTGCAATGCAGTAACTTGTAAAATTGTTCTTCTCATATTTGCCTCCATTATTTTTTCTTAATCTTTGAAGTTGATATCCAAATTGATTTTCTGCAAGGACCTTGTAGGAAAAAAACTTGTCAGAAAATTCACTCTTAAGTTTTCAAAAGTAAACCCAAGTGCGTCTGAAGAAGTCATCAATGAAACTTAAGAAATACTTGAACCGAGAAAAAGAAAGAGAAGAAAGTGGGCCATACAAGTCACTATGAACAAGTTGCAAAGGGGTTGTATGCTAAGCAGTACATTTGTCAAAACTGTCCCGATGATGTTTGTCGAGAAAACAACCGACAAAAACACCATCTCTGCATGAAGCAAGAGGAAGAACATTCACCATATGTTGATTACATAGTTGTTGCAAGGAGTGATAATTTAGATTACCAAACTTCTCATGACAATTTTTTCTCAAGTCATTGCTATGAGAAACAAGAACTAATGGAAATATGATGACCCAAAGTTGTCAAACTTGTACAACCTGTTAATATCATTAGCAATTTCAATTGCACGAACATGATGAGGATATTTTATATCCTTTATTACAACTTGGTGAGGTGAAAACTATTTTTTTTTACCTTCACCTGAATGAGTGATTTGATGTACTAATAGAAGGTTGTAGGAAAGACTTGGAATACATAATACATCATAAAAATGACCATTATCTACCTGACCTATTCAAGACCCTACAACAGTAAGAGATATATGATCACCAATAAATATTTTCTTGGTGCTACATTCATTTAGAGAATAAAATATGGCTTTATCCTTATCCATATGATAATATGCTCCATAATCAATAGGCCACTCATCAAAAGAAGAAGAATAAGTTGCATTGAAGGAGAAACCAAAAGAAGAAAGTGCATGTCCATGAGAATAATAAGAAGAAGAACAATCTATATTGATGTTGTGCTTCTTCATCACTGCTTCTAAATATGCCATCTTCTTAAAACATATGGACTCATCATGACCATCTTTCCCACAAGAGTTGCAATGTCTGTAAGTCTTTTTTTTATTTCAATCCTTTGCCACCATTAGGAGCGGAAGTTGGATTAGTGGGTTTGGGACCCTTTTTTTTCTCGTTGTTGTGGCAAGGATGTTAGTTATTGGGATTCTTGGATTTATCTTTTTGTTGGGACACTAAGGATTTTTTGGATGTACTTGTAGTGTTGATCACTCCAAGTTGCACAAGATTATCTTTCTTTCGAATCATAGCATCACAAAAGGACTCAAGAGAGGGTTTTTGATAAGTTCTACCTAGAGATTATTTGGTGGAATAAAAGGTAGATACAAAAACATAATATGTACTACCAAGCTTAGAAAGAATAAGATATATGCATCTATCTTTCGACAGATCCAGTTGGCATTCAATACACAAAATTCTAAGTGCTTTAAACTTAAATAAGTAATATTCAATTCAAGGAAAATCATTTGCACTTAAAATCATTAATTGATTCTCCAACTGGTGAGATCAAATAATATTTTTTCCAGAGAGATGGTCTTTCTTATTAGTCCACGAGATTCATCATTCATATTAATACAGTTTACATTTGGGGGAATCAATTCCTTGAAGGTGAAACCTTAAATGAAGACAGCTGGACATTTCAATTAGTCCATGGGATTCATCATTCCTATTAATACAATTGAAATACTTGTCATCATCAATGGGTTCTTCTTTTCCCAAGGTATGTAATATTCCAAATCCACTTTTCACAAGTTTTGTTTGGTTATTAATATGTGTACCTTTGTCAAACAATAGTGTTCAAACTGCTTCTACATAATGAAGTCTCTCCCTGAATTTCTCTTGGATAATTTACTGAGTTTGATGTTCAGAAGTTTAAACAAACAATTTTATTTTAATCATTTCACTCACAGTAAACATATACTTGATAGTTACAACTAACAAGTTTTTATTTTTTATTGTGTAACCGCAATGACAATATTCAAGCACAAATGACATTAAATAATATGACAACAATAATGTAGTGGAGACAACTCACAATTATTACAACAATAATAAGAGAAAACCTAGTTATATCATAGCAGATTGAATTTGCAAAACACTGAAATGTCTAATCATGTAGATGATTGTATAAATCAACGCCCTCAATAGGTGAAACCAACTCTGTGCATGATGATATTCTCCCAACAAATGTGGATGTAGTAGCTGAGATAAATAAGGGCTCATATCTGCTAATTAAAGAGCTCAAATTTAATATATGATTCCCAAAACTAAAAGAGAGTGCACCACACTTGATATATAATGTTGGGACTGATGAGAAATGAACCCAGTCTATGTAAAAAACTTCCCAAACAACTGTAATATATTTCTCAGCGCCCAAACTATTAGGGAATAGATGGTAAATCGAATCACACAATAAAATATGTTGCCCAACGATGAAAGAACTCAGGTCTACCAACAAACTCACCCTACAAATATCCAAGGATGCGCCCAACACCCAGTAAAGAAGTGAAACATAGAGCCCAAAAATTTCTATGGGAATATCCTACCTCCTTCAAGAACTTTGACCCTTTTATATTTAAGCTCACCTATAATACAAATTGCCCACAACTACAAATTCAACCAATAGCTAAGAGATTGATTTTTAAGTGTGATCCTCCCTTGAACAATGCAACTCAATGTTGAAATCTAGGTGAGTCCAACCTCCAACCAGCTAGGGTGTATCATTGAAACACCAAAACCAGTAAGAAATGAATGGTTTTACCAAACCCTAGACTCTTCTCCAAGATCTCTCCAATTTTTTTTTCTCAAATGAGAAAATGAAAGAATTGATGATAGATTCCTCCTATCCCCCCTTTTTTATACTTATAACTTGTGCTTTTCTTTGCTTCTCTTATGAATGTGGGATAACAAACCCACTTTAATTTTTTTTCGTTCTTCATGTTCCCTTGATTATTTTCTTATCTATCCCATGAGAACTCAATTAGGCTAGAATAATTCTCTCTTAGAGAGATTAGGTAGATTGGGACATTACAGTCCTCCCCGCCCAAGATTTTTTTCCCTCAAGAAATTTTAATCTCGGATGTTGGAGTACCTAATATCCTTCCCATGTAGCATCCTCTATAGACAAATTCTTCCATTTGAAAAGGTACTCCCTGACTATTTGGTTCCTTAGCTTCCACTCTCGGATCTCCAAAATCTCCTTAGGAACCAAAATCAATTGCCCCTCTTCATATAGTTGTGGTAACTTAGTAGAGGTAGCCATATGTTTTCCCAATGCATTCTTGAGACAGGAAACATGGAAGAAATTATGCATTGTGCATCCCTCTAGAAGTTGTAGCTCGTATGCCACCTATACTATGCGCTTCAAAATCCTGTAGGGTCCGAAGAATCTGGGTTTCAATTTTTCTGCCCCCTTCATCTTAAGATATGACTACCTATAGGGATGCAGATATAGGTACAACAAGTCACCAACCTCAAAGAGAAGTTCCACCCAATGCCTATCTGCATAGAAATTTTTCTCATTCTGAGCCATCCACAATTTTTCTTAAGGGTCTGTAGAATATCCTAACTCTCCTGAATATAATATTTATCTTTAGGTGCTCTGCTATCTCCAAACACCTAATCCAAAAATGTAGGCACATCATACCCATACAAATCTCGGAAGGGTGTCACCCCAGTCGACATGTGATAGGTTGTATTGTAGTAGTTCTCTCCCAAGTGTAGCCACTTTATCTAGGCTTTCTGATGGCATAAAACATAATTCCTCAGATAGCCTTCAAGCCATTTATTCACAATGTTGGTCTTCCTATCCATCTGAGGATGGTATTTTGTGATAGGTGTCAGTTGTGTCCCAACTAGCCTAAAAATATCCTACCAAAATCCTCCCATGAAATTGCTATCTTTGTCGCTGAAAATAGTTTTTGGAAACCCATGAAGTCAGAATACCTCTCTAAGGAACAACTTCACTACCTGTTCTATAGAATATTTGGAGGGTATGGAAAAAAAATGTGAAAACTTCACGAGCCTATCGACCACCACATAAATAAAATATTTTCCCTAAACTTGGGGAAACCTTGTGATGAAGTCCATAGAGATGCTTTCCCATTTTTGTTCTGGGATGGGAAGTGACTGAAGTAATCCAACCGATTGAGTATTCTCCACTTTGTTTTGTTGGCAGAATTTTCAAACCCTCATGAACCTTCTAGCTATGGAGTTGATTTTCATGTTTTTTATGCAAAAATATGGGTTTTAAGGCCCAGAGTTCTCATTTTGAGGTCACTATTCTCATTAAGTCGGTAACTTTGTTAAACAAGGATAACATCTTTCTGGACATAGCTAGGAGGTTGTTCCATGTATATTTATTCTTACAAATCTCGATGCAAGAAGACATATTTGAAATCCATCTGATGGACCTCCCATTTATGTGAGGCTGCAAGGGTGATAATAAGGCAGATCGAATTCATTTTAGCTATAGGGGAAAATGTTTCATTATAGTAAATTCCTTCAACTTGGGAGAATCCTTTGGAAACTAACTGAGCCTTGTGTCTTTCAACACTTCCATCTGATGCATACTTAGTTCTGTACACCCATTTACATTTGAAAAGTTTTCTTCCTTTCAGAAGTGCAAGATCCCAAGTATCATTTTCCATTAAAGAACAATATTCTTAATTCATTGATGTATCCCAATATGGAGGACCTGAAGCTTCTACAAATGTCTCTGGATCATGAGTCGCTAAAACTTGAGCCAAAAGAGAAGAGGCTTGCTAGAACTATGAACGTGTTTGACGCTGCTTTGAAGGATCATCAACAAGATCACCAACTGCTTCTCATGTTGAATGGACCCATGTAGGAAGTGATGGTGTTGGTTCATGATGATGTTAAATGCACTCATCTGGAGGAAGGTGAGCAGGTGGAGGTGGATTTTCATCCTCACTATAATCATTTGAAGAAGAATAAACTATAATAGGAACAAAAGAAGGAATACACACCGAAGATGGATCACAGGTTGAAGAAGGCACAAACATCAAATTAGGCTCACAAGACAAGATATTTTCATCAAAGTTAACATCTCTTCTAATAATAATTTCATTACAATGTGGTTGATGAAGTATATAACCTTTGACATCTTCAGAATAGCAACAAATATACACTTCTCACTTTTAGGCTGCAGCGCTTTCCTTTTCTCACCAGGAATGTGATTCCATGCTACACTGCCAAATACATGGAAGTGACTTGTATCTGGCTTATGTTTAGTCCATTCTTCTTCCGGTGTTATATTTTAAAGAGCCTTTGTGGGAGTGTGATTTACTATGTAATTTTCACATTTAATGGCTTCCACAAAATAATTTAGACCTAATCCCTTAGATTGGATCATACATTTATCCATTTATTTTCATATGTGTCTCTTTCTCTCAGCAACACCATTTCGCGGTGGTGTATATGGAATAATGTGTTTCATTTGGATGCCCTGTGCAATGCAGTAACTTTTAAAATTGTTCTTCTCATATTTGCCTTCATTATTTTTCCTTAATCTTTGAAGTTGATATCCAAATTGATTTTCTACAAGGGCCTTGAAGGAAAAAAACTTGTCAGAAAATTCACTCTTAAGTTTTCAAAAGTAAACCCAAGTGCATTTGAAGAAGTCATCAATGAAACTTAATAAATACTTGAACCTAGAAAAAAAAGGAGAACAAAGTGGGCCATACAAGTCAGCGTGGACAAGTTGCAAAGGAGTCGTGTGCAAAGCAGTACATTTTTCAAAACTGTCACGATGATTTTTGTCGAGAAAACAACCGACAAAAACACCATCTCTGCACGAAACAAGAGGAAGAACATTCACCATTTGTTGATTACATAGTTTTTGCAAGGAGAGATAATTTAGATTACCAAACCACTCATGAAATTTTTTTCTCAAGTCATCGCTATGAGAAACAAGAACTAATGGAAAGATGATGACCCAAAGTTGTCAAACTTGTACAACCTATTATTATCATTAGCAATTTCAATTGCATGAACATGATGAAGATATTTTATATCATTTATTACAACTTGGTGAGGTTAAAACTCTATTGTTTTACCTTCACATGAATGAGTGATTTGATATACTGATAGAAGGTTGTAGGAAAGACTTGGAACATATAATACATCATAAAAATGACCATTATCTACCTGAACTATTCAAGACCCTACAACAATAAGAGATATATCATCACCAATAAATATTTTCTTGGTGTTACATTCATTTAGATTATAAAATATTTCTTTATCCTTATCCATATGATAATATGATCCATAATCAATAGGCCACTCATCAAAAGCAGAAGAAGAAGTTGCATTGAAGGAGAAACCAGAAGAAGAAAGTGCATGTCCATGAGAAGAAGAAGAAGAAGAACAATCTATATTGATGTTGTGCTTCTTCATCGTTGCTTATAAATATGCCATCTTCTTAAAACATATGGAGTCATCATGACCATCTTTCCCACAAAAGTTGCAATGTCTGTCAGTCTTCTTTATTTATTTCAATCCTTTGTCACCATTAGGAGTGGAAGTTGGATGAGTGGGTTTGGGACCATTGTTTTTCTCGTTGTTGTGGCGAGGATGGATTTATCTTTTTGCTGGGGCACTAAGGATTTTTTTAATGTACTTGCAGTGTTGATCACTCCAAGTTGCACAAGATTATATTTCTTTCGAATCATAGCATCACAAAAGGACTCAAGAGAGGGTTTTTGATATGTTCTACCTAGAGATTATTTGGTGGCATAAACGGTATATACAAAAATATAATATATACTACCAAGCTTAGAAAGAATAACATATATGCATCTATCTTTCGAAAGATCCAGTTGGCATTCAATACACAAAATTCTAAGTGTTTTGAACTTAAATAAGTAATATTCAATTCAAGGAAAATCATTTGGACTTAAAATCATTAACTTATTCTCCAACTGGTGAGATCAAATAATATTTTTTCTAGAGAGATGGGCTTTCTAATTAGTCCACGAGATTCATCATTCATATTAATACAATTGACATTTGGGGGAATCAATTCCTTGAAGGTGAAACCTTAAATTAAGAGAGATGGACATTTCAATTAGTCCATGGGATTCATCATTCCTATTAATACAATTGAAATAATTGTCATCATCAATGGGTTCTTCTTTTCCCAGGGTATGTAATATTCTAAATACACTTTTCACAAGTTTTGTTTGGTTATTAAGATGTGTAACTTTTTCAAACAATAGTATTCAGAATGCTTCTACATAAGGAAGTCTCTCCCTGAATTTCTCTTGGATAATTTACTGAGTTTGATGTTCAGAAGTTTAAACAAACAATTTTATTTTAAGCATTTCACTCACAACAAACATCTACTTGATAGTTACAACTAACTAGTTTTTATTTTTTATTGTGTAACCACAATGACAATATTCAGGCACAAATGACACTGAATAATATGACAACAATAATGTAGTGGAGACAACTCACAATTATTACAACAATAATAAGAGAGAACCTAGTTATATCATAGCAGATTGACTTTGAAAACACTAAAATGTCTAATCATGTGGATGATTGTATAAATCAACGCCCTCAATAAATGAAACCATCTCTATGTATGATGATATTCTCCCAATAAATGTGGATGTAGCAGCTGAGATAAATAAGGGCTCAGATCTGCTAATTAAAGAGCCCAGATTTAATATATGATTCCCAAAACTAAAAGAAAGTGCACCACACTTGATGAATAATGTTGGGACTGATGAGAAATGAACCTAGCCTATGTAAACAACTTCCCAAACAACTGTAATATATTTCTCAGTGCCCAAACTATTAGGGAATAGATGGTAAATCGACTCACACAACAAAATATGTTGCCCAATGATGAAAGAACTCAGGTCTACCAACAAACTCACCCTACAAATATCCAAGGATGCACCCAACACCCAGTAAAGAAGTGCAACATAGAGCCCACAAATTTCTATGGGATTATTATCCCTCCTTCAATAAGTTTGATCCTTTTATATTTAATCTCACCTTTAATGCAAATTGCCCACAACTGCAAATTCAACCAATAACCAAGAGATTTATTTTTAAGTGTGATCCTCTCCTGAACAATGAAACTCAATGTTTAAATCTAGGTGATTCCAACCTCCAACCGACTAGGGTGTATCATTGAAACACTAAAACCAGTAAGAAATGAATGATTTTACCAAACCCTATAATCTTGTCCAAGATCTCTCCAAAAAAAAATTCTCAAATGAGAAAATGAAAGAATTGATGATAGATTCCTCCTATCCCCCCTTTTTTATACTTCTAACTTGTTCTTTTTTTTCCTTCTCTTATGAATGTGGGATAACAACCCCACTTTAATTTTTTTTTGTTCTTCATGTTCCCTTGATTATTTTCTTCTCTAGCCCATGAGAACTCAATTAGGCTAGCAGAGTTCTCTCTTAGAGAGATTAGGTAGATTGGGACATTACAATCCTCCCCACCCAAGAGTTTTTTCCCTCAAGAAATTTTAATCCCGGATGTTGGAGTACCTAATCTCCTTCCCATGTAGCATCCTCTATAGACAAATTCTTCCATTTGACAAGGTACTCCCCGACTGTTCATTTCCTTAGCTTCTTCTCTCGGATCTCCAAAATCTCCTCAGGAACCAAAATCAACTGCCCCTCTTCATATAGTGGTGGTAACTTAGTAGAGGTAGAGATATGTTGTCCCAATTCCTTCTTGAAACATGAAACATGGAATAAATTATGCATTTTGCATCCCTCTAGAAGTTGTAGCTCATATGCCACCTATCGTATGTGCCTCGAAATCCTGTAGGGTCCGAAGAATCTGGGTTTCAATTTTTCTTCCCCCTTCATCTTAAGATATGACTACCTATAGGGCTCCAGTCATAGGTACAACAAGTTCCCAACCTCAAAGCTATGTTCCACCCAATGCTTGTCTGCATAGACCTTTTTCTCATTCTGATCCATCTACAAATTTTTCTTAAGGGTTTGTAGAATATCTTGACTCTCCTGAACCTAATATTTATCTTTAGGTGCTCTGATATCTCCAAACACCTAATCCACAAATGTAGGCACATCATACCCATACAAATCTCAGAAGGGTGTCACTCCAATTGAAATGTGATAGGTTGTATTGTAGTAGTTCTCTCACAAGTGTAGCCACTTTATCTAGGCTTTCTGATGGCCTAACACATAATTCCTTAGATAGCCTTCAATCCATTTATTCACAATGTTGGTATTCCTGTCCATCTGAGGATGGAATTTTGTGATAGGTGTCGGTTGTGTCCCAACCAACCTGAAAATATCCTACCAAAATCCTCCCATGAACCTGCTATCTTTGTCACTGAAATTAGTTTTTGGCAACCCATGAAGTCAGGATACCTCTTTGAAGAACAACTTCGCTACCTATGCTACAAAATATTTGGAGGGTATGGAAACAAAATGTGAAAACTTCGCGAGCCTATCGACCACCACATAAATACAATATTTTCCCTACACCTGGGGAAACCTTGTGATGAATTCCATAGAGATGCTTTCCCATTTTTGTTCTGGGATGGGAAGTGACTAAAGTAATCCAACCGATTGAGTATTCTCCACTTTGTTCTGTTGGTAGAATTTTCATTCCCTTACGAACCTTCTAGCTGTGGAGTTGATTTTCATGTTTTTGAAGTATATAACCTTTGACATCTTCAGAATAACCAACAAATATACACTTCTCACTTTTAGGTTGCAACGCTTTCCTTTTCTCACCAGGAATGTGAGTCCATGCTACACTGCCAAATACATGGAAGTGACTTACATCTGGCTTATGTTTAGTCCATTCTTCTTCCGGTGTTATATTTTAAGAGCCTTTGTGGGAGTGTGATTTACTATGTAATTTTCACATTTAATGGCTTTTGCAAGAGAATTTAGACCTAATCCCTTAGATTGGATCATACAATTATCCATTTATTTTCATATGTGTCTCTTTCTCTCAGCAACACCATTTCGCAGTGGTTTATATGGAACAATGTGTTTCATTTGGATGCCTTGTGCAATGCAGTAACTTGTAAAATTGTTCTTCTCATATTTGCCTCCATTAATTTTTCTTAATCTTTGAAGTTGATATCCAAATTGATTTTCTACAAGGGCCTTGTAGGAAAAAAACTTGTTAGAAACTTCACTCTTGAGTTTTCAAAAGTAAACCCAAGTTAAGAAGTCATCAATGAAACTTAAGAAATACTTGAACCCAAAAAAAGAAGGAGAAGAAAGTGGGCCATACAAGTCACTGTGAACAGGTTGCAAAGGGGTTGTGTGCCAAGCGGTACGTTTGTCAAAACTGTCCCCATGATGTTTGTCGAGAAAAAAACCGACAAAAACACCATCTCTGCATGAAACAAGAGGAATAACATTCACCATATGTTGATTACATAATTGTTGCAAGGAGCGATAATTTAGATTACCAAACTGCTCATGAATTTTTTTTCTCAAGTCATCGCTATGAGAAACAAGAACTAATGGAAAGATGATGACCCAAAGTTGTCAAACTTGTACAACCTATTAATATCATTAGCAATTTCAATTCCACGAACATGATGAGGATATTTTAGATCTGTTGATTAAGGTTGGTTGTCATTGATGTCAACTCTTGAAGAAAGACCCATAGCACAAAGTTTTGGGTAATGGACCCAATAGTGTTTGATGTAAATATGACTCATTATTGTT
>JZKD02S1999896.1:161629-194125 GCA_000966675.3 Picea glauca
CTTTAAAAAATATAAAAATTATCTGTGAAGATTTTCTCCTTTCTATTTATTTATTTTTTAATGTAAATTTAAAACAAAAAAGAAATTGTAAATAAATTTTCAAGTGACCATTTGGGGTCCAATTTTGAGTTGTTTATTTGCACATGGATCTGTTGTCAAGGCCAAATTTTCAATTAGGTCGTAAATATCTATAATTTTAATGTTCAGAAAAAAAATTGTTCTAGGTAGTATCACTTTTTGATTTAGGTGTTGATTTTAAGGTTTTTCTAATCATCTATATGAGTTTTTAAGGCCATGCTTGAAAAAAGTTGTGATTTTAACCCAAGATAGAAAAATGGTGCTACCAATAGCACCACTTTTTGATTTGGGGGTTGATTTTCATGTTTTTTATGCAAAAAATATGGGTTTTAAGGGATAAAGTTCTCATTTTGAGGTCACAGTTCTCATTAAGTCGGTAACTTTGTTAAACAAGGCTAGAGTCTTTCTGGACATAGCTAGGAGGTTGTTCCATGTATATTTATTCTTACAAATCCCCATGCAAGAAGAAGGATTTGACATCCATCTGATGGACCTCCCATTTATGTGAGGCTGCAAAGGCGAGAATAAGGCAGATATAATTCATTTTAGATATAGGGGAAAATGTTTCATTATAGTCAAGTCCTTCAACTTGGAAGAATCCTTTGGAAACTAACTGAGCCTTGTGTCTTTCAACACTTCCATCTGATGCATACTTAGTTCTGTAGACCCATTTACATTTGACAAGTTTTCTTCCTTTTAGAAGAAGTACAATATCCCAAGTATCGTTTTCCATTAAAGAATGATATTCTTCATTCATTTATGTATCCCAATATGGAGGACCTAAAGCTTCTACAAATGTCTCTAGATCACGAGTCTCTAAAACTTGAGCCAAAAGAGAAGAGGTTTGCTAGAACTATGAACATGTCTAACTCTGCTTCGAAGGATCATCGACAAGATCATCAACTTCTTTTTGTGTTGAATGGACCCATCTAGGAAGTGATGGTGTTGATTCAGGTTGATGTTAAATGGACTCATCTGGAGGAAGGTGAGAAGGTGGAGGTGTACTTTCATCCTCACTATCATCACCTGAAGAAGAATAAAATATAATAGGAACAAAAGAAGGAATACACATCGACGATGGATCACAGGTTGAAGAAGGCAGAAACACTGAATTAGGCTCACAAGCCAAGATATTTTCATCAAATTTAACATCTCTTCTAATAATAATTTCATCACAATGTGGTTGAGGAAGTATATAACCTTTGACATCCTCAGAATAAACAACAAATATACACTTCTCCCTTCTAGGTTGCAAAGCTTTCCTTTTCTCACCAGGAATGTGAGACCATGCTACAATGCCAAATACACGAAAGTGACTTACATATGGCTTACCTTTAGTCCATGCTTCTTCTGATGTTATATTTTTAAGAGCCTTTGTGGGAGTGTGATTTACTATGTAATTTTCACATTTAATGGATTCCGCAAAATAATTTAGACCTAATCCCTTAGATTGGATCATACAATTATCTATTTATTTTCATATGTGTTTATTTCTCTCAGCAACACCATTTCGCAATGGTTTATATGGAACAATGTGTTTCATTTTGATGTCGTGTGCAATGCAGTAACTTGTAAAATTGTTCTCATATTTGCCTCCATTATGTTTTCTTAATCTTTGAAGTTGATATCCAAATTGATTTTCTACAAGGGCCTTGTAGGAAAAAAACTTATCAGAAATTTCACTCTTAGGTTTTCAAAAGTAAACCCAAGTATGTATGAAGAAGTCATCCATGAAACTTAAGAAATACTTAAACCTAGAAAAAAGAAGGAGAATAAAGTGGGCCATACAAGTCACTGTGAACAAGTTGCAAAGGGGTTGTGTGCCAAGAGATACATTTGTCAAAACTGTCCCTATGATGTTTGTCGAGAACACAACTGACAAAAACACCATATCTGCATGAAACAAGAGGAAGAAAATTCACCATCTGTTGATTACATAGTTGTTGCAAGGAGCGATAGTTTAGATTACCAAACTTCTCATGAAAAAGTTTTATCAAGTCATCGCTATGAGCAACAATAACTAATGGAAAAGATCATAACCTAAAGTTGTCAAACTTGTACAACATGTTAATATCATTAGCAATTCCAATTACATGAACATGCTGAGGATATTTTAGATCCTTTATTACAACTTGGTGAGGTCAAAACTCTATTTTTTTACCTTCACCTGAATGAGTGATTTGATATACTGATAGAAGGTTGTAGGAAAGACTTGGAACACATAATACATCATAAAAATGACCATTATCTACCTGAACTATTCAAGATCCTACAACAGTAAGAGATATATCATCACCAATAAATATTTTCTTAGTGTTACATTCATTTAGAGCATAAAATATGGCTTTATCCTTATCCATATGATAATATTCTCCATAATCAATAGGCCACTCATGAAAAGCAGAAGCAGAAGTTGCATTGAAGGAGAAACCAGAAGAAGAAATTGCATGTCCATGAGAAGAAGAAGAAGAAGAAGAAGAACAATCTATATTGATGTTGTGCTTCTTCATCGTTGCTTCTAAATATTCCATCTTCTTAAAACATTTGGACTCATCATGACCATCTTTCCCACAAAAGTTGCAATGTCTGTCAGTCTTTTTTTTTTTTTATTTCAATCCGTTGTCACCATTAAGAGCAGAAGTTGGATGAGTGGGTTTGGGACCCTTGTTTTTCTCGTTTTTGTGGTGAGGATGTTGCTTCTTGGGATTCTTGGATTTATCTTTTTGTCGGGCCACTAAGGATTTTTTGGATGTACCTGCAGTGTTGATCACTCCAAGTTGCACAAGCTTATCTTGATTTCGAATCATAGCATCACAAAAGGACTCAAGAGAGGGTTTTTGATAAGTGCTCCCTAGAGATTATTTGGTGGCATAAAAGGTAGATACAAAAATATAATATGTACTACCAAGATTATAAAGAACAACATATATGCATCTATCTTTCGACAGATCCAGTTGGCATTCAATACATAAATTCTAAGTGTTTTGAACTTAAATAAGTAATATTCAATTCAAGGAAAATCATTTGGAATTAAAATCATTAATGGATTCTCCAACTGTTGATATCGAATAATATCTTGTTTACGAAACATAGCTTCAAGATTTTCCTAAGTTTTATTGGGGGCATCAAGTCCTTGAAGGTGAAACCTTAAATCAGGGGAGATCGACTTTCCGATTAGTCCACAAGATTCATTCTTCCTATTAATACAATTGACATTTGGGGGAATCAATTCCTTAATGGTGAAACCTTAAATCAAGAGAGATGGACATTTCAATTAGTCCATGGGATTCATCATTCCTATTAATACAATTGAAATACTTGTCATCATCAATGGTTTATTCTTTCCCAAGGTATGTAATATTCCAAATCCACTTTTCCCAAGTTTTGTTTGGTTATTAAGATGTGTACCTTTGTCAAACAATAATATTCAGACTGCTTCTACATAATGAAGTCTCTCCCTGAATTTCTCTTGGATAATTTACTGAGTTTGATGTTCAGAAGTTTAAACAAACAATTTTATTTTAAGCATTTCACTCACAGTAAACATACACTTGATAGTTACAGCTGAATTTTTTTAATTTTTTATTATGTAACCATAATGACAATATTCAAGAACAAATGACACTGAATAATATGAAAACAATAATGTGGTGGAGACAACTCACAATTATTACACCAATACTAAGAGAGAACCTAGTTATATCATAGCATATTGACTTTGCAAAACACTGGTATGTATAATCTTGTGGATGATTGTATAAATCAATGCCCTCAACATGTGAAACCAACTCTGTGTATGATGATATTCTCCCAACAAATGTGGATGCAACAACTAAGATAAATAAGGGCTCAGATCTGCTGATTAAAGTGCCCAGATTTAATATATGATTCCCAAAACTAAAGGAGAGTGTGCCACACTTGATGAATAATGATGGGACTGATGAGAAATGAACCCAATCTATGTAAAACAATTCCCAAACAACTGTAATATATTTCTCAGCTCCCAAACTATTAGGGAATAGTTGGTAAATCGACTCACACAGAAAAATATGTTGCCCAACGATGAGAGAACTCAGGTCTACCAACAAACTCACCCTACAAATATCCAAGGATGCCCCCAACACCTAGTAAAGAAGTGCAGCATAGAGTCCACAAATTTCTATGGGAATATTCTCCCTCCTTCAAGAAGTTTTACCCTTTTATATTTAATCTCATCTTTAATACAAATTGCCCACAACTGCAAATTCAACCAATAACCAAGAGATTGATTTTTAAGTGTGATCCTCTCCTCAACAATGCAACTCAATGTTGAAATCTGGGTGATTCCAACCTCCAACCAGCTAGGGTGTATCATTAAAACACTGAAACCAATAAGAAATGAATGGTTTTACCAAACCCTAGACTCTTCTCCAAGAGCTCTCCAAAATATTTTTTCTCAAATGAGAAAATGAAAGAATTGATGATAGATTCCTCATATCCCCCTTTTTTTTATACTTCTAACTTGTGCTTTTCTTTCCTTCTCTTATGAATGTGGGATAACAACCCCACTTGAATTTTTTTTCGTTCTTCATGTTCCCTTGATTGTTTTCTTCTCTAGCCCATGGGAACTCAATTAGGCTAGAAGTATTCTCTCTTAGAGAGATTAGGTAGATTGGGACATTACAGTCCTCCCCGCCCAAGATTTCTTTCCCTTAAGCAATTTTAATCCTGGATGTTGGAGTACCTAATATCCTTCCCATGTAGCATCCTCGATAGACAAATTCTTCCATTTGACAAGTTACTCCCTGACTGTTTGGTTCCTTAGCTTCCGCTCCCGGATCTCCAAAATCTCCTCAGGAACCAAAATCAACTGTGCTTCTTCATATATTGGTAGTAACTTAGTAGATGTAGCAATATGTTGTCCCAATGTCTTCTTGAGACAAGAAACATGGAAGACATTATGCATTTTTCATCCCTCTGGAAATTGTAGCTCGTATGCCACCTATCCTATGCACCTCCAAATCCTATAGGGTCTGAAGAATCCGGGTTTCAATTTTTCTTCCCCCTTCATCTTAAGAGATGACTGCCTATAGGGATGCAGACATAGGTACACCAAGTTCCCGACCTCAAAGCTATGTTCCACCCAATGCCTGTCGGCATAAACCTTCTATTCATTCTGAGCCATCTACATTTTTTTCTTAAGGGTCCATAGAATGTCCTGATTCTCCTAAACCTAATATTTATCTTTAGGTGCTTTGTTATCTCCAAACAACCAATCCACAAATGTAGGCACATCATACCCATACAAATCTCGGAAGGGTGTCACCCCAATCGACATTTGATAGGTTGTATTGTAGCAGTGCTCTCCCAAGTGTAGCCACTTTATCTAGGCTTTCTAATGGCCTGACACATAATTCCTCAGATAGCCTTCAAGCCATTTATTCACAATCTTGGTCTTCCTGTCCTTCTGAGGATGGTATTTTGTGATAGGTGTCAGTTGTGTCCCAACTAACCTGAAAATGTCCTACCAAAATCCTCCCATGAACCTGCTATATTTGTCACTGAGAATAGTTTTTGACAACCCATGCAATCAAAATACCTCTCTGAAGAACAACTTTGCTACCTGTGATACAAAATATTTGGAGGGTATGGAAAAAAATGTGCAAACTTCGTGAGCCTATCAACCACCACATAAATACAATATTTTCCTTGCACCTAGGGCAACCTTGTGATGAAGTACATGGATATGCTTTCCCATTTTTTTTTCTTGGATGGGAAGTGACTAAAGTAATCCAACCAATTGAGTATGCTCCACTTTGTTCTCTTATCAGAATTTTCATTCCCTCACGAATCTCAACACATTCTTCTTGAGGCATTTCCATGTAAATCTTTTCTTGATTTGCCTGTAGGTTTTCAAGTACCCAGGGTGTCCTGCCAAAGTTGAATTGTGTGCTGCATGCATGAATTTGTCCTTCAACGGATATTCTTGTACCAAATAAATCATGTTTTTGTAATAAATGATGTCATCCATAACTTGGTACCAATGATCTTGGATCCGACCATTTAGGATTTCACAAGCAAGTCTATCCTTGAAGTATTCTACCAACATGAGAGCTTTCCAATCAACTGAAATATCCATGAGGGAGAGAGTGGATGGTACTCTAGAAAGGGCATCGACCACAACATTTTTCTTTCCCTTCACGTAGTCAATATCGAAATCATATGCTTGAATTTTATTGATCCACTTTTGTTGCCTCTCACTCATTTCTTTCTGCTCCATGAGGAACCTCAGGCTATTATGATCTATTTTCACTTTGAACCTGTTCCCCACCAAGTACTCTCTGAATTTTTCCAATGTATGCATAATGGCCAACATCTCCTTGCCATATATTGAACATTGTTGCTCATACTCCCTAAGTTTGCAGCTCTCAAAAGAAATGGGATGCTTATTTTGTAACAACATGACTTCTATCCCTATCCCTGAAGCATCACACTCAAGCACATATGATTGAGTGAAGTCTGGTAAGGAAAACACACGGTGTTGATGTCGAGGGACTAAAGAGTCCCCAACACCAATATCTCGACCTCCCGTGGGGCTAAGCAGGAAGAGACAAGAATGTTACCTTAGGTTTAAAGCCCCAACAAGAAAACACATTAAACTTCAGGCTAAATCTCCTATAACTTAAAGTCCAAGCATGAAATCTTTTTTCGTTGTATTTATGTCTTTTTTAAATATTTGATTTTTATGTTTTTGTGTATGAGATAACAAAGTTAAAATCAAAATTAAAAGAAATTAACAACTCAAGAAAATATGTAAAAAAAAACTCTATAATATTTTGTATTTATTTTGTAAGAAAATAACTAAAACAAAACTAATGAAGAGTTAATGTAAATGTGTTAATGCTAAAATGAGTTAGTTAAAAGAAAAGTTTGTTAAACAAAATACTTAAAGACTATTGAAATAAACTCTAGTATGTAGTGATGTAGTACTTTTAATTTTTCTTAAAAGATGGAATGTAATAAACAATAAGAAAGCTAAAATAAAGAAAGTAAAGAAAGTTTGTAACTATTAAAACTGACAAATTAAAATAAAATAAAATAAGCTTAAAACAAAATAAGTTTATGTACAAAGTTTTACAAAAGTAATAGTTACATTAGTTTATTTTTCACAAAAGTAATAGTTACATTAGTTTATTTTAAAAAAAATTAAGTGTTGAATTAATAAAAATCTGAAAGAAATTGAGATTTAAAAAATAAAAAATAAAGAGACAATTTCAAAGCTTTAAAGAATTTGATCTTTATTTAAAATGCTCTCCATACAAATTATTGAATTTTTGAAATCTATAAGTCTATGTGTAGACTTGGGCAAGGTATTTAGCCTTTAGCCATTTTAGAACGAAGTTATAATAGAAATACCAAGAACAAAAGAAGAAGCAAGATGAGCCAAAACGGAATGGAACAATGTTGGCGATAACACAAGGTGAGAGCAAAGGTCATCCTTACTGCTTCGCAAGGCCCCCTGCTGCCAACAATTCCGTTAATCCCTGTTGAATGTGTAAAGAAAGAATGGTAATTTAAAGAAATAGACCTCACTGCACTCCAAGCATACCTCTCTTCAAGTTTTTTCCCTCCTTTTGGCTGGTTGTGCACTGCTTTTTTTATATATTTAAAAAAATAGTTTGAGTAGTTTCAGAGCCAACAGAATGAAACTAACGGTTTAGGATAAAATGTGTTATTCCATAAGTTAAATTCTATTGATAAGGCTTGCACCTATATTCATAATCCAAGGAGGATGGCACGTCGTATCTTGCATTTTCCAACAGCTTGCACAGCGAAAAAACTTGTCTTTTAGTTCCAATGAAGGTATCCGCTTGGATCTCATTAATTTCAACTTGGATCTTGTTTAATATCGTGCATAACTAGTAAGATCTTATACAAAATAATTTGTTCACAAACTTCTATAAGGGGACCACAGCTGGAATTTTGTATTTCACCATAAAATGTTGTATTCTATTCATCGTAGAACTAAGAGATTTTAGTTACACGCTCTATGTCTTCAATTCAACAAGTTCTGGCTGTTCTGGGTGCCTGTATACATAAGATAAGTAGAGATATGTCCTTCTTCAAATTATCACTAATTACTCCATAAATCTTTTCTACATAAGCTGTAAGTTTGCTTGAAAAGTAAAGATGGGTACCTGGCCTCCACCTAATGTAAAACGTCCACCCGACTGATCATCCCAGCAGAAATACCCATGCTAGATGATCAGAATCCTTGAGGCATCTTCCCAAACAAAGAAACATATGATAATATGCTACGTTGAGGAGCCACACCAGCTGCAACACTTGATTTCAGTGGGCTCTGCAAGAGGAATAGTAAACTAGATGTATTTGACAGCCAATAAGACAAAATATCATTACTCTCCTGATTCTCAATGACTGAACCAATCATGTGAATAATGCGGTCAAACACATTGGTCTTGTCATCTTCAAAGGATCTATATTGAAGAAGAGATTTGTAGATGGCACATG
This sequence comes from Picea glauca, assembly GCA_000966675.3. NCBI lineage: Eukaryota > Viridiplantae > Streptophyta > Pinopsida > Pinales > Pinaceae > Picea > Picea glauca. The sequence goes on from JZKD02S1999896.1 coordinate 170,219, forward strand.
TAGCAACAGGTCTTCCCCGAATGAAGCCAACATATTGGGAGATACGCTTGATGAGTGCATCGTGACTTTCTTGCTGTCTGTTATTCAAAGATCTATGTGAATTCAACTCTTTTTCCACGTGTTTCTTAACAACAGGAGCAACATATTGCATATTTTCAGCATCTATGGATTCCATATTTACAGGGTGACCATTCTCCAGACTCTTCTCTAATACTGATGCTTTGATCTATCTTGGAAGAATTTCAAGTGTAGGAACAACCACAATCTGATGTTGACGAAGTACTCGATTCTCAGATTCTGAGTTTGACAGATTTTCTTTAAGCCTTTGTAAAGAATATAGAATTTATTTAGCCTAGATAATAATTGCAGCTTTACTTTGTCGCCGAAATCGATATTCATTACGAGCAACCATTGCTCGAAATCCTGTCTTGACAAGAATAGTTGACAACCGAAGTTTGACATAGGTTTTCCTGGCTCTATACCCATGCATATGTTTTTTTATTTGCATTGCAGCAGCTTCCCTCTTCATGTGTTCATAAAGCTTACGAGCAAGATTACCTCTCCATAAAGCTTGGAAATGAACTGCAGCCTTGCGCATGGCAACAAATTCTCTCTGAGCAAGATGTGTGCGAACTTGGTGCTGGATGAGTCTGGCGGCCTGTCCCAATATTTCAATTCTTCGAGCATCTAACTCAGCCATTTGTCCAGCTCTTAGGAAAACCTTTTTTATCCTATCTGATAACCTTTGAGACCCATTTTTTCACAATTCTTGTCACATGCAGTTGTTTCATCATAACCCTCCAAAACTTCTGGGGAAAGCATGCCAAAATGGTCTTGGAATTCATCAAATGTTGCAAGAAATTGAAATTCTCAAAAATCCATGGTTTGAGGACACCATTTGGTTGCACACATCTGATGTAGTGAGGTTGCATTGTGTTCAGGGTTTTCTTTTCTCAAGATAGCATTGATGCTCATATAAATGCTTCTTATATGGACCTTACTTAAGTTCAATATCCACCAATTTTTTGAGATCGACCTTGGAATGTGATCCTACTCTTTGACGTGGAGCTTGCATGAGATATAAAATTAAATGCTTGACATATAATGGTATATAGTGATGGGAAGTGAATCTTCTTATGAAGGTCTCATGAAATAAATTAATTTAATCCATGGGTAAATTCAAAGATTAAACTTTTGGAGTTTGGGTAATTAAACAATCCTGTGGAAAGGATCATATCCAACATGATGTAATAGTATATATTAACTTTTGGCATGGGATAATGAATATTGGGAAAAGTGAATGGGATATATTTTGAAAAGTGAGTAATGCCATAATAAAGAAGTGAGTTGTTGGGAAAAATATGAAAAGATGACATTGTCATAATTAATTTTCAAACACTTATTCACTTTTTCTTAAGTATGTACATAAGGTGGAGTATATAAGGGTATTTAAACATATTGTTTCATCAACAAAAATAGTAGCATGAGTGATGCGAGGAGCAAGAAAAAGGGTCATGCTTAGAAACAATTCAAGTGTCACAATAAATTTTCCAAGAACATCGCGCCAATCTTTAACGAGAATAAGCAAAACTTTGCGCAAGCATTTTGACTTAGGAGGGAGCCTGAAAATGCTTTGTCGGCCAAGTATTGTTGACCAAAAACATAGTCAACACATGGCATGAATTCATTACATGTTTCATTTTCTCAAATGTCATCTGCTCCTCATCTATCCAAATGAAAGCTCTTTTCTAAGTGATATTTGTAAGAGGTGTCATCAATTGTGAGAACCCCTTGAAAAAATTATTGTAATAAGTGCATATCCCTAGGAATCTTTTCAATTCTGTCAAATTTTCGAGGGTAGGACACTTTATAATTTCCCTAATTTTCTCCTGGTGGACTTGGACATTGTTTTTCCTGATTACATGCCCCAAGTAAAGCATCTCAGTCATGCCAAACTCACATTTGGACTCTTTTGCATGGAGTTGTTGCTCCTCCAAAATCCCCAATACCTCATCCAAATGCCTGAGATGATCCTCCCAAGTCCTGTTATAAATGAGAATATCATCAAAGAAGACCAACACAAATTTCCTCAACTACTTATCGAACACATGGTTCATGCAGGACTGGAATGTAGTATGGGTGTTGTTTAGCCCAAACGACATAACCAAGAACTCAGAATTCCCAATAATGGCATCGGAAGGTAGTCTTCTGAATTTCCTACTCTCGAACTTGAATCTGGTGGTACCCTAAATGAAGATCAATCTTCGTGAAATATTTTTCTCCCCTCAACTCACCCATCAGTTCATCGATCCTAGGAATTGGGTACCTGTTCTTTATGATTTTCTTGTTAAGAGCTCGATAGCCAATGCACATCCTAATTGAACCATCCTTTTTCTTAACCAATATCACCGAAGAGTAAAAAGGTCTAGAACTAGGTCGAATGGGACCCATCTTTAACAAATCCTTGATGGTTTTTTCTATATCGTCTTTGTACATATTGGGGTGGCGGTAGGGATTGGTTATGATAGCTTGAACCCCTTCTTCTAATTCTATAATATGTTCAAATCCTCTATCTGCGGATAGTCTCGGAGGAATGTCATAAAAAACCTTCTGATGTTTGCGAAATAATACCTAAATATCGTTTGGATATTGTCGAGGACGATCTAGTAGCTCCTTGTCAGAAATGTGCACTCAACTTCCCACTCTATGTCTCCATGTTGCATCACTGCTTCCATACTATGAGATCTCACGATCTTGGGAGGATACTGGTGCATATCCTGTAAAACCACCTTTTTTCCATCTGGTCCCATGAACTCCATTTCCATAGTCCTTTGATTAGTAATGTATTTCCCAATGGAGTATAACCACTGAACTCCAAGAACCACATTAATGTCTGGCACATCCACCACAAGGAAATCATTTGTCAACGTATAATTCCCCATGGTTGTTTTCAACTTGGGGATCCATCTAGTGCACTCCATCTTATACCCTCTGGGTATGATCAAGGTGACTCCCTCAAAATCCTTCATCAGAATCTCTCGCTTGTCCACAAAATCTACATATATAAAGTTGTGGGATGCCCCACTTTTAATCAACACTGTAATATTATGCCCCTGTAGGACTCCTCAAACTTTGAAAGTGTGCTACCTAGGAAGTCCCGACATGGATGCCATAAAAGGGCCCTTAGCCCTATCCTGTGATGTCTCCTCACCTGATGTTTGGTGTCCTTGTTCTTGTTCCTGTTGCTCTTCCTCGTCATCATTATTAATGTCTGAATATACCTCAATATAATGAGCCTTTTCCGTCTTGTCTTTCCCGACACACTTGTAACTCGGTACCCACAGATCCTAACAACTAAAGCACAATTTATTCCTCCTTAGATCCTTTCTTATTTCTTCATCCAACTTGGGATTCCCATCCCAATCCATATGAAATGGTTTGGTTTCCTTGCTCTTCTATGGGAACATAGGTTTAAGAGGAAACCTTCTTTTAGGAACAACATCTTGCATGTCCCTAGTACAACTGAATGCATCCTGCAAAGTGTTGGGCTTGTATGCCTTCACCCATCCACATAATGGATTTTTTAGCCCCTCAACGAACAACATCACCAATATTGCCTCAGATATGTCTGTCACCATCACTGCTAATATCTGGAACTCAAAGATAAATGCCTCTAGGATACATGTCTGCTTGAGTTGAGGCAACTCTTGAAAATGGATCTTTGGGTCTTTCCTATCAAACCACTCAATGATCCTCTATGTGAAATCAAGGTATGAAGTGATGCCTAAATGAACCAACTGTTGATATTATGGTAGCTGCAGGAGGTATTTACCTCCATGTGTAATCTCGATGGGAATAGAATATTCCAGGAAGTAAGAAGAAACCCTAAAGCATTGAACAAAACCCTAGAAGACAAGTCGGCTCAAGGAAATATTTAACATTAAGTGTTTAGCCTCCAGAATGAGAAATCGGCACAGACAGCTCAGGAAAAACAATATAAATACAAGAAGATAAATCTCATTTGGTACACACAGCTCGCAACTGCAGAAATGTAAAAGTGCGCACTGCAGAAATTGGGTAAGTGTGCAAGTCTGGAGAGTAGTTGCAGCTGCAACTACTGCAATCTTCATTCTCAGTTTAGGCTTGGACTTTCTATTGGTTATGGTTTGGACTTTTTTCCCTTTATGATTTCTCTGGAGAGAGGTATGCTACATTGATTGGCTATTTGGCCTAGGTTTTTCTTCTGGAATCATTCTCTGTCAAGGTTAAGGTGCTCGGGGGTGGCTTCGGCCTATGGTTGGGTGACAATATTTCTATATTGTCTATGGTTAAACAAGCACATCTATTATTTTCCAACAGGTTATGGGCCCACACTATCTTCAGATAGTCTAACCACTGGAAGATAGTTTGGGAGGATTTGCTCAGTTACAGTTGCAGCTACAGTCAAAGTTTTTGCTGCAGCAACTAAACCCTAACCCTCTTTTTGAGGCACCTTAAGTGAATATATTGACCTAATTTTTGGATATCCTAGTGCACCCTAACCTAATGCACCTCTTGATACTCTTAGCAAGATAAGACGTCAAGTTTGATTTTTTGGTCAAAGTCAAAGGTTGACCAAGTCAAAGCAGTTATGACTTACTCTATGAAGTCAGAAAAAAAGTTAGAAAGGGATTCTAACTTCAGAGCGTGGAAGACAAGGATTAACCTCATCCTTGCCAAGAATAAAGTGTTGGATATCGTGAAAAGAAATATCGTGGAATCACAGCTCCAAGAAGGAAAAGAGAAGGAACCTTTGAATGTTTCAGTTATGGAGAAGTTCAAAGACAATGACATCAATTCCATGACTATCATAGTGGACTCTATAAAAGACTACTTGATACCCTACATCTCCCATCTTGACTCATCTAAGAAGATGCACGATGCCCTAACAAACCTCTTCTCAGTCAGAAACATTGGACAAGTAATGAGTTTGAAGAATGAGCTCTATGACATGAAAATGAATGATGATGACAACATACCATCATACCTTTGTGAGAATATCTTAGTGAAGATATCAACTACAAGCTATTGAAGAAATCATTTTAGAGAAGGAACTGGTAAATATAATACTCAATGGACTTCCCAAGACATAGGATGCATTTTCCGCAAGCATGAACACAAGAAAGGAGTATCCCACATTTGAAGAGATTTGGACTTGCTGTGCACAAGAAGAATCAAGGATTAGCGCAAAAGATAAATCCCAAAAGTAATAGGATGATAAAACTTTCACAACAAAGTTCAAGAATTTTAGGAATAAGAAGAATTTTGGCTCAAGGAAGAAACCAAATCAAGAAAAGGATATGTCAAAGATACAATGATTCAACTATTGAAAATATGTTCACTACAGGAACCACTGTCCCAAGTTAAAGAAAAGGAAGGAAACAGATGAAGCAATAGTTGCCGAAGAAAGAGAACCCTCAAAGAAGGCCAAGTAGGATAAAACAAACTTCTTCTTATAAGACAAGGTAACAATATTCTTTATAATTCTTGTACATACAATGTTTACATAGTTTATGTACATATCTTGCATATCTATTTCTTAGAAGATAAGATGTTCAAAGAGAAACAATAACTATGGAAGAATAACAATATAAGGATTGCTATCACGATGACTACAAGTCAAGCAATAAACATAAAAAGATGAAGTACATTGACAATCCTTGGTAAAAATTCATGTGGAAGCTATTAACATAAGTAAAAACTACAATATAAGATGAAATTAGAATCAAACTTGAAGAAACCTGGAAGAAGTAAAAACATAAAGAAGTCAGCAATCAAGTGGAAATTAAAAAAATACTTGTGACACCTTGCAGAAGGAAATAAGGATGCAGACGAAAGCATGGACTCTCTTAGATGGAGGGAGCCGATTATATAATTCCAAAAGAAAAAAATGCATTCATGCATGAAGCAAGGATTAGGAGGGATCTAATCCTAAATAATATGATCCATTGAGGATTATGAATTATCTATCCATGTTTCCATTGATGGTAGCAGCCATGAAAAGAAGCACGTGTTCAGTTTGACTTTAGAAGAAGTCTTCTTCGAAAAGAAGCCTTAAAGTGTCCTTGGTTGTCCATCCAAATTCATGATCCTATGATGAAAGGAAGAAGTTGGAATATTTAGGGCATGGAATCTATAGAAAACTGCATGGACCCAAGAGCTAAAGAGAAACATGAGGAAGAACATGAAGATTCCAAGAGAGAAAGAAAATCCATAACAACCAATCATTATGTCGATAATCACATGACTACTAGCTTGGTTTGGACCCACTAGAAGAAATCGAGCAAAATAAATGGAAGTTATGATAAAGAACAATGTGTGTAAGAAAACGTGAAAAAAATTAATTATGAATGGAAGCATTGCAAGATTCATAGGTTCTTTTAGAAGGAGGGAGAAGACTATGACAACAACTTGTTCCAGTAAACCATATATACCTCTTGTAGTATCCATGGATTGGAATTTACATGTAAAAGATTGTTCTTCCCAATAAAACAAGTGAGAAAGAAGCTTATACCAGAAACAGACTCATGTATGAAGATATAAGAATACCTTGTATGGATTCAAACAACTTGATGCAGAGTATCTCATATACAACAAAAGCGTGGTGAAAACCTTCTATAACAGAAATAATGTATCAGAATGGTTACTCAAAAGTCCAGGATGATGGATTTCTAATCCATGAAAAACTCTCATGATGACAGAAGAAGTGCTACTTGGATATGTTTCAGTTTGAGCCTTGTTATGATGTCATGAGCTAGCAAGAAACAAATGTGATGAGTTCAACCATGATATATTGTAATGATCAGAGCTATATGTAGCCTTCAGAGAAAACCAACGTTTCAGACAGAACAAAGTACATTGATATCAAGCATTACATTCTCTGTGATGAAGTCCATAAAAGAGAATTGGTTCTCCAATATATATCCACAGACAAGAAGATACCATATATTTTGGTAAATCCTTTTTCCAAGATTAAAAAGTTTGCATACTCAAGAAACAAGATGGAGCTCGTGGAGATGACTTCCTTATTGAAAAAGGAAGATATTACTCCTAGGTTGTTATTGTTGGAGTTAATTCACACACACCTAGGATTTATTTTTCCTAAGGTTTTTCCTTGTTTATTAGTCATAATTAGTCATTATCTAGTCTACTATATTTTATGGGAGAATATTCCACCTGGAGAATATTCTCTTTCAGTTGACACTTCAGTTTGACTAGTTGAGTTGAGTTTAGATGTTGCATTGGTTTTGTCACCATGCAACATTGGGATCATCACCACCTAATGTGCACTTGCCTTGGGATTATCACCAGACTTGCACATTACCCTTGATTTCCTGAGTTAACTCTTCACTACTCTCTATTCAGTCAGTTAAGTGAAGACTAGTTCACTAGTTAACTCAACTAGGTGGCAGTTCACTCCCGTAACTATCTGAGAGACTAGATTAAGTTGAAGTTCACTCCCGTAACTATTGGTGTGTGTCTAGATCACTCTATACCACCACTATGGCTCATTAGTTACTCATGTATCCTATATCTATTGTAAATTATTCACTCTTTGAGTGTGGAATACGGTTAATGAGAATTCTTCCATTCTTTCTCTCCTTCTTCTTTCTCCAATTCTCTCTACAAATGTGTGTATTATTGTTTAGCTAGATCTATTTTTTGCAGGTTCAACACATTTACATGGTATCAGAGCCAACAGACTTCTAATAAAAATCTACACCAAATTATTTTTGCAGGTACTGAAGATTGAAGAACACAGAAAAGATGGATTATTCACCAGAAATACTTCTCACGCCTCATAACTATTTGGAATGGAAGCCAAAAATTATGATTATGATTAGATGAATAGGCTTGTACCAAATAACTATGGCAATGGAAGTAGAGCCTGATTCTTTTGATGAGAAAAATGACTTTCTCAATAGACACGATATGGCCATAGGATGTATCCTCTATTTTATTTCTCTCGAAATTCTCCATCAAGTATATGATGACTCATAAGAATTCACTCCAAATGATTTATGGAGAACATTGGATGTTTTATTTGGGAATAAGGAAGAATGCATGCAAAATGTTGACAAAATAGAGAATGTAGACAAGCCACTGGAAGATAAATCATCTCAGTTTGAAGAGCCTTCTACACAAGTATCTACAAAAATTTGTATTCCATTAATTGAAGATGATGTCTACTCCATTTCAGATTTGTTTTTTGAAATTCATGTGTAATATATATGGCATGCATCTCAGGAGTCACATGTAGATACTTTTCCATGCACAATGCATGCATCTCAGGAGACAAAAAGGGAGCCGCACACAACAAACTCAATTCTGGTATTTTCTGAGAACTATTTGCAGAAACAAATTGGATATTTGAATTCCTCTCGAGAAAATATCCAACTTAAAAAAACAATCCTCCGAAACGGAGTCCGAGAACTGAAGTTATGATCGTTTCAAAATCAACAAAATTTCAACATTTTTATGGAAACGGTCGCATGGTTTTCAAAATTTCATCCAAACTTTATTTGGATATTCTTCATTACAAGAAGATAAAGTGGATATGTTTGGACATCTCAATGGTGCATATACTTCATCATATCCATGCAAACATCTACATATTCAACAAAATATTCAACGAGCACAAACTTGCATAGTTGCGAGGTCTTCTTGGAGTGAAGGACAAGGTTGCTTAGCAACTGTTTTTTTGTTCCTTCTCATTTTTTTTACATACATTGTACCTTGAAGGGGGGTTTTTCCCATGAGGTTTTCCTTCTTTCCTCACTTTATTTTAGTGTATCTTTTGTATTTGGGTACCTAACATGGCCTTGTTGCTGGGACCCATTCTTTATTTTTACCATAGTGATGTTCAGGGGGGGTGTTGGAGTTAATTCACACACACCTAGGATTTATTTTTCCTAAGGTTTTTCCTTGTTTATTAGTCATAATTAGTCATTATCCAGTCTACTATATTTTAGGGGAGAATATTCCACCTGAAATATAGTAGACTGGATAATGACTAATTATGACTAATAAAAAAGTATAAACCTTAGGAAAAATAAATTTTAGGTGTGTGTGAATTAACTCCAACACCCCCCCTGAACATCACTATGGTAAAAATAAAGAATGGGTCCTGACAACAAGGCCATGTTAGGTACCCAAATACAAAAGATACACTGAAATAAAGTGTGGAAATAGTTAATGAGAATTCTTTCATTCTTTCTCTCCTTCTTCTTCTTTCTCCAATTCTCTTTGCAAATGTGTTTATTATTGTTTAGCTAGATCTATTATGTGCAGGATCGACACATTTACATGGTATGGAAAATATTCTCTTTTAGTTGACACTTCAGTTTGACTAGTTGAGTTGAGTTTAGATGTTGCATTGGTTTTGTCACCATGCAACATTGGGATCATCACCAACTAATGCGCACTTTCCTTGGGATCATCACCAGACTTGCGCATTACCCTTGATTTCCTGAGTTAACTCTTAAATACTCTTTGTTCTGTTAGTTAACTAAAGACTAGTTGAATCGTTAACTCAACTAAGTGGAATTTCACTCCCATAACTGCCTGAGAGACTATATTAGGTGGAAGTTCACTCCCGTAACTGTTGGTGTGTGTCCAGATCACTCTAGACCACCACTATGGATCATTAGTTACTCATGTATCCTATATCTATTGTAAATTATTCACTATTTGAGTGTGGAATACAATTAATGAGAATTCTTCCATTCTTTCTCTCCTTCTTCTTCTTTCTCCAATTCTCTTTGCAAATGTGTGTATTATTGTTTAGCTAGATCTATTCTATGCAGTTTCAACTCATTTACAGTTATTGGATAAATCGGTGAATGCAGACATAAACTAGTCTCCTTAGATCCACCTGGATCTAGAAAAAAACAAGACAAGACATGTCGCTTTCCCTAAGTTGCTACCATTGAATTTACTACCAAAGAATGAATGGATGACATACCTTTAGATATCATTTCCTTATATCTTTTTTGTCCTTGCTTCACTCTGGTGCTTCTTTTCAGATCAGATCTGCAATGACACAAACCAACCAAAGTGAAAGTAATAATTGTAGATTCAATGGAAACCTAAACATGTGATCAAGGAATCATGTGATAAAATGCTAATGATTTTATGGGAAAGAAACATGTCACTATATCATATTAAGTAAAAGTGGAAGATACAACCAAATTGCCTTGATGTCGCAATTTCCCTTTCAGTGGTCCTTTGTTCCAACATACACATAAAATTTCTTCGAATTTGTATGAATATGGTCCACAAAGTTTGATTGACAAATGGAGGCCCCAAGCATTAGTTGTATCAGGATTCTTCACACAGTCTTCAGCTTATTCTTTCAGCAATTCTTTGCTCAATCTTTCTTAAACTTTTCCATGAGAAATTCATCATTATATAGGAGAAGGTGAAGTGGTTACAAGGATGAGGATGATCCCACCAAATCAGAGAGGCCAGTGAGATCACAACCATACAGACACCACCTCACATTCTAGAAGATTCTCCTTTTAGAAACTTCATGAAATTTATTCCTTTTCTTAGCTTCAAACGTCGCCACATGCTTCCTATATAGCAGCATGCGGAAATACCGCGAGACAGGCATAAAACAACCTGCGGAAATTAAGGATTTCCGCACTGTGTGCCACTGTCAGCCAACAACATCATTCTAAAAATATGCCTTGTAAGGGAAGAACTTAGTCATTTTCCTCATGTAAAAGATTGGTTTGAGAGCCTGAACACATGCCTGTAGGGTCATCATCAGAGTTACCAAAATGATGTGTAACAAAATTCCCCCCAAAGTATGAGGTTGGAACTTGTGACAGCCGAAATACTTTGTAAAATGCGTGTGTCTCGGGAACAAGGAGCGCACCAATCGGGAACCTGCAAACAATCAAGCATCTGCATAAAATTATACCATTTATGAGGTAGTCAATCCTATGCTTAGACTACAAGTGATTTAAATCATAAATGTAAGTCATGGCCACCAATTATACACCATGGATCCATGTCTTCAAGATTCTACATAGCCACCAGGAATACACAGTGGATCTATGTATTAGAAAGTTTAAATTCAGACACAACCACGAGACATACAAAGTGTATTCATGTGTCAATACAAATCATAAATACTCTATCACAACCTGGAACAAAATGATAATATCTAGGGTCTTCAACCCCGTCGTCCGTAAGTACGAATCTAACCATGCGATTACAGGTGTTGAAGTTGAACATGGTAGAAACCACTTGATTACTGGTCATTGATGAAAACCGTTAACAAGTGCGACGAAAATCACCATTGATGTCAATGAATCCAAAGATACCTTAGTAAAATCCAAGGAATGTGAATAAATGAGCTGAAGTTGAACACCCGATGAAATCTATCGATAAGGGACCAATGATGTGAATTCAATGTCAAAAGCGAAGAAAACCGCCATTGAGGCATTCAAGTTCTAAGGTACTAAACGATTTCTAAGTCTTGTTCCCGGATGATGAGTTGAAGTCGACAGGAAAAGATTCGTCACAGGAGGGCCTTGATGTATCCCCCATCAATGACACGAAATACATAACAGATTTAGAGCAGATCAAAGTATGAAGATGATTTGAAACTAACACAGGGAAGGATGACATGGTAAGAATTGACAATTGCACATGGCCGACTCAAGAGAGGGGTTGTTTGGACTTATCTTGAAAATATGAATGACACGAAAAATGTTCTTGGCAGCATTGACTCAAGGATGACCCAAGATATGGATTTGCAGAGGGCCAGAAGAGAGACAAATGGATTTCCCAACCCGGATTCAAATGACAAAGTGGGTGTCATGTTCAAGAGAGACTAGTACTGCCACTAACACGAGTACAGAGACACATTTCTTTCTCAAATTTTCCCCCACCATTTCTGGTGAGTACCTCTTTATTTTTATGCAAGCTTCAGGAGGATAACATATGCTTGTTGATGTAATCTCATCCTTCATTTGAGTCGCTCGGAGTATGTTTAACGAACCCTAAGAAAGAGTGGTTCAGTCCCATGTGGGTCTTTCGATGTTTGTTTAACGAGTCCAAAGATAGAAAACTCAAGGGTTTTTCATGTTTATAGAGTCTGAAAAACACATTAAAGAGAATTCTCTCAGTTCATTTTTCGTAAAGTAATTCGACGAGACCGAAAAAGTGATAAATTATCACCAATCGAATGTTTTCTTCAAATAATTTTACAAGCGTGAAAAGAACAAGGTCGCTCGACAATCTTTTCATTTTTACGGAGTGCGAAAAGAGCTTAAAGGATACTCCATGGGTTCCGCTTTTCATATTTCCATGACAAGTACGAAAAAATGACGAAAGTATACTCGGTTACGTTCTTATCAATTTTTGAGCACGAGAACGAAGAAAGATTAGGCTCGAGGTTTTTCTGAAAAACCCTAAAAAGTACTGGTATATGTAACAAACATAAAAGCGAATAAAAATGACATCCATATGGCATTGTTCAGGACTTTAGTCTTTTCACCTGCAAAAAATAAAAGACTCATGGGACCATTAGACCTTTAGGTTATGATAAAATGCATTAAAATAATATAAAATATTATTAGAAAAAACAAAAAGTTAAATAAATAGGGGTAAAACCTCTTATTGCTATTTCATTTGCATTTCATTCAAAACTTGTCTAGAAACCCTGTTTTTACCTCATATTTTGGCTGTTGATTACGAGAAGAACATGCTACCATTCAGTAAACGGTATCCGTCAACACGATAAGCTCGTCATCCTCTTCTTTTTCAATGGATTGAAATTCATTTATTTTGGTTAAAATGTAGTTTTTTTATGAGTTTTTGGGCCGGTAGGCACGCGTTGAGGCCGCCGCAGGTGACCAGTATCGGGACCTATGGAAATCAATGATTTTCATAGGAACCCTATATCTCACCTGCGAAAACCTTGCACTTTATTAAAATTTCATCTGCGGCAGCCAAAAACCCAACAATTTACCCACGTGTTTGCCCCAAAAAGAATTTCAAAATAAACGATCGAAGATGCTAATCCCTTTTCCTCATCTCCATGCAGGTATTTGATTGCCAAAATGTTGGAGTGGAGAGAATGAGAACACGAGGATGATGACTTTGAGGCCTTGAATGATCCAAGCACTGTCAATTCCTTACGACAGTGCGGATTGTTAAAAGAATTTAAAATCCAAGGCATGAGAGCCCAACTAAGGTTACTAGAATACCTGGTCCACATGTTGGATGTAGACCAGCAGGTGTTTCATGTGGGTGTCCATGTTATTTCCTTGGATATTGAAGACATTTACTTCTTGACGGGGTTATCCCGTTGTGGAGCACATGTGACCTTAACAAGAGGCCGAGGTGGTGGTTTGCCAATGATCGAATACATCCATCGGTACTGCGAACCTGAGGCCAAGAGGCACAAAGTTAAGGTATCCATCAGAGGTGTTGGGGATTTAACTCTCCAGACCATTTTATTTACCATTTCACAAATGGCGCGAGGTGCATCTCCACACATGGCCCTCCAAAGTTATTTTTAGTATGCCCTAGAATGCATGGAACCTCGTGTGTTCAACTGGTGCGATCGTATTCTTCGTAGTATGAAGACACAATTAACCAAAAGAAAGAAAGGGGACCTGAAGCATTTCAGGTATGGATATATTTTGGTGTCTTTATTTTTAGAAAGATTCCCTCATTTACGCCTACAGGTAGAGTGGGGTATACCAGCACCATGGGATCCGAGGATGAAAAGGTGGTGCAATCTCATGGCTCGGCATGTAGCGAGCCCCATTGTCAAATACAATGATGCATTCTTTAACTGGTTGAGGCCTCAAATATTGATGATAGATGATTACGCCTATGCTAATTTGGACTTTCAAGGTGACCCCAATTTGGTTCTACCTGAGAGTTTTCAGTGGGGGGACATAGGTAAGAAAAACATTTTGTTTTTATGGTGTTTTTGTGAATTTTTTAGAATATAAGATGTTTTTTATGCTCTCTATCCAATGACTAATAAAAAAATTTGACCATGCATATGTAGGGCCACACTAGCCTCTAGGTACATCCTCCATTCAAAGATCAAGGGAAGAAGTTGTAGTATAAGGATGGGATGCTGACGATTATGAGGCGGTCAAGCAGAATCTAGAGGGTTTGACAACAAACATCCCAGATATCTCGATAAACGAGATTCCAAGGCATTATCAATGCCACACCGTAGGCATGTCTGGTTCGCTCAGCCAACTACTTCATAGGGTATCTCGAGTGGTAGTATTCTACCATGAGAAACATCCATGATGCTATTTTGTAGAAGCCATGGGCTTCATATTTTGATATTTTGGTCCTTGGACAGAAATCAACTTTTTGTAAAAAACAGTTTTATTGTTATATATATATATATATATATATATATATATACATGAGGCTTCAACCGGATTACTTTGCTTTATATAGAACATGTGATGTGTGATTAGATTTATAAATCTCTCAAATGTTTGTCTAACACATAATTAGCTAATGCATCGGTTAACGTATTTAGATATCTAGGAATGTGTTGATTCTCAATATAATCAAACTAACGTTCCAAGAGGCGAATTCGTAAATATAACCATAACGAAGTAGGACTTCGAATAGTATAAATGTTACTTAACTATAGCACTAATAGCTGCGAATCAATTCGTACAACCAGTTGTCAAATCCCAAGTGAAATAACATCGGTCAACAATTCGATGACTGCGCTATATTCTATGATATTATTGGTTGCACGAACGAGAAAAACACCTTGCAGATTGATAAGTTCATTCGTGGGTTCGTAGATTTCCCAAGAAATAGAAGCTAGGTTATGAGTACTACGACTAGCACCATCGACAAAGCCAATATAGGGTAGCGAAGATGCTGACATTTGGAAACCAAGCACAACACAAGGTAATAAGTTGTGGGTCGAAACCAAATAACGAAAAGCACACAAAAGTAGCACACAAATGTATGATACAGCAAAAATACAAGCACTCATGAAAATATAGTCTAATCATAGTACTTCTTCAAGTAAAGCCCATTTATGGGTTCACTCAAAGGAATTCCATCATAATCTACTAACTCATAAGCTCCCTTCTCCAACACTCGTTTAACGATATAAGGGTCGTGCCACATAGCCTCGAATTTTCCGGCCCCCAGTAAATCACGATCTTGTTCATAGAGGAGAAATATATAACCTTCAAACAAAACATGCGGCTTGACATGCTTGTCGTATTGGGATTTTATGTGTTTCTTCTGGGTTTCAATAACCAGGGTGGCATCACAACGAGTTTTGTGTAATCGCATAAGATAGAATAGACGTTCTTCCTTGATAGAGGTGTTGGGAAGAAGTTCAACGACTAGCTTCAATGATAGTATCTCACATTCAATCGACAGAACAACTTCAATACAATACACCAACTGAAAAGGCGTAAATCTCATGGCGGACTTCACGGATGTCCAATATGCCCACAATGATGAAAACAACATCGTGTGCCAACTTGTCTTGTGGATTCCTATTATCTGTCAAAGAATAGTGATGAGAACCTTGTCTATCACTTCAACTTGGCCATTGGCCTATGGATAGTAGGGGGTTGAGTTTTCATGTCGAAGACCCAAATTTTTGGTAAGCTCAGACATCATGAAATTTTGAAAATGGCTACCGTGATCGGTGACGATGGCTTGCGGGATTCTGAATCATGTGATGATATGCTTGAATATGAATAGGGCTGTATTTTTTCCGGTATTATCGAATGTAGGCATCGTCTAGACCCATTTCGTGAAATAATCCAGGGCTATGATAATGTATCCATGCCCCCTGGTCGAGTGAGGGTTACATGTCATGAAATCAATGCCCCATTTCGTGAAAGGTCCAATGGAAACTATAGGCTGTGAAGGAGCAGGATGTGATCTTTGACAAGCATGGCATTTTTGGATGGAAATAATACAGTATTTAAATAAAGAAGGCCAAAAATACCCTACACGTAAGATCTTTTGGGTAGTGGCAAACCCAGACATGTGACCACAACATGCTCTAGAATGGAAGTCATTCAAATATTTCTCATCTTCATCATAGGTGAGACATCGTCGAAAAATGGAGTCAACCCCAAGGCGATAAAGAGTGTCACCGAGGATAATGTACTCATGGGATTCGTAACGCATATGACGAGGGTCAGTGCTAGACAAATCAGGCTGAAAAGTCTTAGTCTGGAGATAAATAATGATATCCCCATACTAAAGGTCATCTCAACTAATCAGAAAAAGGGATTCGTTAGGTAAAGAATCCTCTGCTACATTTTCTGTTTGAATGTAGGGAACATCACATATCATTTCGGAAAACACCAAGGATTTCTTAGAATTAGCGTGTTTGAACTCTAAGTCAAACTCCTGGAGAATCACTATCCATTTGGATTATTCCCCCCCTAGAAATTGGTGTGTAATAATGTGCTGCATAGGGTTCAAATTGGAAATTGCAGTGGTCTTGCATAATAGGATATAGTGATGGAAACGTTGGACAACTTGAACAGCTACCAAGGCCAGTTTCTCAACATGTAAGTATTTGGCTTCGGTAATCATGAGACTCTGACTCAAATAATAAATGACAGGTTCGTCGTGCAAATTGTCTTCTTGGACTAGAACCATGGCAATGGTAGAGTCTGAAGCAACAAGATAAAGGAAATAATCTTGACTGTATTCGGGCGGGAAAAGTAGTGGGGTACGGGTTAAAATCAGTTTCAAAGATTCGAAGGATTTATTGGTAGTGGTATCCCATACGAACTTAGAACCTTTATTCAGCAGTCGAGTAAATCTGAGCGTTAACTTAGCATAGTTTGGGATAAAATGATGTAAAAAGTTTTCCTTCCCTTGAAAACTTTGTAGCTGGTGGAGTGAGGAAGGAGGAGGGAGATTGAGAATCGCCTCGACCTTCAAAGGATCTACCCTGATCCCTTGACGTGACACAATAAATCCCAGGAGTTGGCTGGAATCCACACATAAGACACATTTGTGTGGGTTTAAGCATATACGATAGAACTGACAACAAAGGAAAATGGCTCAGAGGTGTGCCAGATGGTCACTACAATGCATGGAATGCGCCGACAGGTCATATAGATATGGTTGTACAATGTGCTTGATGTCATGAAAAGTGTAAGACATGGCACGTTGAAAAATTGCACTGGCATTCTTTAAACCGAAGGGTATTTTCCGGCAAGCAAAGGTGCCCCAAGGACAAATGAAAGCGGTTTTGTGTTGATCAGCAGGTAAGATGTTGATTTGATTATATCTGGAGAAACCTTCCATCAAAGAGAATATTTCACTTTCGATGCAATCATCGACAATCTGGTCAATGAAGGGGGTGGGAAAGTTGTCCTTAGGAAAATATTTATTGATATCCCTATAATCAACACAGACACGGATCATACCTTTTTTCTTGTTAAATGGAACTAGATTGGATACCCAATCAGTTAAATCCACGGGATAAATAAATCCAGCTTTAAGAATTTTTTCGACCCCAAGCTTGATAGTAGTTGCCTTACGAGGATGGACCGAGCGAAGTGCCTGCCAGATGGGTTTAGCGCTTGGGTAGGTCTTAATTTCATGTACAACAATATTAGGGTCAATACCCAACATCTCTTCATAGTTCCATGCGAAGATTTCATGAAACTCCTGAAAAAGGGACTTATATGTGACGACCTCATCGGTGGAACATGAATCTTCGATGTGAACATTTTTGACAACTCCAGGTTTAATATATATTTTGAGGGGGATGGTGGGTGAAATTTTACTCAAGTTCCCTTCGTATAACACATCGTGTGTGGACTCAGAAATAGAATAAATAACAAGAACGGTCGACGAAGTTGAGATCCATTGGTAACTCTCTAAGGTGTGCTGCTCCAGGAAGAGGATGGAACGATGATGCCCATCATCCCATGGGATGTCTTCCATGGACATAACTGACATGATCATATCGTCCATAGGAAAAACAACGTGGAACGGATCTGGAGATGAATCACCAAGAGAGAGAGTAGAAGGGTCGGCCGATTGAATGGCTTGATAAGAGGATTCAACTGGACTTAAAGGCATATGGTCTCCATAGAGAAGATAATCACCAGGTTTGGGTACTATCCATGGGTCAGAAGACGCGGAGGTTTCATGAACGGAGGTGGAAATCATGTTGATCGAGGAAACCAAAGGAGGTGGAACATCGGGTGATGGGATCGAGAACGTACCCATCAAAGTCGAATCTTTGAGTAGACCGACACTGACATTCTCATACCCAAGGGGTGTCTTTGATATGAAGGGTACATTGCTAGTATGAGTATGAGAGTTAAAAAAGGCCAGTTGGTCTACTGTAACAAATTTTCCCTGGTGTGGAAAACATATGACACAGAAAAAATTAGACATGACTGCATGCATGGAATCAATCCAACTACGACCATGTAAGAGGTTGTAATCGAGAGGTGTGTCAAAGACCTCAACTTCGACATTGACCGATTTTACTTCTAATGTAATAGGCAACGAGGGGAGTATATCGTAGGGTTTAAATATAGATCCATTGAAGGCTTTGAGCATGTTGTGTGATTCAGTTAAGGGAGGAGAGCCAATGGCTTTCCAATAGGAAACAGACATTGCGCACGTCGAGGCACCCTCATCAATAACGTTTCTACAAATGTTCTTGTCTACGACAACAACTTGTATCTGAAATGTGAGTTGAGGGGGTAACCTTGGAATGTGATATTCCAGGTCAAAAATTATTAAATTCGTATTTGTAGGGTCAATTCCACCAATATCCTTTAACAATGCCTTCCGTTGAGTGGGACAACTTTGAGGGACTTCGAGATCCGACATCGCGGAGGGTGCTTATGCTAGATCCTATACAAAATTGTAGTTCTGAGTAGCATGTGCATGAGGATTGAAGGCATACTTTCGAACAACACCCTTTGGGGGAGGGAAAAGAACTGTATCGAGACTCAGTCGTTCGAGATGAAGAGGACCATTGGGAGGTGAAGTCAAGGGAGAACGTTGAACCAATGAAGGTGGTATATCATGAACTTTATCCTTTGAGGAAGAATAATATTTGGCTCGAGTGGTAAGTGTAATGTCATTATTTTTCGAATCACTAGTACACATAAGTACATAGAAAGTAGTGGAGGGAGAGGGTTGGTTGTGAATGACCAATTGGGCCTGCTGTTGAGAAGGGAAAGGTTGGTACAAAACGACAGGTGTGGGAGGTTTTGCGGTCCCTTGAAGGAACTTAGTAACCTCAACCCGTCTTGGACAATATTTCATGTAGTGATTATCACCACAGATAAGGAAAGGGTATCAGGGTTTGCGCTTATCCTTATCATCAGCAGGTTGCAATTTGGATTTCTCAGATTGCAGGTTATTTTTATCCTCCTTGTTCTTACCCTTCCCTTTTTTAGATTTATTTTTTTCGGCAGGGGTAGATTGAACGGAGTTCACCTCAGAGGTTTTTCCGGTGGAAGGAGTAGGAGTCGGAGCATTTTGAACATTAGAAGAAGTAGACTTGGGATTGGTGGGAGAGGCTTGTGTAGATTGAGGTTGAGCATGGAAGGTGCCAATCAAACCATCAGCCGCATGAGAAGCAATAGGGGTAGTTGAGGTAGTGGTGGCAGAAGGACAAGGTGCATCAAGGAGAAAATCATAAAGAGTACATGTTTGTGAATAAACAGATTGAGGTACTGAGTGCGACTGATCGCCTATTCTTATGTGACAACTCCACCCAAGGAAATTTCATGAGAGATTTTATTCACGAAGTATTTTGTGAACCATTCTGCCAATAAATGATCGGGAAGATCGAGTTTGATTAAACGTTGTCTTCGTCTCCACTCATTATTGTGATCGGAGATGTGAGTGGCCTTATTTTTCTTGAAGGAACTCAAATATCGGTTCCCATTTCATAACATATTGGCAATTGGTAGTGTGTGAGGAAATCCATGACTAGGGTATTAAATTTGGTGAAGAAGCCTCGTGGTAATTCTATATACCACTTTGCAGCCGAACCTATAAGAGTTCATTGGAAGAGTCGTAACCGAATGGAATCGTCCATCAAAGAGTTGGACGAACACCAAAGGTGAAAATTTATGACATGGTTGTTTGGATCTTCTCCCGGTTTACCATCAAATTTTGGAATGTCATATGGTAGCTTGGCCGGTATAATGGGCCAATGGGGAGAATGAAGGATGGGGTCATTCAAGATTCTAGACAAGTCAGGAAGATCCAAAGTGGCTAAAAAGGGTGATTGTCTATTCACATGAGGATAGTGATGACTTTGGGGAGGAAGCCCTAGTTGTATACCAGTAGGATCGTAAGCAGTCTGCATGTGAGGTGAAGGTCCTGACAGATTCAGACGTGAATGTGGAGGCATGTATCTCATAGGGTTGTACTGATTAGGGATGTTCCCTTGGAAAGGGACACTATATTGAATGTTCGAATCCCAAATGGGATTGGAAGAACCGAGATACGACTGGCCCGAACTAGGGGGTATGAAAGAGCTAACTTGAGGTTGTTTCCCCCTAGATGATTGTGGATTTCCCTAGATGAGAAGGTTCCAATACTAGGCTAACGATCCTGGAATGTTTTTTTCATGAGGTGTGGTAGAACCTCCAAGTGAGGGTTGTCCTCCAAGCGGGGGTGGTGTTCCAATTTGGCTGTGACCTCCAAATTGAGTTTTCCCCCAGTGTTATATTATCCTCCAATAGGAATATGAAAACTAGAAGTGAGTGATGGAGTAGAGCCTCTAATTGGATTGGATCCACTTGGGTCAAATCCTCCCATAAAAGGAGGATAATACCCTCCGGAGGGGACCTAGGAAGGTGTCAGAATGAAACTAGAAGTAGCATTGTACCCAGGAGGAGTAAAAATTCTAGAAGCTCCAGACGAAACTTGAGTAGGAATGGGGATAGCAGTATTTAAAGCATGATACCCATGAAGGAGAGATGGGAGAGGTCTAGACGAAAGTGGTGTACCGATGGGATGTTGGGTAACCATCGGATTCCCAATGGGAATAGTCGTAGCATGTGGGGCCATTGTAGAATGGGACATATGAAGAGGAATATTCGAGCTAGGAACAACTGAATGTGTGTCTAAACCTACGAAAAGATAACAAGTCATGATATTAAAGTTATCTAGTGGTATCGTACAGGTAGAAGACGTCTCGGGTAGTTCAGAGACGACACGTATATCAATACCTTCCTCTGAGCCGTAAAGGTCTCGCACAATAGCTGAGGTTCGAAATATGTCAGTGGTCCAAAAAGGATCCTCACTTTTTCGGGCCGGTAAGAGGTCCGATCAGTATTCCATAAGTGTCAGCAACAAGTTCTCTGGAGGAATTCAGTTGGATAATACGTCTCTCGTATCTAGGAGGGATGCAAAAAGACTCTATAGAATCAGAAACAATTCAAAAATTGTCTACAGAGTCAGTTCTTTCTGCTTGAGATGGTATGTTGTCCTGGACCTCACTCTGCTAAGGAGAGACCTCTAGTGGTTTAGGAAGCAAGGGTTTGGAGATTTCCGGATCTTCTGGAGGTAGTCCTTGCAGCCTGAATGGCGTGGAGGGTCAATGTTGGTTGAACCAAAATTTTTATGGAAAAAATCTATGGCCAACTATGAAAACAAACAACACTTGCTAATAAAATCTAGGAATCAGACCAAGCAAACAAAACCTTCTTATTTCTAAGTCACTAGTTGGTAATGAAATCCAATGTCACGAAGTCAAGACAAGAAGGGGCTAGGACAAAGTGGGTGGAAAATTTAAGTTGACGACCTGCTTAACGGACTTACACCTTGGTGCAAGCTCCCACACACAATCGTGGGTATACCCTCCAAGGAGAGCGAGTGAGTTTGGCCTATGTCAATTCCAGGTACCGTGAATACTTGCCCCTCCATAGTCACCTCATGTAAGACCCTAAGAATATAGGCAACTAAGGCTACCAAGAACAACAATGTTGTCTGGGGAAACAGTTGACAGTCCGATCCATGCGTAAAGGCAGGGTATCTAGCCCAAAATCAACTTGAGAGGCTTCCACTCATCATTGTGGGTATACCTTCAAGCAACCCCCATAATACGCACAATCTCTACACTGAGATCAAAAAAGCAGGGTGAGTAACTCTGCCAATCTCAATGCGACCTTAGGTTTGACCTTTGTGTGAGAAGGGTTTCCCAGGACAAAATGTTGCAAATGAAATTAAACACTCCCTATCACAATATGTTATTGTGTGTTTTGTGCTTTGGAGAGTGTGTCTCACTGCCTATTCCAAATCTCTAGCCTAGCTAATGTTGGTGTAAAAGATCCTTAGAAAACAAAAGTTACTAATTGGTTTTTAGATTTCACAATATTTTTTAAAGGCTTTTGTTAGTCAAGAGGGAGACGGGAATGAAACCAATTTTATGTAAGACCTTGACCCAATAATATGCAAATAGAAATGAATGATGCAAATGTTCATTCAATGAACTCTATCTGCAGCAGGGAGAAGGTATTTCTGGAACGATGTAAGCTACAAAATAACTTTCTTTTTCTTAAATGAACACAAATGCAAACAACCATAAACAATGAAGTTTCTCAATGTTCTCTTCTTTTGGATGCAATAAAATTTCTTATATATGATTTCTTAAATGAATAAGTGACTTTAAATTCTTCCTTTCTAAAAACATATCAGGGGTATGACCAAGAAAGGACAAGTAATCCAAGAAAAATTATACACTGAACAAACACCCAAATCAAACTTTCAATGAAGATAAAAGTAAAAAATGACAAGAAAATGTTTCTTCAAATGCAAATGAAAAAATGACAAGAAAATGTTTCTTCAAATGCAAATGAAAAAATGACTTCCCAATCATCAAGCAATCCAGAACATGTAATCAATCCAAAAGTTTAAATCCAATCAAAGAATTTTAATCAAGAACGCACTCAGATACAAGCTTGGAGATTATACCCTTGTCAATAAAAATCAAAAACAAAAATTGGAAAAAGTTTAAAAGAGAGGTATTCGATCTCTGAAACCAATCAACAACAAGTTAAACAATCAGAAAAAAGTCAAGGAATGGTGCTAAAAATCCCTCCCAGCTGACTAAGGAAAAAATGGGCATCAACAGAGGTCAAGACCCAACTCAAAAAATTTCATAGACGCCGCCGCAGTCCAATGACATATCACAGTGCGAAAATCAAGAGTTTTCATAGGCTAGAAACAGATAGGGTGCGGAAAGTTTGCATTGAAGCAAACAACCAGGGTGCAGAAATTGAAGGTTTCTGTAGGCTATGTATAGGGTATAGTGCGGAAGTGTTTGTAAATAAAGAAATTTTGAGAAGAGGGTAAAGGATATAAGTGGACTTTTAAATCTAGAGAGTCTGAATGGATCTCCCATAGACTCAGATACTGATTTCAAGTAAAAAGAATAGGTTAAAAGAAAATGGCCAACAAAAAAACCACAATCAAGTCCTCCCCAGTGGATTCACCAATTTTTTTATTGGATAAATCAATGAATGCATACATAAACTTATCTCCCTAGATCCACTGTTACACATTATTTTCGTCATCCCTATGACCGTTAATGATGTAAACCTATCTGTTTCCTTCAGAGGGGTCAGTGGACTGAGTTCCTGAAGAGAGAAGGGAGAAGAACTTTTCCTGAGAAAAGAAGTTGCATTTTCCTTTTTAAAAGCCCTCTAAAAAAGGAAGTTTACAGGTTGCTATATAGGCAGGGTGCGAGAATGCCTGATTCTCGTAGGTTTCACCATAGCTAGGGTGCGAGATGTTCGCAGGTTGCTCTATAGGTAGGGTGCGAGAATGCCTACACGTGGGAAAAACAAGCGTTTTCTCGAATCTTCTAGAAGGAGAAAC
>JZKD02S1999896.1:194175-222052 GCA_000966675.3 Picea glauca
TTCCTTGATCACATACATAGGTTTATATTGAGTTTATGCTATTGCTATCACTTTGGATGGTTGCATTCTTTTGCAGGATCATCATTGTATGAGTGTTGGAATGGAGCTAGGATGGTGATGGTGAGAGGAAGTGACATTTAAACGGTATGTCACCCATTCCTCTTTGGTTAGTAAATTCAATATTTAAAACTTAAGGAAAGCGTCATGTTCTGGCGTGTTTTCTTCTAGATCTAGGTGGATCTAGGGAGATCAATTAGTGTCCGCACCTATCGATTAGTTCGATAGCATCCACCTGGATCTAGAACAAAACAAGACAGGACATGATGCTTTCCCTAAGCTGCTAAGATTGAATTTACTACCAAAGAAGAAATGGATGACATACCATTAGATATCGCTTCCTTATATCTTTGTTGTCCCTGCTTCACTCCGATGATTCTTGTGAGATTAGATCTGCAATGACACAAACCAACCAAAGTGAAATAAATAATTGTAGATTCAATGTAAACCTAAACATGTGATCAAGGAATCATGTAATAAAACGCTAGTGATTTTATGGGAAAGAAACATCTCACCCTATCATATTAAGTAAAAGTGGAAGATACAACCAAATTTCCTTGATGTCGCAAGTTCCCTTTCGGTGGTCCTTTGTTCCAACACAAACATACACTTGCTTTGAATTTGTATGAAGATGGTCCACAAAGTTTTATGGACAAATGGAAGCCCCAAGCATTAGTTGTATCGGGATTCTTCACATAGTGTTCAACCTATTCTTTCAAAAATTCTTTGTTCAATCTTTCTTAACCTTTTCCATGAGAAATTCATCATTATATAGGAGAAGGTGAAGTGGTTACAAGGATGAGTATGATCCCACCAAATCAGAGAGGCCAGTAAGATCACAACCATACGAACGCCACCTCACATTCTAGAAGATTATCCTTCTAGAAACTTCTTCCTTTTCTTAGCTTCAAATGCCGCTGCACCCTGCCTATATAGAAGCATGAAGAAATCCCGTGATCCAGGCATAAAGTAGCTTGCGGAAATCAAGGATTTCCGCACTGTGTGCCACTGTCAGCCCACGACGTCATTCTAAAAATATGCCTTGTAAGGGAAGAACTAAGTCATTTTCCTCATGTAACAGATTGTTTTGAGAGCCTGAACACATGATTGTAGGTTCATCATCAGAGTGACCAAAATAATGTGTAACATAGGTTGGGAGGGAGAATTGATGTTTTATTGATTTATGGACAGTCATTTTCTTCAGTTCGAAAAATGGTCCAAGATTAACAGTTCCTTTCTAGTTTGGAAAGTGGTTTGAGATTTCTGACGGATAGGAATTTTCCAGTTTGGAAAATGGTCCATATTGGACAATCATTTTTGTAATGAAAATGGTTCAATAGATTGTTGATATACCATATACAACAATTCCCCTTGTGGCCAGTGTAGGGGTATGGTTGCATGTAAATGTAGTCAGTAGAGAAGGGTGGTTGAAGGTTGCGGGTAAGTTGCAAAAAAATGAATAAAGAGGTTGAAAAGGGGAATTAAAAAGGTATTCCTAAGGAAAGCCCACCTGTTCAATAGGGTCTGGTTGTATTGATTGAATAAATCCAAGAAGCAGTTCTAAGGATCCCATGACTGGTTGTAGCTGTAAAACTGGGTAATCCTGCCTGTAGGTTCAAGCTACCTGACCCTCCCTAAAATAAGGAGTTGTTGTATCGTGGGACCCATAAGTAAGTGGATCGGCCTGAACAATAAAAAAGTAAGCCTACCTGTCCTATCCAACCAATCCTTCCTTTTTCAATTGAAACACGTTCAACAAAAAATTTCTGGTTCTGCAAGAATATAAAAAAGAAGTTTCCAAAGCCCGACCCACCCGAAATGTTGTATATAAATATCAAGGGTGTTATGGAGAAATAACCTCTATAAATAATACCTCTGTGATATCAACCGGTTCATCTTCCTTCGTTATAAGTCAAATGCGATAAAAAAGTATAGTAAAGAAGATCCATGAATCCACGAAATAATTCACTAAATTGGGGTTTGGTACAAAAGGAAAGGTTTTGTGAGCATTCAAGCTTGTTATACTTAGAGGGTATGGGTATTTCTTTGCTCCCTAAACATGGTTGGGTTCAAACTTTCAGGATACGGGTCTGAGACCGTAATCAACCTTGTGGGCACTTTATTTCATTTGATGTCGTTCGGGGCCACCTAACTTAACTAATAGAAATAAGAAGTAGTGCCTAAAGAGGATTCCAACCAATTCTACCCACTTCCTGTCTAACATTAGGATTCTAAAAGGTCAATATAAATGTTCTATCTAAGTGATTACCCTGCACCCCATTCAATCTCATAAGTTGGGACAGTATTTCCTAAGGCAGTTCTGAGGATCCCACAATTTAGCTGTGCAACTTCCATCTACTAATCAAGTAGGATGAGGAAAGTAAGACCACAACAATTATTCCCCCCAAGCCTACCAAGCCTATTTGTTTGTGGCTACTTAAAAGAGGAGATTCGTTTGTGTATATTATAGACTCACTTACCACACTATATCACTTACCACTTACTATATTTGTAATGAAGTTATGTAATGAAGTGGAAGATTCTCTCACCACTTTAGCGAGAGGATATTGTCCTTCTCGAGCAACCTCCATATTATAATGCATTGTGGGATAGACAATAATGAATATTCATCTTCTCATGCATGATCCATCCACCAATGATTATTATATATATTCATATCACACTAGGGATAACATCAATTCTCATCTAACGCCTGGGGGATATGGGATAACAACTAATCGACTCATCGCCTTAGAGGGATATGGGATAACATAACTCATCGGAGAGATGAAAACCAAGGGACCGTTCTCCCATAATATCAGTAGTCATATCAATAGTTATCTCATATTCTATTAGGCATTCAACTTATTCAACTTCTTAGATCGTAGTGGGGGAGGGAAGTCATTGCATAACTTCTCATATCGTCATGGTAGGCCATCATAACATAACTTATCATAGCATATTAGAAGACAATCATCACATATTTTACTAAGCATCATATGGTATTAAGTCATCATCACCTTATCATCGTATTGGGGGGAAGTAACAACTTATATGGTATTGGGGGCAGTAACAACTTATATGGTATTGGGAAGTCGCCTCGTCTTATCAGTCAATGGGCCTTAAAATTCTATTGTATATGATATAACATATATGTGGGAGATAATGTAACCTATATCATATGTATTGGGCTATCGTCTCATCTCATTTTCCAATTGGAAGTCATCCCAAGAATCAAGATAGGTTCTATGTCACTCACTAACAAAGACCTTCACTAACCAAGATCTGCACTAACCAAGACCTTTAGCCTGTAATACCTTCACTGACCTTCACTTTCCTGCACTAACCAAGTAATACCAAGACCTGCACTAACCAATACAAGGAAGGCAACTCGATACGAGCTCGAGCAAACAAGTTATTATCAATTCTATCTCAATATCCATAGTTAAACCAACTATTCTATTAGACTAGCCTATAGCACATAGGTTTTTTCCTTCCGTTATTGCACGCAGGCCTGTCCACCCAATCCTTCCTTCCATTATTGAAAAGGTTAGGCTTGGTCACTTTTGAATGAATGATTTCCTGTACTTTTAGGGAAGGGAGACATTTGATAACTAGGATGGATTTCCCTTAATAACTAGGGGATACAGAGCTAGCTAGTCATATCATGTAACGATGGGTTTATTTCCTATTCTTGAGACTGATACTTTCCACTTGCCATTATTTTCATTGATCTTTCATTCGAAGACAAAGCTATCGGATAATTATCTAACAAATCCCTCGCCCTTGAACGTCCTTGAACACCCTTATCCCTTTTATATGGTTCTTTCCTATTTTAGTAAGGAAATACCCCACAACTTGTTAAGGAAGATAAATGAAGGAATATAAATATGGAAGTGAATTGTATGTTTTATTGGCCCAATAATCAATCTATCAATCGATATTTTTCTTGCTGGAGGTGGATGGGAGCGATAATGGATAGGAACGAGAAGTTAAGCTAGTTCAAGCATAACCTTAGTGAATCTAGTTCTGGCATAACCTTGTATTGTTGGTAATCTATTCTCTAGGTCAGGTCGTAAGGTCAGAGTGCATTTAAGTCATTAGGGAAGAAGGAAAAAGAATAATTAGTAGTATTCAAACTCACCTGAAAACTAAGAACATATCCTTTAGCCCTTCGGTTATATTGATGGCTCATTTCTGCTGCACATTATTATCTCATGCTCGAATGCATATTCTTCAATATAAAATATCCTTCCTACTAGTCATAAACGTACATACCATTACACATTACCACTTGGATAAGAATTGGATAAGAAGTATACAACTTCCCCAACATAACGGTATCATGGAAAAATGGTCTCACAGTCTAGTCTTAGTCCTTGATTCAAAATCCTGAACTTTCCACTATCTCAGGGTCTTATCTTTGTTGGGCGTATCCATATTTGATCCATATTTTCTGGGCGTATGCATAACCATATCTCGGTCTCTAACCGTATCATGGTATCACGGTCTCTAACACCATTGGCTCAAGATGACTTATATAGATGGGTACAGATTGGTATCCTTGTACTAAATCATAGAGAAAGAGGAGAAGACCACCCACATTTCTGGCTCCACATTTCTCGGTCTTTCTAGTATTTTTGGCTCCTAATGCACATGAACTTTCATTATCCACCCACATTTATTGATACATCCCAACCTTTCTCGTGGGCGGGTTATTCTTTAGTTTGGTCCTTACCTTCCACATTTCTCGTTATTTTTGGTTCCATATCCATCCACTTCTCATGGGATTTCCACAACATTTCTCATGGCTCTTCTTTCCACTGCACTTCTTTACATTACCACACATTACCTTGAACATCCACTACATTCCACTACTATCTTTGGTTATTTACATTCCACTTAGTACAAAAATAAGGCTTTTTATAGAGGATAACAAGAGTGGGATCAGTTTCCGGCAGTGTTAGTCCATACCCTACCCCAACCACTAATAGATGACTAGATGTGGAAGGTCACAGAGAACATATCCATTTATCCTAATCAACATATATCTTCGGTGGCAAGTCATAAGGAAGAGAAAATAAGGGAATGCTTGATTGAAATTATCCCGATAATTTCTTTGTGTTGGATCTATGCAAAGGCTATATATATGCCTTCTTTCTTCATGAATAAAGGTATCTATTGTGATCAATTCCTCTTTTATTATGTTCTATTTGTATTTTATGGGTTCATGTTTTAGATCTACGTTTAGTTTCATATCAAATTGTATTAGAGCGGGCGGTTCCAGGCCTGCTTCTCACATTGCTTGTTTATTGAGGCCGAGGAAAGTGTTAATTGGATTTGAAAAGGCATATTTTTGTCATTTCTAATGCGATATATACATATATAAATGAA
This sequence comes from Picea glauca, assembly GCA_000966675.3. Taxonomy (NCBI): domain Eukaryota; kingdom Viridiplantae; phylum Streptophyta; class Pinopsida; order Pinales; family Pinaceae; genus Picea; species Picea glauca. Next base: position 199,627 of record JZKD02S1999896.1, read on the forward strand.
TATACATTCTTCTAGTTTGTAGACCTTAGAGGTATGTTGTAATGTTGGGATTTGCTAGCGTGAGCCTATTGAGGAGATGTCAATATTGTCCAACCTCTTAGGCTCTCTTTCCCACTCTTTCCTACTCTTTCCTACTAGTATCCCCTGATCTTCTCTTTTTCTCGCTTCCGCATCGGCTGCAACGCTTAATAAAAATGAACCATACTCTTTTCTTTGATAGAAAACCAACAGTAGTATAGGTGTAGGGCCTTGGTTGTAGGATTGGACAGTAAATTCTCTAATGCTGCGAAACAAACCTAGAAGTTGAATAGAGAGTGTAAAAGTGTTGTAGTAGAGAGCAATAGTTGCCGATAAAGAGACTCTAACACAAGCGTAAAGCACTAGGATAAAGTTGGCTAAGTGTTGAGAATATCCCCTCCCACTTATTCAGTGGATGGATGTGTAATAGGGGATTTGAGTTAAGTTGGCATGTTACTCAAAGTGACACCTTCTTATTGAAGTTTCAACCACAAGATGAAGTCCTATATGTCCCTTCTCAACGCGAAATCCTGGCCCACAATTGTTCCACCCGTTTATCAATAATGAATAGGCATCCTTAGTGGCTTCTCCTAGGTTTTTGATAGGTGACTGAAAGTGAGAAGTGCTTGTGGTACCTGAGGCAGATAGAGAAACTTTGTTGGATCCCTTGTGGAGATGTCCTTCTTCTCTTAGGGGATTTCACCTTAGGTAGTAACTTTGTGGGGTTACTATAAGTGCTTCTTGCACCTTCACTGGTTGGACTTGGGTCCTCATCATCCCCTTCCATCCCTTCCTTCCAACTTCTAGTTGGCCCTTTTTGGCTCTTTACTAGTTGTACTTAGAGATTGAACCACCCTGGGTTGACTTTTGGAAAAGTGGGTTTGCTTGGATGAATCTTAGAGAGTATTTTATAGGAGTGTGTTTCTTTTATTTTTTAGACCTCATAGAAGACCTTAGAGAATAGAACCATTCTGGACCCTTCGTTTTCTTCCCAATTGAACTTGGTTCCTCCTCCTTCTGCCTCATCTGGTTAAAGTGTAGCCTCTATACCATCTAGTAACTAGAAGTCTAATAGGAAGAGGAAGAATAAGAAATAGAAATAGAAATAGAAATATTATTAGGGACCACATCGCCCAACATGGAGTTTCTTAGCGAGATTTATAAGAAAGCAAGCTCCATTTTCCCATTTCCTTACATGGTGGATATTATTCCCACCCAATCCCTAGGTAGTTGTAGGCGGGAATCGTCCAATGCAAAATGAATGAAGCTCCGTTTTCCCATCTACTACGTTCTTCCTTCTACTACTCTCCTCACCCACAACCAAGACCGAACGATCGATGGGAACTGGTTCAAAGGCAAAGGTGAAATGAAAACAGATAGAGCTAGTTACAAAGACGAAGCTAATGACAAACCAAACCAATTCAAGGTGCGGGGCAGAGACTGATAGACCAATCATAGGACCTAGGCATGGATAAAAAGGGTAGGAAATGAATTCCCATTCAGCCAATACCCACTTATACATAGCCAATGGAAATTGGAACCAAACCCACTAGCAATTAATGCCCTTGGATAAATCAATGAATAACGATTCATGAATTGAAAACAGATAAGATAAAATATTCTTGGACTTGGCCAAACCCCCAATACCTAATATATGTTGCCAAAATAATCCCATCGGTATTGAAAGGAATGGGATTGATGGCCCAGACTATGACTGGTTCGATCTCGGTGCATTCCTCCTCCCAAGATGTGCATCTCTCCGTTATCCCCCAATGAGTAGTTATACCATGGAATAGAAGCTTACTGTCCAGGAATGTGATAAAAGAGAATTGTGCAGGACTATCCGGTGGTGGTTTCCTGAGATGACTGGCCATTGGTTTCCTGATCTGATGTAATATACCAGATATAAAATGTATGCAGAACAGAAATAAAATGCTAGAAATGGCATAATAACAAGAATATAACCAGAACATTCACCACAATAGCACTGAAATGATAAGAGAATAATAACAAAAATAACACTTTGAATCTGAAAGCAATGTTCACGGGCCTCTTCAAGGGGGAAACCTCCAGTTGAGCAGAGATTTGTTAAAATAATATCCAAGATGAGGTTCTCATACGCTCGACTCCTATTTATACTAAAATTAAGCATATAGAGGAAGATCCTTCTAGAAGCTGAAGCTTCTATTAGGTCTTCTTACATCCGCCTTATTCTATTTTATTGAAAGGCCTTATTAATATTGACCTTTATTACATCCGAATATATTATTCTACCTATGTGTGGGTTAGGAACCTAACATGTCCGCCCCATTAATGGTTGTAGAATGGTAGCTGGTTCCCAAGTGGCATCTGCTGGAGTTGTATCTTTCCACTGGACTAGCACTTCCTTGATGGTTTTCTGACGCAGGCGACGCTCACGCTAGTCCAAAACTGCTTATGGATGTAGCCAAATGGATCCTTCTTCAGCTAACTCTGGAAGGTTGGTTTGAATTTGGCACTTAGCTCCAATTACCTTCTTTAAGCATGAAACATGAAAAATAGGATGTAGCTTCGAACGCCTGGGAAAATCTAACTGATAGGCTACTTGTCCCACACGCTTGAGAATGGTATAAGGATGATAAAATTTGGGCGCTAGCTTCTGACAATGATCGACCTAGAGGGAAGTTTTCTTGTAAGGTTGCAGTCGAAGAAACACTTGATTCCCTTATGCAAATTGACATTCAGAGAGACCTTGATCTGCTTGTTGCTTCATGTGATTATGTGCCATGACCAAATTCTCTTTGAGTGTATGGAGAATAACCTCTCGAGCTGTAAGTGTTAGGTCAACCACCTAGACCTTCGAGGCACCTGGTAAGTATGAGAGAATTGAAGGTGGCTTCTGCCCATATACTTCTTCAAAAGGAGTCATGCATGTAGCTATATGGTATGAAGTGTTGTACCACCATTCAACTAGGGGTAACCATTGAGCCCACTGATTTTAATTTTCCGAGGAAAAACACCTCAAATATGTTTCCAAGCACTTGTTGAAAACTTTCGTTTGGCCATTAGTCTGGGGATGATAAGCTATGCTGAGATACAATTCAGTGCCTTGTATCTTGAAAAGTTCTTGCCAAAAATTTCTTGTGAAAGTTCGATCACGATCAAAAACAACAAAGTGCAGCATGCCATGAAGCTTGAAGACCTGATCCATGAAAATTTGAGCCACCGTGGATGTTGTAAATGGGTGTTGAAGGGTGCATAAATGAGCATACTTGGAAAGGTGATCAACAACCACCACGATGACAGATTTATTTCCTGATTTGGGTAAGTCGGTAATAAAATCCATAGAGATATCCTTCCAAATAGCAGGTGGAATCGAGAGCGGTTGTAGTGTGCCCGAAGATTTGACTATTTCTCCCTTGTTACATTGACATACATCACATTCGACGACAAAATTACGAATGTCATGTTTCATACCATCCCAGAAAAATGAACGTTTGACCTTGTCATAGGTTTTGGTGAACCCGGAGTGCCCTGCTATGGGTGTAGCATGAATCTCAGAAAGTACCGTGGATTTAAGCTTTGATTGTTTACTTAAATAAAAAAAAACTTTGTATAGAAGTTCATCATGGAGCCAAGAGTACCCTGGGGAAGCTGGAGCACTGGACTACAATTGTTGGATCAACTGTGAACTTTTGGGATCTTGTAGCCATTCTTGGCGAACGACTTGGAGCCAATCTGGGACAATGAATGAAAGAGAAAAAAGGGATCCTTTATCTTCATATTTACGGGAAAGTGCATCCGCAACCACATTGTCTTTTCCTTTCTTGTAAATGATCTCATAATCATATCCAAAGAGCTTAGTCACCCATTTTTGTTGTTCTGGGGAGGAAATGTGTTGTTCCAGAAAATACTTGAGTCTTTGATGGTCTGTCTTAATTTGGAAATGTTGCCCCAATAAATAAGGGCACCACAAATCAATGACATGCACAATAACCAAAATTTCCTTTTCATAGATGGATTTGCCTAGATTACTTTCAGATATTTTCTTGCTGGTAAAGGCCAAAGGTCGACCCTATTTCATAAGGACAACACTAATTCCTTTCCCTGAGGCATCACATTCCAACACAAAGTTCTTTGTGAAATTGGGAAGGGTGAGGACTGGAGTGGTGCACATGGCCATCTTCAAGGTGTGAAAAGCTTGAGCAACGGTTGGAGTCCAAGTGAAAGAGTTCTTTTGAGGACAGCAGTGAGAGTTGCTGCAATCTTCCCATAATTCTTAACAAACTTGCGATAATACCTTGTTAAGCCCAAAAATCCACACAAGCTCTTAAGAATATTTGGGTGAGGCCAGTCTTGCATAGCTTCAATCTTTTTAGGATCCACCTTGACGCCATCCTTGCCAACCAGATGACCCAAGTATTCTACTTCTGAGGCGCCAAAAGCACATTTAGACTATTTCAGGAAAAGTTGGTGCTGAGATAGTAGATGGAGAATTCGATCCACATGAGAAATATTGTCTATCCAGGTTTTTTTATAGATGAAGATATCATCAAAGAAAACTAAGACAAAATGGTGGAGAAAAGGACGGAAGACATGATTCATGAGGCTTTGGAAGGTGGAGGGGGCATTATACAAGCCAAAGGGCATGACCAAAAACTCATAGTGGCCCTCATGAGTTCTAAAGGTAGTCTTGGGAATGTCTTCCTCTTTCATACGTAACTAGTGGTAGCCCAAACAAAGATCCAGTTTAGTGAAGAATTGGGTGCCACTCAATTCATACAGGAGTTCGTCAATGACAGGAATGGGGAATTTGTCTTTGATGGTAAGTTTGTTGAGGGCACGAAATTCAGGACACATTCACCAAGAACCTTCCTTATTTAGTACCATGACCACAAGAGAAGAGTAGGGGCTCGTACTAGGGTGGATAATGCCTGCATTAAGGATTTCTTGGACCATTTTCTCAATTTCATTTTTTTGGGAAAAGGGGTGACGATAGGGATGAATATTGGGAGGAAGGCTTTCGGGTACAAGGGGAATGGAATGATCATGAACACCACAAGAAGGAGGGAGTCCTTGGAGAGTGGAAAAGACCAATTGATGTTTAGAAATGATGGCTTGGAGGTCTTGCGGGACCGAGGGTGTGTCTATTTCTTGTATGGAATGTAGTTGGGCGATAACACCAGAATGATGTTTTTTGAGCATCTTTTCCATGCGATGGGAACTAATGATCTTAGGTGAATTGGTGGTGATTCCTTGGAACCTATATTGGTGTCCCTCCTGGTCAAATTTCATGGTTAAGTCTTTAAAATCCATGAGAATGGGACCCACAGTCCTTAGCCAGTCTGCACCCAACACAATGTCACAACCTCCCATGTCAATAGAAAACATATGGGATTTTAGGTGGTAGTCACCAATTTGGAGACACACATTTTCACAATGCCCTCCACATTTCATTGAACCACCATTGGCAATATTAATTTGGAAATTATTGACGGCATGGATGTATCAATGAGTTTCTTGGGAAATGCGGCGATGAATAAAATTATGGGTGCTGCCACTATCAACCAGAATAATGACCTTCTGATGCTTGATGTAACCGATTAGCTTGAGGGTTTGGGGAGTGGAGAAGCCAATGAGAGCATTGAGGGAAATGACCGATTCTACTTTAGGAGGGTCTGAGTGAGGGGTTATGTCAGTGGATTAAGGTGACTCAGACACAAGGGGAGTTCTACATCCTCTTCCAAAATATCCTTGGAGATGTCCATAAAAATATTTTGTTCTTTACACTTATGGCCCGAGAAATATTTTTCATCACAGTTATAACAAAGGCCTTTGAGTTGGCGTTCAGCCATTTCATCCCTGGTCAATTTTTGGATCTTTAGTGGAGCAGAGGGAGTAGTGGGATTTACTGGTTTAGGACGAGGGATAAATGAAGGTTTTTGGTTTTGAGAGGATACCACCTGTTGTGCTTATTTATCTCTTTTAGTATCCTCCACCCAACTTTGAGGCCGATCCATGAGGACATGGGCCTGAATATCATCCTTGAGGCCACTGATAAAAAACTCTCGGAAAAAGGCATCAGACATGCCCTCTGTTCTAAAATCCAGGTGCTCAAAGGAAGCTATAAATTCTTCCACTATTCCTAATTGTTTCAACTTTTTCAAATGACCCAAATGGTTGGTGTCAGTGTCAAAGCGTTCATAAAGCTCTACCACAAAGTTTGTTCAAGTAATATACCCTTGACGAGATGTTTTTCTCCATTGCCACCATTGCCACCGTTCTTGATCTAGATGGAGAACACCATACCGGACTTTGGCCAAGTCATCTGTAATGCCATATAAAGAGAAATAATGTTCCATTTGGGTTACCCAACCAGTGGGGTCCGAGCCATCAAATTTGGTCACATCCACCAGTGGAAGGTGTAGGTCACGTTGAAAGTGATGGTTCTGAAAGTTATTGGAATGAGAGGAATGGTCACCTTCAGGATGTGGAGGTGAGGAAGAGGAAGGGTTATCTGTAGGGATATGCAGTTTGGTGCAGAGTGCCAAAAAGACTGATTCAAGTTGGGTGGTGAGGTCTTGTTTGATTTCCTCAATTGAGGACTGCATGGTTGTATTGATGGCTGCAACATTGGCACTGAGTTTTTTCACTTCTTGTTGGGTTTCGATGAGACCAGATTGCAAGGTGTTGAAGCGATCTTCCAAGTCTTGGCTACGGGTATGGGCCATGAGGATGGGGGAATTGAAAAGGAGCGGGTGGGGTCAATTTTTTTTCCGAAAAATGATATGGATGAATGTGATAAGGGTGAAGAGATGAATCCAATGCAATAGGTCTCAAATAATGATGAAAAAAATTCCAGACTTTTTAATTTTTTTGCGGAGTTATACTTCGATCTGAAGAATACTGCAGAGAGGAAATGCCCAAATGCTTAACTAGAAAGAAATGTGTATTTACTTGGCAACATGAACACAGTTGCGTGACAATAGATCTTGTTTGTTTTAATTTTTTTATGTTTCTGTCCCCAAGGGTTAGGTATTCAAGGGTTCTACAGACAAGGGTTTTCCCTGTGCTATATCTCTCTGATATACATGCGGGGTCCAATAGTAGTACTCGAGCCAATATCTTAGGGAAAAAACTAAGGAGGATAGACCTTACCCTTATCCGTACTCCCTGACTACCTAGGTACTAGAGAGTATCTTCCCGAGTGTTGTTCTCAGTGACAGTATAACATTCAGGTGGTCGATCGATTTATCTAAAGAGGGCTTAAGGTAATCTAGGTCAATCCATATACAGGTGTTGTCTGATGCACTACCACTCAAAGGGGTACCAACATGGGTTATAAGGGTGGCCAACAGATGTGTGCTTAAGTACCACTTGTATTTTATGCATGTATGAATCCCTCAACCGTGGGTTTATGCGCGTAACAATAGATCTTTGTGGCTTAAAGACGTCGAAATATGTCGCTACCCTAGAAAAAAAAATTAACCCACACTTTCTGTCGAGGAAAGTGCTCTGATACCACTTGTAATATACTAGATATAAAATGTATGCAGAATAGAAACAAAATGATAGAAATGGCAGAATAACAACAATATAACTACAACATTCACCACAATGGCACTGAAATGATAAGAGAATAATAATAGAAATAACTCTTTGAATCTGAAAGCAATGTTCACGAGCCTCTTCGAGGGGGCCACCTCCAGTTGAGAAAAGCTCTGTTACAATAATATCCAAGCTGGGGTTCTCATACACTCGACTCCTATTTATACTAAAAAGAAGCATCTAGAGGAAGATCCTTCTAGAAGAAGAAGCTTCTATTAGGTCTTGTTACATCCACCTTATTCTATTTTATTGAAAGGCCTTATTAATATTGACCTTTATTACATCCGAATATATTGTTCTACCTATGTGCGGGTTAGGACCCTAACAGCTAACATGACTATCCATGAGTCCATATAGGTTGCCATTACTGGCCATAGGTGATTTTCATTGGTGATTGTATCTGACTGTCCATGGGTTGGTGATTGTATGGGTAATTTCTATTGGGTGAGTGTATCTGACTATCCGATGACAGACCATTATTTATTGTCTATTTCCATTAGTGACTGTCCTCATTAGCCTATACATGAGATGAGATATGAATGTCCTCCATACATCCTCCATACATGGGATTACTGTCCATGGGTTGGTGATTGCCTGAGATGACTATCCTTGTTGTTCCATACATGAGATTTCTTATTGTCCATTGGTTATTTCTTGTATATGACTGGCAATTTGTCTATACACAAGATGAACATGAGTTGTTTGTCCTCGTTATTCATACATGATTTGGATTTATTCCATACCTGAAATGACTGTCCTCCACACATGATATAAGGAGATGTTACCTTTTCTCAATTTCCTATGGTGTGTTAGTAATCCGTAGATGAACAGGAGATGGGGACAATCATTCTTCTTCACAGTCACTTTGATTAGTGGTCAAGTAGAATGGTATGCTTCATTGAGTAGTCATTATTTTGAAGTTCAAAGTTGTGAGAAGTTTCGAAGAATGGTCCATTTTGGAGGTTGATGCAGGACAATCATTTCCATTAGGAAATGGTCCAGACAGTCATTCCCTAGGGCACACTCATTCTCTCCAGGTTGCACTATCTTTAGTGTCGGAGGAATGGCCCAGTTAGGTGAATGGTTGAGGTTCAACAATCAGGGACATGCATTCCCTAGGGAAGACTCATTCTATCCCGATTGCACTATTCTTAGTGCCAGAGGAATGGCCCAGTTAGGTGAATGGTCCAGGCTCATAAATCGGGGACAATTATTCTTCTATTCTTGAGAAGAATAGTCTAGATATCCCATGGCTGATTTTTTAATTTATGAGGGCAGATGCTCATCCATATCTCACATATGTGAGTGGAATAATAGCCTAGATGACTTAGTTTATATCATGATATTGTTTTCTGTGCAGGTTGATATCAGATGATATGATTGCTATGGAGACTATATGTCTCTAGACAGTAGATGTTTGCTACTATGGTGGATGTGTTACACTAGTTGTGACAATGTGTCATTGATTAAGTAGCCATGTGCTACTTGGTATGGTAGTGTACCACTGGATTATAGTTGTGTACTACTATGGATAGACATAGTTGTGTTCTATTGAATGCCATTGTTCTGATTTCCATGTAGACTATCAATAGTGTTGGAAATGATTATCAGCTAGATGGATCGTCAATGTTCTTCTAGACAGACATTCTCGAGGCGAAGAATGGTCCAGATAGAACAAATTGTTGGTGGACATGTATTCTCTCTGTGGAGAATGGTCCAGGTTGACTGTTTGTTGACATGTCATGGACCTGTATTTTCCTAAGGCACAGATTGTGGCCTGATTAGGAAAATGGTTCAGGACCGATATTTTCTAAGGCATATAGGTTGAGACAAATATCTATGGTACATATGTCTCGATTACAAAATAGTCCTAGATTGACATTCCTATAGGAATGGTCTCTATAGTCCATGGCATATCTTTTAGCATCTGTTGGGACAATCATTCTTCTAGGATGTATGCCCATATTAGAAGAATGGTCCTTGTATCACTCTGTGGAGTGAGTGACTTATTCAACATCATGTATGATTACTCATATGGATTATGGATTCGACATATGATGCAGTTGATGCTATGAGATGATAGTGATAATGGTGCTCGTGATCTAATCATGAGATAGTTTGTACGACTATGATGATGCTATTGGTTGAATGGTATGTTTCTGCTCAAAATAATTTCCTTCAATACCACCCTAGATAGGAGGAAGTGTTCATATTATGGTAGCTATGGGAGGTATTTACCTCCACGTGTAACCCTGACGAGAATAGAATATTCCATGAAGCAAGAAGAAACCCTAAAACATTGAACATAACCCTAGAAGACAAGTCGACTCAAGGAAATATTTAATATTAAGTGCTTAGCCTCTAGAATGAGAAGTTGGCCCAGATAGCTCAGGAAAAAAAATATAAATACAAGAAGCCATATCTCATTTGGTACACACAACTCACAACTGCAGAAATGTACAAGTGCACACTGCAAAAACTGGGTAAGTGCGCAAGTCTAGAGAGTAGCTGCAGCTGCAACTATTGCAATCTATATTCTCGGTTTAGGCTTGGACTTTCTATTGGTTATGGTTTGGAATTTATTCCCTGTATGCTTGCTCTGGAGAGAGGTACACTACATTGATTGGATATTTGGCCTAGGGATTTCTTCTGGAATCATTCTCTGTTAAGGTTAATGTGCTCAGGGGTGGCTTCGGCCTATGGTTGGGTGACAATATTGCTATATTTTCTATGGTTAAACAAGCACATCTATTATTTTCTAACACCAACGTCACTAACCCATGGTACCACCACTCATGGGATTCTCCATCTAAATGCAAGGTGGAAATATTAATAGCATCAACTTCAACCATTTTGTTGAGCTAGAAATAAGTGTCCAACTTTTTCACCCATGCTCTAGCAGTGCATTTTGATGAACCATCAATGTTTGGAATGGTCACTTTTCCCAATGTGCATTGCAACTTTTTGTTTTGGGACATCATCCCCCTAGCCCCCCTAGGCATGTTATTTCTTTTTAAGTGGTAAAAATCATGAAAAGACATGGCAACCTGAAAGTCATCTCCCAATTTCCGGTACTCCTCCAAATAAGCTCCAAAGGGTATATCCTAATCAGTCTGCTCCATTCTCCATGATTCATCATTATCAAGGAATTGAGGCATGGTAGGCCTAGGTGTCCTGGTGTAAAAATGGGGGTGGCTCTACATGGTGGTGTGAGAATGGATTCCTTCCCCATTATTAGAATCCCTTTCAACGTTATGATTTTACTTGTCTCGACTCCCGATGGTGTTAACTACCATCTGCCCCATCAAATATATCATTTCTTTTTGGCCCCTAACCAAATCATTCAATGCACTGAGAAGACTGTTGAAATCATGTTCATCTTTGTCACTCCTGATGTATTCACCCTTATCTACCTTATTTACCTCAGGCTAAGCTTCTAATTCCTGAACTAGTTCTTCCCCATCCAATGGAGATTCTCGATGATGATATCTCTTCCTTTTCTGGGTGACATTCTTCCTATCCTCCCTATTCATTTACTACCCAATTATTTTTACTTTCAGATCCCCATGGCTGAGCGAGGAACATGCTCTGATACCACTGTAATATTAAAAATCCACTTTTCACAAGTTTTGTTTGGTTATTAGATGTGCACCTTTATCAAACAATAGTATTCAGACTACTTCTACATAATGAAGTCTCTCCCTAAATTTCTATTGGATAATTTACTGAATTTGATGTTCAAAAGTTTAAACAAACAATTATCTTTTAAGCATTTCACTCACAGTAAACATATACTTGATAGTTACAACTGACAAGTTTTTTTATTTTTTATTTTGTAACCACAATGACAATATTCAAGCACAAATAACACTGAGTAATATGACAACAATAATGTAGTGGAGACAAATCACAATTATAACAACAATAATAAGAGAGAACCTGGTTATATCATAGAAGATTGACTTTGAAAAACACTGGAATGTCTAATCCCGTGGATAACTTTATAACTCAACACCCTCAACAGGTGATACCAACTCTGTGTATGATACTATTCACCCAAAAAATATGGATGAAACAACTGAGATAAATACGTGCTCACATCTGTTGATTAAAGCACCCAAATTTAATATATGATGCACAAAACTGAAGGAGAGTGTGCCCCACTTGATGAATAATGCTCAGATTGGTGAGAAATGAACCTAGTCTATGTAAACAACTTCCCACACAACTGTAATATATTTCTTAGCACCCAATATGTTATGGAATAGATGGTAAATTGACTCAAACAATAGAATATGTTTCCCAATGATGAAATAACTTAGGTATACCAACAAAATCACCCTACAAATATCCAAGGATGTGTCCAACACTTAGTAAACAAGTGTATCATAGATACCACAAATTTCTATGGGAATATTTTCCCTCCTTCAAGTAGTTCAACCCTTTCATGTTGTAATATCCCTAGGCCAAACCCAATTGTAATGTAAATGAAAATGTACTTAAGTTGGTGAGTTGTTTGATATCATTTTGTATGCACATTTCATGGCATAGTGCGCGCTTGTATTGCGCAGTAAAATGATGAAGTGTGCACATTCCTAGATACCGCGTGCAATAACTTGAGTGCATGTGATTTTGAGGCCAGGGAGCCTTTTCTGTACATGTTGCGTTTTATAGGCTGGTGAGCCAGTTATTATAAGCTAGGATGCTTATGTTTTGATTAGGTTGGAGAGCCTAGATGTTAGAGGCTAGTGCGCCTATTTGTGTATATGTCTCATAATTAATATAAAATACATCGTTGCGTGTAGAACGTCCACGATAAAAGAGATGGGGGACTAAAATCCACTGGTTAGGGAAAGGGAGGGCCCTAAACGTTAAGGAAAAGGGCTAAGCTAGGGAGCTTAAGCCAAAAAGGAATATTATATTAATATTTATTAAATCATAAAGTATGAATAAATATTTCATCCTAAGTTCTAAAGTTGGGGACAAGTAGGCCAAAGTAGCTTCCAACATGACAAGTGTCAAGTTGGGGACATGCATACATATTGTTGGGACTTAGTTCATTTTCCCATCATTCCTTCCACAATTCAGTCATCCAGTCAATCATCCATGAGCATGCACACACCCATTGAGCTATCCTTCGTATCTTCATGACTGTACCTGAACCTGTATCCATAGCCATTCTTTGTTGGTGTATCTAGTTAGCCTGGGAGCTGGACTAAAGAAGCGGGTTGTTAGACCCGTGGGATATTGAAGAGGCTGGTTGTCAGGCCCGTGAGGAATTCTCTAGGTGAGAGAATTATTGGGATTTGATTTCTTGAAGGTGATAAACTACAACTACAGGGCTCTAAGACTTCATGTCTAGCATGTTGGTGAAGCCCAAAAAGGAAGTGGGGAATCCAAATGACGGTTGAGAAGAGAAGGGGGACACTTCCTGGGGTGGGACATGCATGTGGGGAATGAGGGACTGTAGGCTATTACTTTGAGTTGGCACATGTGACAGAGTCTTTCCTGTTGTCTATGAGCCTTTAGCCTGGTTAGGAATCCCTTTACCTGGGTGGAGTTTAGTCCCATCTCAAGGGTGACTCATTGTTGGGAGTGATGAATAGTGTGGTCTAAGGCTTGGAGGTTCGTGGAAGGTCTGCACGTATTTGGTGACATTCTTACCAAGATAAGTGTAAATTATGTGATAAATTTACATGCTACATTGTCATTTACGTGTTTATTATTATGGATTTATCCTGTGTATGATTTATAATTGTGTTTATATTGTGGGTATTGCCTGCATATGCTGCACGTATATGTTTATTTTTATTTTCGTGATAATCTGTGCATTTACAGATGTATTGTAGGGTTATGTTTTATATATATGTTTCTGCAAGAGCTCTATGTGTATATATTTTAATTGCATGTAGTTCAGAAAATCTATGTGGCATAGCTCAGTTGGATGTTGGGTATGTTACAGTATGTTCCAGAGAGAGAACAATAAGAGTTCTCTGGCGTAGCGTGGCTCGGCATGGATGGCCGACGATGTTAAAATATGGTATCAGAGATTCAATTTTCAACACTGAGGCTAGATGGGCTGAGAAAGTTGAGTTGAAGAAAAATGTCACAAAGGATTTATTTCAAAGTGGCCAAATTTCAGTTTGCAGAGCGTCCATGGTAAAAAAGTAACAACAATTGTGCAGAATTGGGAAAAATCCCTAATTTCTATTGTTAAATTCATGGGAAAATTGAGAAATTTGACCATGTGGTGAGATATTCATGATTTAATATCTTTTCTATCAAATTTAGACCTGGAATTAGTTTAATTTGAAGTCATAGTGAAGCCATGATAGTTGGAGCGAGTTTTATAATTAAAATTCCCAATTCGTGAATTTATTTTGGGTAAATTCGTTCCAAAAATGTCAAACCACAATAATTTGTTGTTACAGAGGTTGAATTGGTGTTATAAGAGTGAAATTGAATAAATTTCATAGTTGGAGAATGTCTATGGTAGAAATTGGGAAAAAAGTTAAGCAAAAGCCCCAATTTCTGTAGCGGAATTCACGAGGAATTGATGCGCATACAAGTGAATGTGCATAGGAGGACACACTAAAAATGTAGGATGCGTAGTAAAAGGCTTATGATATGTAAAAATTGGGTGCCACGCGGAAAAATGTTGGCGTGCTAGTGCACGCGCTAAATTTTGGCATTGTGCAGAAAAATGTTGATGTCCGGGTGCACGCGCTAAAATTTGGCACCGTGCAGAAAAATGCTGGTGTGCACACTAAATTTTAGCCTCGCGTAGAAAAATAATAATGTCATGCATGGTGTGCACAATATTGGTAGAGCGCAGAGGAGTCTGGTTGGTGCGCACACAATGTGGGTATATGTTATCACGCGATAGTTTTGTTAATGGTGCACGCAGAGTATTGGTACGCGGTGGTGGCATACTAAAATTTGGCATGGTACAATGCATAGAGTGAAATTCAAGCAGAATATCAACGCACGATACAAAATAAACTGCGCGCAACAGATAATAGTGCAAGAACTAAAAATGTGCGTGGTGAATATTGGCACGTGACACAAAGGTAGTGTGCACAAATTATTATCGCGACAGAGAAGTGATTCACATTGGTTTTAAAGTGCGTGAAGCATGATTTACCATTTTTTGTTGTTGTGCAGGGTAAATATGGGTTACAGGTTGAAATTTGTGTGCGTGAAGTTGTTTGAAGGGTGAACAACAAAAAAAGACCAGTGATTTTCTGCGACGTTTTATATCATTTGAACGCCATCTTTTTACAGTGCATTTTTTAGGCTCTTAAGAGCATTTTTAGCAACGTAAAAACCACAAGAATAGAGTGTGCCAAGTCACACTTTTCCTCTACAGCTCAAATAAAATATCTCGGAGAGATATTTCTAATGGTGTAAATTGTTCGTCAAACAGAGCTTTTATGAGAAAGTTACAACATAAACAATGAAGGGTAAATTTTAAGACCCATCTAACTTCAAAGAGCCATAACTTTCTACTCCAGAATCAAATTGAGGTGCATGAGTAGTAAATGGAAATATATTGAACCATAAAAGACATTCCAAAAACTTTATGAAATTTCTGGTAATGTTAAAAGTGTTTAATATGGAAAAGAAGGTACCTGCAACATACCAGTTACAATATGGTATTTTGGTCTGGAATTTCAATAGGCTGTAACTAGCATCCCAGAACCCAGAAAGAGATGAAACTTGGACAGAGCATCCACAATATGTATATGAGGAAACCCAATTGAGATCCTATGAAAATTCCAAAGGAGTAGGTGCAAAAATGCATATTACAGTGCAGATTAGCTCCAAGTTGAAAAATGAATAGAAAAATTTATGGGAAACTTTAAAATAGCCATAACTTTCTGCTCAAGACTCGGAATTGAGCATGGGAGAAGGCGTTGGAAAGGTATTGGATAGTGAAATCTAAATATCCACCCATAAAATTTATCTGGGCATTCAAATTTTGAGGAAATTAGAAGAAATAATTCTGATATATATTATTGAACCAGAACGGTTCATATTTTCATGAAATTGTTGAAACAGTTAGCCTGGCAAAGTTTTGTTGGCTGCACATTTTGCAGAGTTAACAACAACTAGATCAGATCAAGATAAAAAACAAGTCCATAGGAATGGAAGAGGCATAAGGGACTTATAGTTAGGAGGATGAGATTAGAGGGATGGATGTCCATTTGGGCATTGAAGGAACAAACTCCAATGGACATGGAGATGAAAGGAATGAAAACATGAATATGGTAGAGACCATTAAAAATTTACAGAAGGATTTCCAAATCCATAAATCTGATAGTGAAAGGATTATGAAAGCCAAGGAGAAGCAGGATGAATTCAACATGAAGTTATTACAGAGCTTGAATATAATAGAAAAGAAATTGGATAAGGAGAGTGGCTCAAGAAAATCTAGAAGTCACAGACCTCCTGATGAGAAAAGAAGAACCAAAAGTGTTAGTAGACATCACCACCACTCCCTGAGGCATTCCAATAAGAGAGTACACAACAACTCGAGTCCATCCCCTGTCAGGAATCATAAGAGTTCTTGGGTGGATGAGCTACGAGGAGAGATGAACAAAATCAAACCTCCTACATTTGATGGTGAGCACAAGAAGGATGAAGATGCATAAACATGGATGTTGGGCATGCGAAAGTATTTTCAATTTCATAATTATTCTTCTCATGCAGAAAGTAAAATTTTCATCTATCCACTCAAGGGAAAGACATCCATGTGGTGGGATCAACTTGAGCAGGTGCAACACATTAGAGAGAAAAGTGTTACTTGGAGGGAATTCAAGAAGTATTTTGGGAAGAAATACTTGACTAAGAGATACTATGACAAGAAAATGAAAGATTTCTTTGAACTCAAGCTTGGGAGTATGACAATAGATGAATATGAAAGAAGGTTTCTAGAACTACTGAAATATGTCTCTTTCATCAAGGATGAGATAATTAAGATTCAGAGGTGGATTGCCATCATTTATCAGTGACAAAATAAAGTATGATGATCCCAAGACATTGGAGGAGACCATAAGGCAAGATAAATTCCTTTACGATCAACAAAAATCAAGGCCAACTTTCCAAAATGATTGGGAAGACAAAAAGAAGTTCAAGATGGATCAGAGGAAGAAGGGAGATAAGCCACCATTCTTCAGAAATAATAATTAGGGACAAAAAACTCCTAGAGAACCGAGAACAATTGAAACAGGGGATCAAAGGCCAAGGAAACCACCTATTCAATGTTGGGGTTGTAAAGGAGATCATATGTACAGAGATTGTCCTCACATAGGTGAAAAAGTGAGAATTGTTCACAATGTTCAGCAAGCGGAAATAGTGGAGGACATGGGCAGAAATTTGCCAAGGATCTATGCAACCCAGGGCAACAAGCAAGCATAATATCCATTACATATGATTGAAGTGGAAGGTATGATCAACAACCAAACCATTTCTATTTTAATTGATTCAGGAACTAGTCATGGTTATATAGATCCTAAGATGGTGGAAAGTTTTCATTTTCCAAGAAGCAAGCATGGGAAATCTTGGTTGGTGCAGCTGGATACAGGAGCCAAAAGAAAAGTTAATGAGATGGTTAAGTCATGTCTTATGGACATGAATGGACTGAACACCAGGGAATATTTGGACATCTTTCCTTTAGGTTCCTATGAATGCCTAATTGGGATGGATTGGCTGGACCAACATCATGTTATCCTAGACTATCATAACAAGGCATTTTATTGCTTGGATGAGGAAGGGAGTCTAAGGAAAGTGCAGGGAGTAACCATTAGAGAAATTTCATCATTCTAGCTGAAGAAATGTTATAGAAAAGGGTGTCAAATATTTACAGCACATATGGAAGAGACACCTAAGGATAAGGTGCCAAATTTGGATGATTATGTAGTCCTAAAGAAATTTGAAGATGTGTTTAGGGAGGTACCAGGACTAATATTGATTTCTCTATAAATTTAATGCCTGGGGCAACTTCAGTGTCAAAGACCCCTTACAGAATGAGTACACCAGAGTTGAAGGAGTTGCAAATGCAGCTTGAATAACTTCTGAAGAAGGGGTATATATGCCCAAGTGTGTCACCTTGGGGTTCCCCAGTCTTGTTTTTGAAGAAGAAAGATGAAAAATTAAGATTGTGCATTGATTTTAGACAGTTGAATAAAGTGACTGTTAAGAACAAGTATCCTCTGCCAAGGATTGATGATCTTTTTGATCAATTGAAGGATGCAAAGATATTTTCAAAGATAGATCTCACGTCAAGATACCATCAGGTAAGGATTAAAGAGGAAGATATCAACAAGACCACATTCAGGACAAGGTATGGTCATTATGAGTTCACAGTGGTACCATTTGGATTGTCAAATGCACCAGTTGTTTCCATGTACTTAATGAATGGTGTTTTTCGAGAATATTTAGACAAGTTTGTCATTGTCTTTTTGGATGACATTCTTATATACTTTAAGTCAGAAGAAGAGCATGAGCATAATTCGAGAATGGTGTTGCAAGTATTAAGGGAGCATCAGTTGTATTCCAAGTTGAGCAAGTGTTCATTTTATCAGAAGCAAATTCATTATTTGGGGCATATCATTTCAAAGGATGGAATAACAGTGGATCCTGAGAAGATAGAAGACATTAGAGAATGGTTAGTGCCAAATAATGTGATAGAGTCCGGATCATTCATGGGCCTTGCAAGCTACTATAGGATATTTATTGAAGGATTCTCAAAGATTGCGCACACAATCACTTCCTTACAAAAGAAGAGTGTGAAGTTTCAGTGGACATTGGATTGTGAAAAGAGTTTCCAACACTTGAAACAATTATTAACAAGTGCTTCAATACTAAGGATTGCATACCCAAATGAAGACTTCATTGTATGCACAGATGCATGTAAATAAGTACTCGGTGGAGTCCTCAGTCAAAATGTGTTTGTTATATGTTATGAATCAAGGAAGTTGAAAGAGCATGAAAGACACTATGCCACTCATTATTTGGAGTTGGAAACTATAGTGCATGCCTTTACCTCATGGGGAAAAGGTTTGAACTAAGAATAGAATATAATGGTCTGAAATATTTATTTGATCAGCCCACTCTAAATGCTAGGCAAAGCAGATGGTTAGAATTTCTAAGTGAATATGACTTTGATATAAAGCATATCAAGGGAAAAGAGAACAAAGTGCCTGATGCACTTAGTAGAAGAGTACATGAATTGCATGATACAACCATTAGCATGTACCAATAAGATTTGAAAGACATAATTACAAAGGCTGCCAAATCAGATTTGCAATACAAGGGATTAGTGGCAAAATTACAGCAAGGTAATTTGCAGTAGAAAATTGAAGAATACAAGCTAGATAATGATGAAATTCTCATGTATTGGGGAAGAATTTGTGTACCAAATTATTATGAATTGAAAAGTATGATATTGAGAGAAATGCATAATGTACCTGATGTTGGGCACCCAGGATATCAAAAAACTATTGCAGCTATCAAAAGCCAATATTATTGGCTAGGCATGAAGAAAGAGGTTGTTGATTTTATTGCCAGATGTTTGGAATGTCAAAAGGTAAAGGCTGAGCATAGACACCCAACTGATTTTCTACAGCCATTACCCATTCCTGAGTGGAATTGGGAAGTTGTAACAATGGATTTCATCACCAAACTACACAGAACAAAAAAGCAACATGATTCTATCATGGTAGTGGTGGATAAGCTTACTAAAGCTGCCCATTTTATTCCAGTTAATCTCACTCACAAGGAAACGAACATTGTTGATGTTTATATGAAAGAAATTGCTCGATTACATGGCATACCCAAGACAATTGTGTCTGACAGAGATCCAAAATTTACCTCAAAATTTTGGAAAGGATTATTTAATGGATTTGGAACCAATTTAAATTTTAGTACAATTTATCATCCAGAATTAGATGGAAAAACAGAGAGGGTGAATCAAGTGATTAAAGATATGTTGAGGATGTATGTGATGGATAAACCATCAAAATGGGAAGACTACCTACACTTGGTAGAGTTTTCTTATAACAATGGGTACCAAACATCTATAAAGATGAGCCCATTTGAGGCACTTTATGGAAGAAAGTGCAACACAACAGTAAGTTTGGATAACCCAACAGACAAAGTAGTGGTTGGGCCATATTTTCTCAGGGAAATTTAGGAGAAAATGATAAAAAAATAAAAATTTTAAAGGCTACCCAAGACAGGCAGAAAATTTATGTTGATAAGGGCAGAACTCATAGGGAATTTAAAGTTGGTGATCATGTATTCTTGAACGTGAAAGCCAACAGAAGTTCCCTGAAGTTGGGAAATTATTCAAAGTTGGTAGCTAGCTATTGTGGGCCATTTGAAATCCTAGAGAGGATTGGTCCAGTAGCTTAAATGATTGCATTGCTTGCAGCTATGTCTGTTCATAATGTATTCCATGTATCATTACTCAAGAAATATATACTTGATGCTAATCATGTTATTGATTGGAATGTGATTCAGGTGGAGCAAGAAGGCACTTTTCAAGTGCATCCGGTATGCATTTTGGATCGGAAAATCAAACAACTCCAGAATCGAGCCATAGGGATTGTAAAGGTCCAATGGACCTAGTATGGTCTTGAGGATGCTACTTGGGAGAATGAGGATGCAATGCGGGCAGAATCCCACATCTTTTTGAATATTTTTGAAATTTTGTTTTATAAGGGTACATGATGCACTAAGGACAATGCATAAATAAGGGGAGGGGATTGTAATATCCCTAGGCCAAACCCAATTGTAATGTAAATGAAAATGTACTTAAGCTGGTGAGCTTTTTGATATCATTTTGTATGGAAATTTCATGCCATAGTGCACATTTCTACTGCGTTGTAAAATGATGAAGTGTGCACATTCCTGGATACCGCGCACAACAACTTGAGTGCGTGCGACTTTGAGGCCAGTGATCCTTTTTTGTATATGTTTCATTTTATAGGCTGGTGAGCCAGTTATTATAAGCTATGATGCTTATGTTTTGATTAGGCTGGAGAGTCTAGATGTTAAAGGCCAGTGCGTCTATTTGTGTATATGTCTCATAATTAATATAAAATACATCGCTGCACACAGACTGACCATGATAAAAGAGATGGGGGACTAAACTCCAATGGTTAGGGAAAGGGAGGGGCCTAAAATTTAAGGAAAAGGGATAATCTAGGGAGCTTAAGCCAAAAATGAATATTATATTAATATTTCTTAAATCATAAACTATGGATAATTATTTTATCCTAAGTTCTAAAGTTGGGAACAAGTAGACCAAAGTAGCTCCCAACATAACAAGTGTCAAGCTGGGTACATGCATACATATTGTTGGGACTTAGTTCATTTTCCCATATTTTCCATCATTTTTTCCCGTCATTCCTTCCATCATTCAGTCATCCAGTCAATCATCCATGATCATGAACACACCCATTGAGCTATCCTTCGTATCTTCATGACTGTACCTGAACATGTATCCATAGCCATTCTGTGTTGGTGTATCTGGTTAGCTTAGGAGATGGACTGAAGAAGTGGGTTGTTAGGACCGTGGGATATTGAAGAGGCAGGTTGTCAAGCCCATGAGGAATTCTCTAGGTGAGAGAATTGTTGGGAGTTGATTTCCTAAAGGTGCTAAACTGTAGCTATAGGGCTCTAAGACTTCATGTCCATCCTATTGCTGAAGACCGGAAAGGAAGTGGCAAAGTCGAAGGATTGTTGAGCAGAGAAGGGGCACACTTCCTGGGGTGGGATGGGCATGTGGGTAATGAGGGAATGTAGGCTGTTAGTTTGAGTTGGCACCTATGACATAGTATTTCTTGTTATGTATGAGCCTTTAGCCTGGTTAGGAATCCCTTTACCTGGGTGGAGTTTAGTCCCACCTCAGTGGTGACTCACTGTTGAGAGTGATGAACAATGTGGTATAAGGATGGGAGGTTTGTGGAAGGTCTGCACACATTTGGTGATATTCTTACCAATATAAGTGTCAATGGTGTGATAAATTTACATGCTGCATTGTCATTTACCTGTTTATTATTATGGATTTATCCTGTGTATGATTTATAACTGTGTTTATATTATGGGTATTTCCTGCACATGTTGCATGTATACATTTATTGTTGTTTCCATGATAATCCGTGCATTTACATATGTATTGTAGGCCTATGTTTTATATATATGTTTCCGCAATAGCTCTATGTATATATATTTTAATTGCATGCAGTTCGAAAAAATTATGTGGCATAGTTCAGTTGGATGTTGGGTATGTTATAGTATGTTCCACAAAGAGAACAATAAGAGTTCTCTGGCATATCGTGGCCGGACATGGATGGTCAGGGATGTTACACATGTTTAATCTCAGCCTTAATATAAATCACCCACAACTGTAAATTCAACCAATAGTCAAGAGATTGGTTTTTAAGTGTGATCCTCTCCTCAGAAATGAAACTCAATGTTCAAATCTGAGTGATTCCAACCTCCAACCATATAGGGTGTATCGTTGCAACACCAAAACCAATAATTAATGAAGGGTTTTCTCAAACCCTAGACTCTTCTCCAATAAATCTCCAAAATATTTTTCTCAATTGAGCAAATGCAAGAATTGATGATAGAGTCCTCCTATCCCCCCCTTTTTTTATACTTCTAACATGATATTTTATTTCCTTCTCTTATGAATGTGGGATAATAAACCCACTTGAAGTTTTTGTCATTCTTTATATTCCCTTTATTATTTTCTACTGTAGCCCATAGGAACTCAATTAGGCTAGCATAATGTTAGGTAGCTAGAGAG
>JZKD02S1999896.1:223686-245979 GCA_000966675.3 Picea glauca
AAATGTAAGAGGACTTCTTAGAAGGTTCTACTTCTGGAAGAATCCTAGTCTAGAATATTCTTAGGTGACGGTAGCACTATATAAAGGGGTTCAAGAAATGTAATGGGACATGAAGAGAGTATTGTATTTGGAGATGAATATCAATAGGAGGATGCCCCCTCAAAGAGGCAAGTGAACATGAGAGGATCCCTTCCATAATAGGATCCATTGTATGGTGTTTCCCTACATCAAGGGTTTTCTATAATAAAAGTGTGGTTTCTTTTATATTTCTATGTGGATCTATTGTGTATCCAATATTTGTGGTGATTATATTTTCATATCTACTCAGTACTTAACACATAATTCTCTCTTAGAGAGATTAGGCAGATGGGGACATTACAAGGTAATCTGATACAATCCTTTACTTCTTGATAAATCCTCTATATGGGATTTCCATTGGAAGTAGTTGGTGCTGGTAATAAAAATATCATTGGGATAATACATATTAAATATGAAGAGAATATGGATTTAAAAATATGAAACTAATTCTCTAGATGAAAACATCTCAAAAAATTATGTTGTTTAAAAAAATGGCACTAGAAATGGACTTGAGATGTGAAAGTTATGCCCTTTTGAAAAAAAAGGCATAAACAATAACCAAAGTACATGGTAGGTAGAAGTTGGTCCACATGGTGATACTCCTCCTAAGTGCTCCTATAAGCTCACTTTTTAAATAAGTTACTTATGAAGTGTCTCACTTTTATAGAACAAGTGAGAATCACTTTTACAATGAAGTTACTTTTTACAAAATAAAATATTAAAGCTACTTATAGTGATTCCATTTATAAATTAAGTGAAATACAATTTATAATGGATGTATGAACTTTTCCAAAAAAAAGTAACACAAAATAGACTTCAACTCAATACCTCTTACTTAATAAAGTAACTTTTAACCAAGTGAGCTAGTGCAACACACATTATATTGTTTAGAAGGAGGATTGTTGTTGTCATTGTTGTTGAATATGGACTTGGAGAGTGTGCTCATAAAAATATATTTTCACAAAGAAAAAAATTTCTCTTCACGTTGAAAACAAGGGTTATATCTCAATTATTTTACCTGGAAAATGCAAATTTCCCTCTATTTCTAATTTACCAAGATCGCACAGAGCACATGAAAAAAAGATCATATAGATAAGAAAACCCTTTCCAATATGTTTATGATTTTATGAGATCACAGAAGGTGTAGGAAAATGAGCATACATAGATCTAAAAGAGTAGCAACCTGAAAATAAAAAAAATAGAAAACCGAAATAATAACTCTGTAAAATTTTTGAAAAGGGCATATTCAGGCTTTATACCTCTAGATTTGATTGAAACGGTCGTACCTTGAGAAAACAAAAACTTATTCGAGTGAAAAAAAAAGAATTTTTGATTGAAGCAAGTGCTCTCGATGCAATGGAATAGTCCTCTCAGCCCAAAAATGTATGAAAATGGAAGAAATTATATACGAGGCAACACGACTTCATGATCTCAATCTACAATGAGAGAAGGTCTTCAAATGCGCTCTGATACCATTTTTGACAACATAGATATTACATCAGAGGAATAAAAACTTCAATAACCACTCACACAATCAGATCAAAAATCAACACACCGATATTTGCACATGGTAAAACCCCTACGGGGAAACATCCACGGCCCTAGCCAACGTGGCCACTTGGAGAAATTTATTAATGAAAAAGAAAAATTTACAAAGATATTTACAAGAGAGTTTCTCACAATTGATCATCAACAAATGACCCTTAATTCTCTTTAAATAGATATCATGGACTAATCAGGTGCTAAGTCACATATTAATTTAGTTTTTAAGATCGAGGAGAATATGAACTGTTGGATCACTCTATGTCAAGAACATATTGTGACCGTCGGATTTCCTAAATACAAATGCATACTAAAGAAATACACTAATAAACACACTTTTACCTAATGACACATTAGAACAAATTTATCTTAACCAACTCCTAAGTGTCTAAATATCCTAACATGGCAGTTGGATGAAGAAAGAAAATTCAAACAAGGGAAAAGGTCAATTCCTACCTACAAGTTCAAAAGAATGTACAAGATGTTGATCTCTATGTTGAGCAGACTATATGGAGAATAAAAGAGTACACAATTCTATATGGAGTTGTTTCCCATGGCATACACTATTTTGAAAATAGGGTAGGTTTTTAATTGTGCAAAAATATTGACTTTCAATATCTTCCACAATAAAAAAATGTTCCATGTATGAAGAAACCTTGTTTTTACATCTTAGCACATGTAGTTGAAGCCATATGTTATTCCATACACTTTCCTACTTTCGGGTGGATTTGGGATCAAGACCAACCTCTAGTACACATTTATTGTTCATAACTATGGAATATAAACTACAAAAAATATTTCTATGGTGTATGTGATTCATTTCTTACCCCACTACATACCATAATTTTTGGCTTCCAACAAAAAGAATATCAAAGGAAGCCATAGCTAGAATAAATAATATAGGATATTGGTATCTTAATAAATACTACACTTATATTAGGGTATACAAAAGTTCTGGGGCTCCACATCTCCTTCCCTATTATGTCCTTGTTGATCAGATAAATTGCATACCATACCATGGGAACTGATGTAAACTCTCTCCTTTTTGGAAGTACTAAGAAACTCTGGCCCACATTTCCAATAAATATAGGAAATTATAGTCTATTGAATGGTCCTCATTCCCAAAAAGAAGCAGAAACTCTAAAAATATATATGTTTATGCCTTGGAGAAGCTAGGGGAAATGATCCACAATATTTGGCACTGAACCACATCAAATATGTGAGTCTCACTCATTCTAACATATGTGAAGTTGATTTTGTAGTATAGGTATTCAAAGGAACCCTATTCTTTGAATAAGTATTGCACAGTTTACTTGATAATGTGGCCAGAGGAAAAATCCAATTAGAAAAAAAGAGAAGAAGAATATATTACAAGAACAATTCTAACTACTTCTTGAAGAGGACTAGAAAACGTTACAGATCAAGGAACAATAAGAGAAGAGGAAATCATAGGAAATACATCAAATTGTTTTGGTATAAGAAGAAGAATATTAGAGGAAACAAATTGAAAATAAAAAGAGCCAAGAGGACACCAAGGGAAAAATGAATATTGAGCCCAAGAAGGTCTCCAAGAGTGATGAGAAAAATAAAAAGGAGGAAACACTTAAAAGGATAATTGATGAGAGAAAGAAAAGGAAGGAAGAGGAGATAAAATCTCAATAAGATGTTCTTCAGAAAAATAAGGTTGAGGAGGAGAAAAAGAAAATAACAACATAAGTAGAAGCATAGAAAAGGGTTACAAAATAAAAGTAAATACTAGCAACAGAAGTTGAAGCTAAAGTAAAGAAGAAAGATGATAGAGAAGAAGAATGGAAAAGAAGAAAAAATTAAATGAAACTCAAAACCTCCCAATGACTCCAAATGTGGGAATAGAAAACATTCCTCCTCAGGAATGTACTCCCCTCATTTCCATTCCAATTAATTTGACTTTCTCCTCACAAGTACTAAATTTTGATGATGTTGCAGTAGCAAAAGGATAGTACTATTATGGTAATAAAACTAAGGGATCGAAAAATGATCAAACAATAGAAAAAGGGAAGATACAACTGTCATCCAATCATCAACAAGGAGAGTCATTGAATGGGAATCAGGTCCATATCCTAAGGAAAATTCTATACAGACTGCCTCTGTACTTCATGAATTTATAGGACACAATGCAGTGTCTATATTTGAAGTAGCTATAACCCTTGACACTTCAAGGCTAACATTGTTGATCTTTAAAAGAAACTAAGTACACACCAAGATGACTACAAGGAATAAAAAAAATGAGCCCTATAGGATAAACAATATGAAATCACTTCAAAGTTTGAGAGAGTGGCTAGAGATACTAAGAATATGCACACAAAAGAATTGCAAAGGGCCTTACAAGCTCAAAAAGATGAAATGAATGCATAATTTGAAAAAAGGACACATGTTAATCAAAATTTGCGTGAAACATAAGTGAACACTCTTAAAGAGAAGCACTCTAGAGAGATGGAACAAATGAAAAATGTGCATTCACAAGAATTATCCAATCTACAAGAATAACAGGCCAAAACCAACATATTTTTTGAACAACAGAAATACAAGATCCTCGGGTTAGTGCAATACAAGGAGAAACTTGAAAAGGGTTTAAAAGAGAAAAAGGAAACGACCCTTTCCTTAAAATTTATAAGATAATAATCCATTACTCTCAATGATAAAAATAAGTTTTTTTTCATCTTGAATGATATACAGAGAGAAAGGGATGTCCAAACAAGGTCAGAGGATTAGATTGATCAGATCATGGACAAGTATAAAAAATATAATGATGATTTTGACAGGATAATATATTGGCAAGGAGAGTACCAAAATCCACCTAATATCCTGTTACTGGGATTTTTCCCTCATGACCTTGGATCGTATCACGATAGAGTGATAGTCAAAATAGAATATTAAGTATATCCTCACAATCAAACATGAAAACAAAGAATAAATACTTTTTCATAGAGAGATATAGGGAAAAGAGAGAAGAAACAGTGTGCACCTTAAACCCTTCATCTAATATCGATCCCTGCTCCTACTTCTTGAAACACTCCTAGTATCTATTGGTACAAGCCTACAATAAGAGATCTAGATTATGTTGCAATGAGGTAGTTATAGATCATAGTATCATATATCGAAATTAAAATTCAAACAATATATGAAAAAGCATGAACATACAGTATTATAATGAAACAAGTGAACACAAGATTGGAAGGAAAATATACTCTTCTATTAATCAACGAAATAAGAGAGTTAGTTACAACATGACGCTGCTTCTGGCACCATTTCAGAAGCAATCACCTAGGTTCTTCATGAATTTTATCATGCATCCAATCAATGCAACTCTTCCTTGGATATTTCGGTAAGGATAGGAACATACCTTATTATACGAGAGGAAGTAATTTTGGAAAAAGGAGTTTCCATGTTTGGGGAAAAATTCTCATAGGATGAAGGGGAAGGGAAGCTTGCTCAATTTTCTTATCATAACATTGCACCATCAAACGTTTTATCATAGTTTCCATAAATGGTGATATTATACCATTCCAAAAAGGTTGGGGAGGTTGAAATCTGTTTAGTACGAGCTCAAGGATGTTGGGAAATGATCCCAACCAAAAAAACTGCTCGAAATTGTGGAATTATTTTATTTTTCATTATTTTTTAGGGAATCTGTGGGTTGTACACTATAAAGGTGCATATTTCCACGTGCTTCTCAAAGGAAACCCACATATATGTTCAAAATTCATGTTTTTTAGATTACTTGGATTAGGCAAAGTGGGATTTTGATTTTGCAAGCCAAAGGGAAGGGTAGGCCATAGAAAAAATGCATATGTGTGGAATTTTATGCTATAACATACCCTTCCATTATATTCTAGCAAACAAGATATAAAAGGTTAGGTATTCTTCAATAAATGGAAACCCCTACTACAATACACACAAAATTTTTAAGAGACAATGACCAAAGCATGCAAAAGGTTGTGGATCAATTATGATAACCTCCTAAAAGAATTCATGATAAAATTAATGTCTCCAATCAATGAAGCAAGACTAAATAAATTGTGAATAGCTGAAGTAGAGGAACAAAGGGAATTTTTTCAGACAAGTATTGAACAACTGACAGAGGTAAACAAAGAAATTCTAGATGAATACATTCTAAATCCCACCAAACTTATCACAATAACCAAAAATTTTATCAAGAAGAAAATGCAAGAGTTAAAGCTAGAAGTCTCCACAAATATATGTGATGGAGAGTTAGACCTAGAAAAGATGTAGACTAGAAAATTAGAAGAAATAATGAAGGAATATGCACTCTAAAAATAATATTAGGATCAGATGGAACCACAAAGGATAACATCATCATGATAGTTTTATAACTGATCCATGTTTTTGTCTAGTATCTTGTTTGTACTCCAAATTAGAATCCGAAGGGGAAAACCATAACTATCCCCTAACAAAAGCAATTATGGAATGTAAAACCTCCCTCTTACTTTATAAAAGAGGAGACTACAACTAGAAAGGCGATTTTGGATCTGTATGTATTAGAACAATACTTTTACTATATGGTTAATAATCTACTTCTTGCATACTCAAATTATTTATTTGCAAGTAGTATTATATTTTACTATACTTATTCCAATAGTTTTCTCCTGATTAGGATAATATAGAATAATTTATAATTGCATTCATCATAGCAGTAGGCATCCCAAGTTAGTTTAGTTTTAGGTTTTAATTCATCTAAGAACATTTTGTTCTCAGATTCATATTTAGATAATAATTTAGAGTGGCAACTAGGCCCACATACTTTTCATAAATGCCATCCCAAACTAGAGTGAGTCTAATTGGGAATTTCCATTGTTGACCCAAAAGTGTGTTAAGTCTTTCATAAATCTTATTTTGTATTTTTCCCACACTTAGAAATTTTTCATTTTGTCATGGGTTCATTTGTCAATTCCATCCTTGTACAAAATTTCACCTCCTCCAAAATATACCTGTCACATTCCATTGTATCCATTTTTCACCAAAACTTAGATTATTTCAATTCTCTTGTGAGTTCATCACATACTCTTGTTCAATTATAAAGTTTCTTTGTTACCAAAACGAACTGCCATGTTCCACCGCACTCATTTCAAACCATACTTAGAATTTTTTCTAATATTTCACTGCAGGCCCAACTCACTCACTCGACTTATTGGATTTTCACCACGACTTGTCCATCCTTCTGCTTCATTATAATTATCCATTTTTTCAATACTTCACTGCGATTTTGCAGGTCATATAATATTTCTTTAAAACATTTTCTCTCCTCCATATGATCAATCCAAGTCTCATACTTAGTCATTTCTTGAATCTTTTCACCATGGGTTCATGGGTATGTGGGTTTGTGCTCCTACTCCTACTTACATATGATCTTATGCCACCAATAGTAATGCATGTCTCTCTTGTTACTCTTCCTGAGGTATATTAAATGAAAATCTTATGTAAGTCATTATTAATGGAAGCCTTCTCGAGACAATCCACCATTAATTCAAATTAATATTTCTTCGAAAGAATAGTATTGAGATATATTATGGTAAAGGGGGTTTTCTTTGGTATTAGCGTTCCAAAAGACTGTACTTAATCCACCAACTCCATTAAGCATGATGGCTAGAATAAAGGAAAGATTATACGAAGATACCCTCAATACATTCAGACAATACAAATATTACTCTACATTTGCACAAGTAGAGAGAAGTTCCAATGATATGTGGACATCAAGTATTGCCAAAGCAGTTTGTGTTCTAGAGGTTTTTGATGTCAAAGATCTAGTTAAGTGGTGTCATGATAAGTTCGACAAGAACCATAGGAATATTTAATTACAAGGAGAATACCCTATTTCTCTGTCAACTTCAAAATTTAAGAAAATTTTCAGGCTACTAGAGCCAACAATGAATTTTTAAAAATATGAAGCCAAAGATTTCTTGAAGTCTAGGAATTGTGGGTGGGATCTCTTGCAGCAATATCTTGAAGACTTGAAAAAATTATTGAATATTTATTAGCCATCCAAGTTAGTCTGCTAAAATACACCTACCAAGAAATGACATAGCTCTTTGTTAGGGTAGTTGGGAAAGAATCGACTGCAACCATTCCTCGTTTAGCTCTGCATATTCTACATTTTTCTAGTCATGAGAAAACAATTTTTGATTAGTTGAAAATAATTTATAGTGAAATATCTTTCCAATTTTCAAAATTTAAGAAGAATAGGATGTTCTACATGTCTTCATAATTAATCTTTTCTATCACACACTTCCATGTTTTTAAAGGAATGCATTTATCTAAACATGTAAATTGTAAAACTGACCCAGTTCATACATGGTACTGTGCTTTATGGAAGAAAAAGGTAGTGTATCATTTCTACAAAGTTTACAATTCATTTGTTTCTTCTTTTAAGAAACTCATATTTTGATCTAGTACACCAATACTTTCTTTGGAAGTGACAAAATGTTTTAATAAAAGAGGAAGTTTTGAAGCAATGGACCATTACAACATTGTTAAAATTTATTGTTCTTGAGAAAGGTCCTTTTTCCTTCTATATTATGAACAAGATGTTGGACATCTCGGGGGNGAATCAGTTTTTATTGTTCTTAAACAATTATGCCCATTTTGAACTATTTACAGAACACTCAATGATGATCAAAATAAAGCAAGGAAGTAAGAAATAGAATATTCAACATCAATCACAGACATGAAATATACAGAGACAGATATTTCCTAAGGAAATCCATAAAGGGAAAAACCTTTTCTTCTTGATATGATAAGTAATATTTATTTTATGTACATTATCATTCTTATGAGCTCCAAATCCTATTGAGGCTACAACCACTGTTTTACAAGCAACAACTTGCTGAGAACACCAAATCTCTGGTTTCTCTAGCACCCACTAGAAAGAAGCACGAACTCCCTGAGTGTTCCAGCACCAACTGGATGGAAGAACCAACTTCCAGTCACACTTGAACGAACCTATATATTAGAGAACAATAGTTCTCCCTTGCACCACCCTGCCACCCTAGTTTTTCTGGCTGCAACCAGATGGAAGCTACAACTCCCTGTGTTCAAGCACCCACTTAAAACTTTGAGGACACCAGTCCTCCCTAGCACGTCCCTACCACCCTGAAATATAAATCTTTTCTTTCTTAAATTTATCACAGTGATACAACATTTATCAATGACTTACCAGTCTCATCAATATTCTGCTACACTGCTATGTTCTGCCTGCACCAGTGTCTTTCTTCTCGCATACTCTGTGCTTTCTGTTCTTCTTCATTTTATACTATGTGCGCCATCTGCATTCTATGCACTATGCATTTGCATGCTCTTGACTGCGTCATTGTTCTTCCCTACAGGTTGTTCACTGCGTCTCTTCCTCACAATTGCATAGCTAACTAGCAGAATCACCTCACTTCTCTATTCTACATCTTTTTCTCATGTCGATTCCTCTTCCTGATCATCATGGAAACTCTTCATCATCCCTGGAAGTTAGCTCAATGTGTTCATAATCAGTGGGAGTTATGATGATATTCCTTAGCTTCTATGGAAGTCAAAACTCTTCGTCTACTCTGCCAGTTACAACCAGTCAATTATGGCTTCTTTGGCTTCTAAGCCCCTTCCTTCACGTGATAACTAGTGGTGACCATACGCCTAGGCTTAACAAGTGCTTGAGATATTATCAATTCAACAACCATGATTCATTCCCCTAAAATGGATGACTGTCGTAACTTCGAAACTTTTCCCTTTAGAAATTTTGGGTTTCAAACCTTTCTAAACTTCTGAATCAAAATTCCCGAATAGATCGAACGCTTTACATTCATTTCAAGGAAACAAATAAATCATCATATTTGATTCTGACAAAGCTTCATCTGACAACCATGAATTAATCAACCGTTGATATGGATGGACACATTTTACTTCGAGTCTTTGGCTATTACACTTATGCTGTCCTTCCACTATATCTTGATCAATGGTTGAGAGTGCACCTGACATCAAATCGACGATCGATATCTCCTACGGGTCTCCGGACTTCAGAGATTTCAAATCTCAACCCGTTATTTTCTCCATACGTCAATCTTCTGATGTTGTCAATCCATGGATGCGTGTCCCTTTCATATCAACGGTCGAGATATCCTTCGGGTCTCTAGACTTCGGAGATTTCAAATCTCAAACCCATTCTTTCCTCCATAGTGATGTCACTTACTTACGTCACTTGATGATGTTTCATGAGCCTAGTAGCTACCACATGTCACTCAAATTTGTGATTTCCACATACCTGAAATGCCGAATCAACTTGACACTTGTCATTTTCTGATTGCACCATGTGTCCTTGCTGACGTAGTCTTGCTGACGTAAATCCTCATGTGGCACATGTTCTTCTCCTGGATCTAATGGTTGTCCTAATTCCTGATGTATCTTAGATCAATGATTGAGAGTGACTTTGAACCTTAGTCGTTCGGGACTTTGAGACTTTTGACATTTCTTGGCGGTGAAACTCCCGAAGCAATTCTCCCAGAGTGACACAACTTCCTTACATCACTTGTTGACATGGAACGAGCCAATTTCTTCTTAACACTTGTCATCATCTGATTATGCCATGTGTTATCACTGACGTGGTCTGCTAACATGGTCTGCCACATATCCTTGCTAATGTGGTTTGCTGATGTCATCTACTGATGTGGTCTTCTGACATGGTCTGTTGACCAACAACATTGATCCAACGGTCCTCGAATGTCCTCCAAATCCGATGGTCCTTATTCATTTCGTATTTTCGGGCTTCGGATTTTTCCAATCCTAAATTTTCAGGAGCATAAACTCCTCGTATATTTATATCTGGCGTGAATCTTGTTCGTTGATCAGAATATTAGATTGAAGACTCGATCTTTTTGTGATGTATCTCTTTTGGCGTATCCTGTCCTTCCACTTGGAATGATGCAACGACTGACGAAAATTTGCATTTCAGGAATTTCAATTCTCAAGCTCTCCAAAGTGTAACCTCCTTGCATCTTTAGATCCAAAGTGAATGTTGTTCGTCAATCATGAACTTAGATCGACGACTCGATCTTTCTGCGATGCGGATCTACTGGCTTATCCTATCCTTCCACTCAAAAGTGATTCGACGACTAACGAGAATTCACATAATCGAATTCTCAATCATTTTTTCCCACTTATCCTATCCTTCCACTAAAAAATGATCCAATGGTCATGAGGATACTTGAAGAAGATCAACAGTCGATGATGATTGCAGAACCACAACTTGCGAGTGATTTAATTCGACACCCAAACTACACAATTTGAAGTTGTGTGTTGTTGGTGAGTCAACCACAATCATCGATCTTCGAAGCTATAAGATCAAACGGTCCTGACTAATTGCAGGATTGGAACAAGCACGATGTTTAATTCTCCTTTCAATCTCTGCAATTGATCCCTGCCATAGATTTGGTGATTGCGCATCTGACGGTCATGATTTAATCTGAATTAAACTCATTGTTTTTTGGATCAACCGCATTTGTATATCTTTGAAGCTATGATATCTGACGATCTAGACAGATTGCGGGATTGTAATTGGAAAGTAGTTTAATTCATCTTTCTCTCCTCGCAATTCATCCCTGTTGTAGATCTAGCTTGCAGATCTGACGGTCTTAATTTGATCTGAGTTTTATCACCCCACCTTGATGCAGGAGCATCTCTCCACATCCGCCAGCCAACCAGCAAGCCACAACAAGCGTGCATGCATTAAAAGATGAAGAGAGGCGTCACCCTCATTTTGATTTAGAATTGAATGTAATTAATGTTTAAGCTATTGAGCTAGGAAGCTGTGCCTTTGTGCAGGCTGTAGATAAGGTAGGCCTTTATTGTTTGTAAGGCATAGATCTATATCCGGACCATGGACTAGAAATCCCATTCAATGTAATTAAATAGGGTAGGTAGAATTGGAGGGAAGAGCTCGAAGAGACTCCTCATGTAAAAGATCAATTGTATCTCTTGAGTAGTTAGTCGAGACGAAGTCGAGTGAGTTGGAAAGTGGAGAGTTAGAATTTGCAAGTAGAGAATAGAGGAGGAAGAGCCTAGATCTTGTTACAGGCCGTGCTCAGGAACACCTTGTACAAACAGGCATTTGCCAATTTAATATAAACAGAAGCAGTTTTTCCTGCATGACTGTGTGTTAAATGAATGTCTATGAGTGTTCTTCATATGATATGAATGTATGTTGTAGGTTTTCATTTGGAGGAGTGGGTCTGATTTCAGGTGAGGTATTTGAGGCTTCATGTCAGGAGGACATGACAGAGTACTACAGTCTCTGAATACCAGTGCATTGAAGTACTTCTGGATTCTGTGGGTTCAGACAAAGACGTGCTGTGGCACAAGAACTAGAGTCAACAACTCAAGAGGAAGGAATCAAGGTTTTCGAACACCTTGGAGGTAAGGATGTGGGAGAAAACACAGTTGCAAACAGAAACTATGAGGAGTTCTGTGAAGCTCTGCCAGGTGGGCATTGAGCCAGTGCAATGAGTGCACAGAGTAATAACTCTACTGTGAGTTCTTGAGAAGTCAGAATCACTGAGGATTCTCAACACTCTGCTAGGTGGGAATTGAGACATTGTGTAGACAGGCATAGAGGGAAGAGAACTCTCTTTGAGTTATGTATTCTGAAGGAAGAGTCCACTGAGGATATTCACAGGGTTGCTGAACACCCTGTAGGCTTAGCAAGAGGTTTATTGAGTGAAGGAAATCTAGGAGGGCATCCAAATTCTCCATTTGAGGGAGAAGGGGAAAGAGCACTGAGTTTCCTTGGAGGTCGAAGCTATAGGAAAGCTCAGGATAGATAGCACCTTGCATGTGTGAACACCCTGCAGAGGCGCAGGAGTTGAATAATCCTTTGAGGGTTAGAAGGGAAGGATAATCTCAGGAAGGACAATGTTTCATATGCGTAGCAAAGCTCAGAGTCGAGAGTTTGCAGAGGAGAAATAAGGCCAAGGTCAAGGCCTTTGAAAAATTGGAATTCTTCCCAAGTCTGAGAAGAAAAGAGCCAAAGCTCGGGAGGAGCGATATCAACCATCGGTTCAGCCGATATATTCTGGATCGTTGAAAAGTCATCACATCCCTAGGCAACATGGGATAAATGCACAAGAATATGTATCATGAGCGTCAAATCTTTCCCAGAATCACCGACAGTCGTTAGATCTATCAGGAGCTGTGAGTGGGTTAAGCCCTCACATGGGAAAATAGAAGAGAAAGTCCCAAAAGGCAGTGGTGCATCGAGATATCGACGTTCGTCATATCAGGAGTCTTGAAGCCAAGAGATCGGGAATTTCTATAGGAAAAGTCCTGGGAACGATCTGGACCGTCCGTTTGTGGAGACACGTGGTGGGGATCGAGCGACCCATCGGTATATCGGCTGCCGGGGTTTCAAGTTGACAAAGGATTTCTGTCATCAGGGTATCAAAAGCTCCGAAATTGCGAGATCGGATCAAGACCATCCATCTTGAGGAGGACGCATGGAGGAGATCAAAGCATTCGGGAAATTTCCCGAAAATAAATCTATCTATCGATGTTACGGGGATTGGGATATCGAGAATCCCATGGACAAAGTGTCCATGCATTTTAGCTTTGGAAAGTCTAAAGCCCCGAAAGGATATAAGGTTGCGGTCCTATGAGAAGCGGTCACATGGACCAGGGCATAGCTAGGAGGGGCTAAGGCCAAAAAGGGGGCGCATCGGTAAATCGTAGATTGGGGATTCAAGAGGACAAAGAACTCTTGACATCAGGGATCAGGAAATCCCAAAACCAGGAATTAAGTTGGGGAATTTCACGGTCATGTGCAGAACACCGTGCAGGTGAAGAAAGGACCTGTGGATCATATTTTCATAGTGATTCCCATGGGATCGAAAGAGTCAATTTCGGCTCACTTGGTGATTGAACGATCCTATGAGAGGGTGTGAGCGACAGATGCGACAAGTGCCTGCATCACATCTCTTATGAGATTTGATTCCTTCTGCACACTATGCCTATAATCATTCCATCATCATTGTTGTTCTTGCGATCAATTAAAATCATGCACTTTTCTGTAAATCATGCCAACAATCTCCCCCTTTGGCATTTATGGCAACCCAAAAAGTCTGCGCTATTCTTATTGGGCCTCCAACTATAGCATCCAGACCACTCCTTTTGTCCCCCTTTGACATCAATGTCAAAGAGAACATGATCCCCTCAAGATGTTGTAGTATTTTTCGGAGGTATCAAAAATTCAACCAATACATACTCCCTCTGACAGGATGGACTCTCTTAGGTTGATAATGGGTTCACGCCCAACTTCTTGCGTAGATACTCAAACTGAGATTTTGCAAGCGATTTAGTGAAGATATCAACAATATTATCTTTGGATGGAATATAATGCAAAGAATCAACAGTGTTGGTCACCTATTCCCTCAAGAAGTGATACTTGATGGGTATATTCTTGGTCTTGGAGTGAAATACATGATTCTTTGAAACACTGATTGCACTAGTATTATCACAATGAATTGGGATCGGTGAAATATATTTTACCTCCAAGTCTGTAAGTGTCTAAATCATCCATAATACTTGGGTACAATAGGTGGCAACTGCAATGTACTCATCTTCTATAGTCGATAAGGAAATGGAACCTTTCTTCTTTCTCAACCATGACAAAAGGGAATCTCCTAAGAAGATGCACCTCCACTCGTGCTTTTCCTTTCATCCGTGCAGTTAGCCCAATCAACATCTGAATAGACTGATAGTTGAAAATTCTGATTCCTAGGATACCATAGGACATAGTCCATTGGTCCTTTCAAGTATCTAAATATTCTTTTGACAGCTAACAAATGAATCTGTTTAGGTGCATCCTGGTACCTTCCTACCATTCCAACAACATGCATTATGTCTAGATGAGATGTTGTGATGTACAATAGGCTGCCTATCATATACCTATATGAACTCTGATCAACATCAGGTGAATCATCATCCTTTCTTAACTTACATCCAGTGACCATAGGTGTACTCATAGGTTTAGAATCTTCCATTTGAAACCTTTTCAACATTTCTCTTAGATATTTTTTTTAAGAAAGAAATATTCCTTCATACCTTTGAGTAATTTGTAGGCCAAGAAAAAATGACAGTTCCCCTATCATAGACATTTCAAATTCAGACTGCATGGAAGAAGAAAACCATTGTACCAATGAAGCATTATTACTAACGAAGATGATGTCATCCACATAGACCAACACAATGAGCAGATCATTACCCTTTGTTTTGATATATATATTGTTGTCAACTATTCCTATCTTGAACCCTTTTTCTTGTAGATACGTATCTAGTTTGTGATACCGGGCACAAGGAGCTTGTTTCAACCCATATAAAGATTTATTTAGCTTGCAAACAAAGTCAGGGTTATCTGACAGTTGGAAACCTTCTGGTTGTTCCATATAGACTTCTTCTTTTAGATCTCCATTTAGAAAAAATGACTTGACATCCATTTGATAGAATTTAAACTTCTTATGACACGCATAGGCAAGAAACATTCTAATATCTTCTAATCTTGCTACGAGCGCAAATGTTTCATCAAAATCCGTTCCTTCTATTTGAGCATACCCTTTATAGACTAATCTGGCTTTATTCTTGACAATTTTTTCTTGTTCATTCATTTTATTTTTAAACACCCATTTGGAGCCAATTACATTCTTATCTGCTGGTCTAGGAACAAGCTCCCAAGTATTGTTCTTCTCAATCTGATCCAGTTCCTCGTTCATTGATTTTAACCAATTTACATCTTCACTGGCTTCATTGAAGTTGTTGGGTTCCACCATGGATATGAAGGCCATATGTGATTGCTCATTGTCTTTGATTATCCTTCTCCTGGTTTGTACACCTTTGTCTTTCTCACCAATTATCTAACTTTCAATATGATTCTTTTGAGTATTTCTAGAGGAGGAATTTGATGTTGATCTCTGTCTCGACTTTTCTTGTCTAGGTGTCGCTTCTCCATCTGATTCTTGGACCTGTTCATCTTCAGTTTTAGCTGTGTCCTATGTAGTAGACTCAATATTGCTCACCTCTCTTACTAGGACTCCTTAATCAACCTTTAAATCAATGCAATCAACTAAATTATGCAATATTTTATTAAAGCATCTATATCCTTTACTATTGGTAGCATATCCTAAGAAGATGCCTTCATCAGCCCTGTCATCATAATTTCCAAGGTTTTCATTATTATTCTTTAAGTAGCACTTACTCCCAAAGACTTTGAAGTGTTTGATTGAAGCAGGTCTTCCATACCACAATTCATAAGGTGTCTTGTCACTATGTGGTATAAGGTGGGATTTGTTAAGAATATGGACTATTGTGTGTATTGCTTCTACCCAGTAAGTTTGACCAATGTTATTCTCATTCATCATTGACCTAGCCATTTGCTGAACTGTTTTGTTTTGCCTCTCAACTACTCCATTTTGTTGTGGAGTTCCTGGGATTGTGTATTCTCTCTTGATCCCATGTTTATCAAATAATTCCTTTAAATCACTTGACATAAATTCTCCTCCTCTATATGATATTGCTTCCTTTAACCTCTTTCCTATTTGATTCTCATTTAAAGCCTTGAATATTTTAAATTTCTCAAATGCTTTAGATTTTTCTTTGAGAAAAGTAACCCAAGTAAGTCTGGAGTAATCATCAATGATCAACATAAATTAGTTTTCCTTCCCTGTGCCTTATTTCCTTGATGGTCCACATAAATCCATATGAACTAATTGGAGTGGTTTCTCTATTGAAGTAGAGATCTTGGATTTAAACTGTGTCCTGGTTAGCTTTCCTACCTGGCAGGGTTTACACACAGAGTCTTGTGGCTTTGATATTTTTGGAAGATCTTTTACTGCCTCAATATTTTTGAGCTTGATTAAGTGGTCAAAGTTTAGATTTCCAAGTCTCCTATTCCATAACCATCTTTCATCATGTTTTCTTATATTCCACTCTTATTTATCTTCTTTCAACACATATACATTATTTTCTGTCCTTATGCCTTTAGCCGCCACTTGTCTTGAGTTTACAAACTTTATCTTACAATCCTTGGAAGTGAACACCACTTCACATCCTCTGTCACACATTTGACTTACACTGAGCAAATTATGTTTCAGCCCATCTACAAGAAAAACATCCTGGGGTTTTCCTTTACCATTACTCAAACTCACCATCCCTTTACCCTTGATTTTAACTGGTTCATCATTTCCAAAGGTTACATTTCCTATTTTGCTTTTACTTATAGACAAAAACTTATCATTGTCTCTAGTCATATGCTTGGAACATCCACTGTCTATATACCATGGGTTTTTTTGTTTTTGAGATGAAAGTACTAGACCACATTTTTCACTATATTTCTTTTCCCATGTGCTGGCATTTCTAGCTAAAGGATTTATCCTTCGATCTACCTTGTACTTCTTCATATGGCAGTTTGCAGCTTTGTGGCCAAATTTATGACAATTATAGAATTCGAGCTCATTGTTCAGTAGTTCAAAATGATTGGTGCTACATTGTCTATTCATTGGCTACTTAGTTCTATGTTGTAAAGATTATTTATTTCTTTACTTCCTCAGTTGCATGTCTCTAAACTTAATTTGACAATTTACAATCTTATGACCAAAATTAGAACAGTAAAAAAAATAGCCATGGAAAAAATTTTGGTACCTGAAGGATGGACTTATTCTTGGCATTTGTTGCTCCATCTTCTGATCTCTTTGTTTTTTATCAGGGATCATCTTGTCTTTATTAGCTTTTGGTGAAAGAGTGCTCTCATGGTCTGATTGTCCGCTGACTTGGAACTTGATCATCTTTACTAGCTCTTTATTGCTTGAACCATTTACATAACCTAAACCAATCTTCAACAAAGGAGATATTTGTTTCCTCAGAATGTTGTTAAGTTATGTTGTGGCTTTAATGCTTGGAATATTTTGGAGATACAATGTTTTAAACTTCTCCATCTCTTTTCTATTTTTTACTACCTCTTCTTCCAAGGCTTCACATCTTGCCTTATTTTCTGAAAACTGCTGTTTCAGAATGTCCTCTATTTTCTTTGCCTCTTCTAATTCCACTTTTAGCAGGGAAAAGTATTCATCAGGTCCTTTATTTTCTTTCTCGAACTATATCAGCAATTGTTTTTTCCTTTTCTTCTTAGATCTGAGTCTAGCAATTTATTCTATTGCACTGATGAGTTCTCCTTCCAAGTCAACCACAAATTCTTCATCATCAAAATCACTTCCTGTGCTTTTATTATCATAATCCTCTTTGGCTATAAGCATAAATTCATTAATCTCATCTTCACAGGAAGAGTCACTATCTGTGTCTTCTAAAGAGTCGTCATTGTTTACACATAGACTTTTCTTTTTACCAAATCTCTTGGGTTTGTACTTATTTTCACCTTTAGAATTCTGATCATGTTTCTTGTGTGGACACTTAGATGCAAAGTGAACTATATTTCCACAGTTAAAAAATTTGAAGGGAAATTTGCCTTGGTACTTGCCTGATCCTTTCTTTAGTTTTCTCACAAATTTTTCTTCAATTTCATCAGGCTCAGAATCCTCATTCTTATCTGCTATAAATGATGCTTCTCTAGAGGTGGTTTTATATTTACCTATCCTCATTTCATAGGGAGTCAGAGTTCCTAGGAGTTGGTCAATAGACAAATATTTTAGATCATTAAGTTCTTCTATAGAAGAGACCTTTGTGTTGAACCTATTTGGCAGAGATCTTAAAATTTTCTGAACTAAAGAGACATCCTCAATTTTTTCACCAAGTCCTATCATTTCATTTACTTGTTCTTAAACTCTCAGAAAGTACTACCCAACAGTTTCATCCTCTTTGATATTTAGCTGTTCAAACTGTAATCTATAGGTCTGAAGCTTGGCATCCTTTACCTTCTCATTACCTTCATAACTATTGATGAGTTTGTCCCACATTTATTTGGCAGATTCTACATGCATAACTTTTACAAATTTTGTTTCTGCAAGCCCACTCAAAATAGCATTCATAGCCTTAGCATTGAAGCTGAATTCTATCTTGTCATCATTAGAAGCTAGTGCAACTGGATTTACATAACCAGTCTCTACCACATCCCAGACATCTCCACCAAGGGCCATTATGTAGGTTCTCATCCTAACTTTATAGAAGGTGAAGTTTGTTCCATTGAATAGGGGGGCCTTATTGGTTGAAGTTCCTTCATGGCTAGTCATGTTTAAGCTCTAGGATCTACCCTTAGATAAAAGGAACCAACTCTGATACCAATTGTTGGACATTTTGAGGGGGGGTGAATCAATTGTTACTTTCCTTAAAAAATTATCCCCATTTTGAACTCTTTACATAACACTCAATGATGATCACAATAAAGTAGGGAAGTAAGCAATAGAATATTCAACATTTATCACAGACATGAAATATACAAAGACAAATATTTTCTAAGAAAACCCATAAAGAGAAAAACCTCTTCTTCTTGATATGATAAGTAATATTTATTTTCTGTATATTATCATTCTTATGAGCTCCAACTCCTCTTGAGGCTACAACCTCTGTTTTACAAGCAGAAACTTGCTGAAAGCACCAACTCTCTGGTTTCTCTAGCACCCACTAGAAGGAAGCACCAACTCCCTGAGTGTTCCAGCACCAACTGGATGGAAGCACCAACTTCCAGTCACACAGGAACCAACCTGTATAACAAAGAACAATAGTTCTCCCTTGCACCAACCTACCACTCTGGTTTTTCTGGCTGCAACCAGATGGAAGTGACAACTCCCCGTGTTCAAGCACCCACTTGAAACTTTGAGGACACCAGTCCTCCCTAACACCTCCCTACCACCCTAAAATATAAATCTTTACTTTCTTAAATTTATCACAATGATACAACATTTATCAATGGCTTACTAGTCTCATCATTGTTCTGCTACACTGCTCTGTTCTTCCTGCATTAGTGTTTTTATGCTCACATACTCTGCACTTTCTGTTCTTATGTGTTTTATACTCTGTGCGCCATCTTCATTCTATGCGATATACCTATGCATTCTCTTCATTGCGTCACTATTCTTCCCTATAGGTTGTTCACCACATCTCTTCCTCACAACTGCATAGCTAACTAGCAGAATCACCTCACTTCTCTGTTCTGCATCTTTTTCACACATTGAGTCCTCTGCCTGATCATCATGGAAAGTCTTCATCATCCCTAGAGGTTAGTTCAATGTGTTCATCATCAGTGGGTGTTATGTTGAGATTCCTTAGCTTTTTTGGCAGTCGAAACTCTTTGTCTACTCTGTTAATTACATCTAGTCAAGTATGGCTTCTTTGTCTTCTAAGCCCCTTCCTTCATGTGATCACTAGCGGTGACCATATGCCTGGGCTTAACGAGTGCTTGAGCGCTTATCAATTCAATGACCACGATTCATTCTCCTGAAATGGATGACTTTCGTAACTTCGACACTTTGCCCTTCAGAACTTTTGGGTTTAAAACCCTTTGAAACTTCCGAATCAGAATTCCCAAAAAGATCAGAGGGTTTACATTCATTTCGCGGAAATGGATCAATCATCATATTTGATTCTTAGAAGGCTTAATCTGACAGCCAAGACTTAATCAACCATTGAGATGGATGGACACCTTTTACTCTAGGTGTTTGGCTATTACACTTATGCTATCCTTCCACTGTATCTTGATCAATGTTTGAGAGTGCACCCAAAATCATATCAATGGTCGATATCTCCTATGGATCTCTGGACTTCGAAGATTTCAAATCTCAACCCGATATTTTCTCCATACGTCAATATTTTGAAGTTTTCAATCCACTGGCGCGTGTCCCTTTCGGATCAATGGTCAATATCTCCTTCGGGTCTCTGGACTTCAAAGATTACAAATCTCAAACCCCTTCTTTCCTCCGAAGTGATGTCACTTACTCACGTCACTTGATGACATGTCATGAGCCTAGTAGCTGCCACATGCTACTCAAATTTGTGATTTCCACATACCTGAAATGTCGAATCAACTTGACACTTGTCAATGTTTGATTGTGCCACGTGTCCTTGTTCACGTAGTCTTGCTAACGTGGATCCTCATGTGGCACATTTTCTTCTCCTGGATCTAATGGTTGTCCTAACTCCCGATGTATCTTAGATCAACAGTTGAGAGTGACTTTAGACCTTCAGCCTTGGGGACTTTGGGACTTTTGACATTTCTTGGTGGTGAAACTCCCGAAGCAATTCTCCCAGAGTGATGCAACTTTCTTACGTCACTTATTGACATGGCATGAGCCAATTTCTTCTTGACACTTGTCATCATATTATTATGCCATGTGTATTCGTTGACGTGGTCTGCTGACATAGTCTGCCACATATCCTTGTTGACGTGGTCTGCTGATGTGATCTACTGATGTGGTCTTTTGACATGGTCTAATGACCAATAACATTGATCCAACGATCCTCTTATGTCCTCCAAATCCAATGGTCCTTATTCATTTTGGATTTTCGGGCTTCAAGTTTTTCCAATATCGAAATTTCCAAAGCATAACCTCCTCATATCTTTATATCCGAATTGAATATTGTTCATTGATCAGAATCTTAGATCGATGGCTCGATATTTCTGCGATGTAGCTCTTCTGGCATATTATGTCCTTCCACTTGGAATGATCCAATGACTGACAGAAATTTGCATTTTCAGGAATTTCAAATCTCAGGCTCTCCAGAGT
This sequence comes from Picea glauca, assembly GCA_000966675.3. Classification (NCBI taxonomy): domain Eukaryota; kingdom Viridiplantae; phylum Streptophyta; class Pinopsida; order Pinales; family Pinaceae; genus Picea; species Picea glauca. Next base: position 245,052 of record JZKD02S1999896.1, read on the forward strand.
GTAACCTCCTTGTGTCTTTATATCTATAGTGAATGTTGTTCGTCGATCATGAACTTAGATTGATGGCTTGATCTTTCTATGATGCGGCTTTACTGGCTGATCATGTCCTTCCACTCGAAAGTGATATGACAAATAACGATAATTCACATAATCGAATTATCAATCGTTTTTCCTCGCTTATCCTGTCCTTCCACTAAAAAATGATCCAACGGTTGTGAGGACACTCGAAGCAGATCAACGGTCGACGATGATTGTAGAACCACAACTTGTGAGTGATTTAAATCGACACCCAAACTCCACAATTTGAAGTTTTGCATTGTTGGTGAGTCAACCACAATCGTTGATATTTGAATCTATAAGATTAGATGGTCCTGACTAATTGCAGGATTGGAACAAGCACGATGGTTAATTATCCTTTCAATCTCCACAATTCATCCCTGTCCTAGATTTGGCGATTGCGCATCCGCCGGTCACGATTTAATATGACTTAAACTCATTGTTTGTTGGATCAACCGCAGTCGTAGATATTTGAAGCTATGAGATATGGATATCTAGACATTTTACGGGATTGTAACTGGCGAGTAGTTTAATTCATATTTCACTCCCCGCAATTCATCCCTTCCATAGATCTAGCTTGTAGATCCGACGGTCTTGTTTTGATCTGAGTTTTATCACACCATCTCTTTTGAGATTTGATTCCCTCTACACACTCTTCCTGTAATCATGCCATCATCGTTGTTGTTCTTTCCATCAATGACAAGCACGTGCTTTCATGTAAATCATTCCAACACACGACAATATATTTGAGAATGCAGTTTGTAAATAGTATAGATTCTAGGCTCACATTTTCCATAAAAGGAGGAAAATGCAATTTATCCCCTTACCATGGAAAATTAGTTAAATAATATTGAAGAATGTTTCAAAAATT
>JZKD02S1999896.1:254996-266673 GCA_000966675.3 Picea glauca
TAAAACACTGGTGTACTGTGTATGTGTGTGATTGTTTATTTATTACTACTCATTATTGGATAATAATTCTACATTGATATAACATTTGAAGAAAAAGGATTATAATTACATTATTTCTGATTCACCCCCCCTCTCAGTAATCCAACAATATAAACTTCAAATTTATCAGTAGTATTCAACAATTTATCACTTATGCATTCGATATATCATTGCAGCATAAACAATATCATTCATCAGTTCATAATAAACAACCATAAATACACAATACACCAAAATTTATATGGAAACCCAAATGGGAGAAAACCACGTAATGATTTCTTATATATATATCAAGAATACATTCATAGGAAACACCAACTTCCCAATTCCCCATAACCAATAGGATCAAACCTAAAGGAAGCTAGAACTCCCTAAATTCTCTAGCTACAACTGATAGGAGGCTCCAACGTGAAGGAATTTCCAACCAAAAGGAGGCTATGAACCCCTAATTTACATACTCCAACTAGAAGGAAGCTCCAACTCCCTTTTTTCTTAGGAACCAACCGAAAGATAGCTACAACCCCCTTTCCTTTCCCCATACAACCTCCTTGAAATATAAGTGTAGGATCAAACTATCATTACCATTGATCAACTTGTAACTTTCGTTGTCACTAATACATCAACTTGTCACTGTCACTGTCACTGTCACATCAGCCTATCATTGTCACCATAATTGATATGCCATCATCAACCTGTACCATATCATGCATCAACCATGTACCAAGACCTGTACCATACCATGCATTGACTATGTACCAAAACCTGTACCATACCATGCATCAACCATGTACCAAATCATGTACCATATCATCTATGATGTGCCTCAACCAAGTACCAAAATTACCAAGCATGCCTTAAGCATGTACCACAACATCCAATTCATGTACCTCAAACATGTGTCATAACATAATCAAAAAGTTCCTCAAACATGCATCTATATCACCAAGAAATGTACCTCATACATGTGCCAAAGATATGTCTCACACCATGCACCTAAGATGTGCCTCAACCAAGTACCAATTAATGTTCCTCATACATATGCCACCATATACCAAGAGTATACCTCAAGCAACATCACAAATATTTGTCTATAAAAAACATGACATATATCAAACCAGATACAAAGGTATACCTATAACAATGTACCATGACATAACTCAACAATGTAGCCAATATGTACCTCTATGCATATGCCCAAACATCCAAACCATGCCTCGAGCATGTGCCAACATTCATAAACCATGTACCAATATATGTACCTCAAACATCTACCATATAACTCATGATATTACTCAAGCATATACCATACAACAAGACATATTCCAAGCATCCAAGATGTGCATCAAGGCATATACCAAAACTCACAAAGACATGCCTTAAGCATGTGCCAAACTTTCCAAAATGCAGGCCTAAAAACACATGTAAAACATGACTTTCATTCTATAACAGACCTGATGGATTAGATAATATATATGCACACCTTCCTTAGCCTTAACAATTTGGTACAATAATCCTCCCCAAATTTTCCTTAGCCTTGCAAGATTAAGATTAGTCAGCTAGTGGGGCCTCACAGGATGAGGGTCGTACATACCATAGGGTTCCTCGTGGGACACTGGTAGCCTGACCCACAAGGGTCAACTAAATTGGTGTTTCTTAGAAAATCCCTCTCGCACCAACAATCCCAAAAATTTCACCCTCCTTACTCTTTTGTTGCCTCAGATTCGTTGTCTCAGATTCACCAATTGATCACTTTCTCACATAGAATATATTCAATAACTTGTGTGTATGGATGTACTTATGGGAGACTTCTTCAAATGTATTTATAATTTTCCGAGTGACTTATTTCCTTAACTTTAGGGATTCTTTTTATAACTGTTTTACCCATAATTAATGATTTGTAACTTCTTGTTGCAACCATTTAGGGGCTTCTTAACCATTCTCTGGGGATTCCAAATTCATGACCTCATAACTCCTCAACCGTGAGGAAATACGTGATGTACCACCTACCATTGGAAACAATATGATGAGGAGTATCCATCTATGAGTGTGTTTCCTACATTTACACTATCCTTCACTTCCTTATTACTTAAACAACTTCGGGCTTCATGACCACACTTATGGGGCTTCTTGTAGACTTCTTCAAATGCACCCATCACATCTGTTGACATCAATGACAACCACTTCTATATACATCAATGAAAACCAATTTACCAATAATATACCCCTTTAGAATTGATGTCAACACTCATTATCCAACACTCATACTCCACCTGTGAACATTTATCCTCATCTATCTCTTCCGATGTTTCTCTCCTCATGTTTCTCTCCCCCTTTGACATCAATGGAAAAGGGTATCTATCTTTGGCGATGATCCTCCTGTCTTCATTCTTTTTATCTTTCTTTTCCGATATTTTTCTTTCTCCCCCTTTGACATCATGAGAAAAAAGGTAACTCCCCCCATCGATATGTCTCCCCTTATCTTCATGTTTTTGATCTTTCTTCCCCAATCTCTTTTTCTAACTATTTATCTTCCCTTGAATTTTGTTCAATTTATCATGTATACCAATATGGGACTTGCTGCATACTCTTCCTTTCCTCGCTTTTAGTGCTTCTTATCCATTGGTGTTTCATTGTTTAATTCACTGACATATATAAAAAACATTTTGTTACAAGGAAAATCTCTCTATGGCTAGGGTGAACCACAACAGACGAAAATGATTGCAGAAATCAAATCTCTTCTCAAGTATGCCATATAAACATAAATTATAGAAAGAGAGGATAAAATTCCTACCTCGTCCAGATGTTCGATGAAGTCCACCATTGAGCACTTGACCCAAAGAAATACACCTGCAACTATTCCTCAACAACCAAGCAAAACAAGCATATGATGATATTATATGGTGTTAGAACATTTAATAGCATAATCCATTAATAAACATGACAAATATGCCCATGGAATAATAATTCAATATATTTTCAAGATATTGGATAGAAAAATAGTATTTCTATTTATATATGATCAGCAAAAGTGAAAATGTTATAGACTTCCATGTCATCACGGTTCAGAACTGAGAAACTTAGTTCCTTCCAGTTGCGCCTCCACCACTTCAGTCCTCCACCAAAGGCAAGATCATAAGAGAGAAACAATGAGGTTCTCAATTAGTAAGGGAAGATCTTGGGGGCCAAACACTGTGTTCAGACTTAAAGGACAAAGGGATGCAGACTCAATATGAAGTTAATAATTCCTCCAGAGTAACTTTACTCTCAAAGTTGAATTATTTCCCCTCTTTCCATAGCTCAGAATTGGCCCATTTATAGCCTTCAAAATGGAACTGAAGGGCCAATTCAGAACGCTTCCAGTATATGGAAGGCCAAGAATAATATATCTCCTGTCGTGACATGGAAAACATACATTAATTTTCATTTTCTGGCACAAATACCGATGTACATGGGTTTTAGTGGATCATCCTGCATATACACATGTTGTATAGTAGGGAAGATGCGTACATGTGGAAAAATATTTATTTTTGGCTCTAGATTTTATAAACAGGGAAGATAACTCTGCATGGGGAAATGGAAAAAATCCGTATGGGAAATATTTCATAGGGTGAGGAAAATCTTGCTATAACAGATTCCCCCTAATGTGTGAGGTCAGAGGAGTATCTGTGATGGCCGAAATACATTATAAACAACCCAGAAGTGGAGTCATGGGTAACCAACTGGAAGAACTAGTTTCTCATTACATTCTGCACTACTTTGCATACATGGTTGCCCATAAAATTACACTGTAGATCCATGTGAAAATATACCAAACAAGTGTCCATGGCCATGAATAGGAAAATACAAATGGGGTTACATGCCAATAGATTTCATAGTCATGAACAAGGCCTAGTAGAACCAGTCTCAAAACCAATCTGAAGATATCTGTATACCATGGAGTACAATCTGATCTCCCGTGATCACTGACGTCATATAGGTATTGGTCCAATGAAAAGGAAGCAACAACTCGGGAAAGATGCGACCACACAGTGATGTCTTCAAGTATTTTACACAATCCACCGAGGGTGCAATTCTACATCATGTGAATAAAGGAGTTGAGGTCAAACACAATGAGACATCGTTTGATTACCTTTCATTGATGTATACCATTAACAAATACGAGACAACCTACCGATAATGAAAGTAGGTATCAAGGCACCGAGTACATTCTTACAAGTGTGAATAAAGGAGCAGGTGTCGAACACCTGAAGAATCCATCAATCAAGAGACATTGATGTATCCCCAACTGTCGATGGTGAGAGAGCCTGCCACTAATGACTGCAAGCCTTAAGGTACTCATAAGACTCTAGGTCCTATTTCCAGAATAAATGATCTAAATTTGATGGAAGGAGACCCGTTGAAAGGAGAGAATTAAGGCATCTCTCATCAGTCAGAACGAGGTACAAATTAGGAGATTCATGATTTGGTGGAAATAGGACCAAGAACATGTTCATGAACCAACGAACTTGTGTGTCTTTCACGTGTTCCAAGTGCAAGAGGTACATAAAAAAGACCGTCTGAATATAAGCCAATGATGAAAACTGCTGACAAAGGTGAGGAAACCACCAATAAGGCTAATGGAATCCAAGACACTGCACGAATACCAATGTGTGAATAGATGTCTTACCATTGAACACAAGGGAAACCACCCAGTCAATGGCCAATGATGAAATGTCGACTCTTGGGTTCAAGGCTACCTACCAATGATGAAAGTAGGGCTAGGGTGCATGATAGGACTACAGTATCATGTGATTGTAAGACAAACTGAGGGTATGGTTGACATGAAAAGTCAAGAGTTCTGAGGAGTGGCCGACATAGGTTGATAGACTTCCTTTGAACAAGAGCATGAGACAAGTGGAGGAATCCGACAACATAGACCCAATGATGAAACCATGAGATGCAAGAGGCATCAATGAAAACTCTCTATAGGGACTAGAAGAGTAACCAGTTAGTAGAGAAGACTCTATAATGAGCTCAGCTTCCTAAGCCCATGATCATCCCAGAATTATGATAATGAATGGAATGAAATAATTTCTTTCTCTATTCAAAGGCGACATGACTGTTGCTAATATGAGATAATACTCCCTTCCTGCCCATATTTTTTTGTTTTTTCATAGAAAAATGGATTCTATGATACAGAGGAGGAAACAAGTGTCACAAGTAAGAAAAAATAGTTCCAGCAGTGGAACATACCTATGCTCAATGCAAGGAGATGCATGCGGGAGATGGACACTCAAGGGAATGTTCCCTCCTAGGTACAGGGTGTTAAATTGCAAAGGATATAAACAAGGATCCACTTGGTTGAGGATGAAAAACTGCTGAGGAAAACAATTTATAACGCAAAGCGAGAACCGGCTATAGGCTCAATACTACAATCAAGGGCATGAGACACAATGACAACTTAATGACAAAAAATGTCCTTCTTTATGTCTTTTGGTCTACTTGGTGTGAAAAAGGGATAAAATTGTGCCAAATAGATGTCCTTTCAAATCCAATTTACCAGTGTGAAAGAGACAAGTTCACTCAACAATCTTTTCTCTTTTTGAAGATGAGATGGAAAAGAGCTTAAATTAAACTCGTTTGGGAGTCCTCGGTGTATAAGGAAACATGTTTATGAGTGATAAATGAGGCTCAGCATAAAGTCATGTACTATCTATGAGGGACTCCGGGTCATATGGAATAAATCTTTGCATGGGCACCAAATGAAGCAAGGGATATAACTAGGGCATCCATGTTCGATAAGTTTCTACCACTTGAGAACGACACGACTTATAGGATATGGAAGGTTTTGTGTCACAACAATGGGTTGATACCTAAGGCATAAAAAGTGATAGTTATAGGACCATGTAAAAATGCATGATGGAATGGATACCTATCTTATTTACTGGGTAGTGAAAATGCCTACCCGTGGTGACAAACAACCAACATAACGTTGAAATTTGCAAGATCCCTGGTATTAGTCCATTAGGTGAAAAATGGCTCAAAACTATAGAAAGTGGGTAAAAATTGTTTATAAATAGTAACAAAACTGAAAATTACTATACCATTTTGATATTTTACCCAAATAGTGCAAATTGGACCAAAATACTTCCAATATTCAAATGACGATTGTGGGAGCATCAGGCAACGAAATCAGAAACCGTCTAGACCAGGTAAATCTTCTTCTCTTCCTCATCATTTCTAGTGGATTAAAATTTTAAATTAGGTTCCAAATTTTGAGAAATTTAGGGCACAAATTGTGTAATTCGGTGTACATGGGTTGTCTCTTATCGGTTCGTTTATACAATGGGTTATACATGCCTATGTAAACTATAGGGTGCTTATAACCATCCGTATACATGACTGTAAGTTAATCTAATCACGTGAAAACACACAAACAATGAATTCTATGGATGCTAACTCAAATTTTGACTTGTCCTTGGTAGGATGGTTCTTGAATGGAGAGAAAGAGAGCATGAGGAGGTTGATGTTGTTGTGGATCGAGATCTGGGGGCCCAAATGGCCTTAAAGGGATGTGGCTTATATAAATTTTGGGCACTCAAAGGGATGAGGGCCTAGGTGAGGTTGCTTGAGATGGTTGTGGGTTACTGGGACCCTGAGAGTGAAAGCTTCAACCTCGATGGGAAACCATTGAGGATTGAAGTACATGATATCTACTTTTTGAATGGTCTATCATGCCGGGGAGAGGCTGTAATCTTCAAATCACAGAGATCAGGGAGAGGAATGAAAATAGAGGAGTACATCGATGACCATTGTGTAGCAGGGACTCCGAAGGTTGGGTGTCAACTCCTCATATGGGCGATAAACAATCTCAACCTGAATATTGTTGTCCTTGTATTGACCAGGATCATAGGTTTGACCTTGTTGCACCAGGCATCGAGGCTACTCATGTTCTATGCAGTGTAGTGTATGAGACCCACAGTATATGACTAGTGTACCTCACTACTTGGAAAATATGAAGAGCCAATTGACAGAGTGCAAACAAGGGAGTAAGAGGAATTTTGGGTTTTCCTCTATCCTATGCAGTTTCTTTTTTGAGAGGGTTCTATTTTTGGGACCTAGAGTCAAGATTCTTCCTAGAGGACCTCGCCATCCATCCATGGCATGGTGGACCAAGGTAATGAGATGGAAGGGGGGAGGTAGGGTTCCCACACCCTACAACAAGGATTTATTCTATTGGTGGCAGCGACAGGTCATTCCCCTAGATGAATATCACTTCTGAGGAGATCCGTACATGCCACCCCCACTAGAGGCTACCTACGGTGACATAGGTATGTCAAATGTTTTTAAATATTTCATTTTTTTATATTTTTGTATAGTAGAACAAAATTATTTTTGGATTGTGCTTAATTACTAGCTAGACACTTGTGTAATGTAGACGTGGGTCCACGAGGACCAGAAGGGTTTCCTCGACATCGACAGAGGAAATAGGGAGACGAGGTGGTGGAAGGAGAAGTTGAGAGAGTCCTACAGAACGTGCAGGGAAACATGTCTCGTTTTACTCATAGGATCCCCATGGTTTAGGTAGAGGATCTTCCTGAAGCCATGTAGTGACAGGTGGTTGGTGTACCCAGATCGAGGGTATGAATATTTCAGTGTATCACAAATGTCATAGTTTGTTACCATGACACACATTTGGCACCACATGCGTAGATGTCGTGGATCTTGTAGTACTGGTTGTATGTGTGTATTGAGGGTATTAGCCCTAATTTTATAATATAAAAACCATATTTTTTGAAATATATATAAAAAGGGATCTTTGTATTTATTTATACTTTACAATGTGTACATTGATGATATGGCTTTCTTTGCTTTAGTTATGTGAAAAATGCCAATCTAAAACAAAATTACCATAAGCATCAGATACATGATTATCACTCCTAGGAATGTGATAATAAGTAATAAAATCAAACTGTTGTTCTAAAAGACGTACCCGTAGGAATCATTGGAGTAAAGTAGGATCACGCACATGGTAATGTTGTTTAATTAACATACTACTAACTAGGAATCCAGGCGAACCTCTAATGAGAGAATACTATGTGAGATAAAATTGCACAAAAGTTCTATAACGACGCTATATTCAGACACATTATTTGAGGATGGTTGTAGGCATATGCCACTTGAAGACACCAGTAGACCCTTGGATGAGTAAACCACCCAAGTAGTGGAAGCCAAGTTCTGTATATGATGACTGGATCTGTCTGCTAATTCTAGGTAGAATGAAGACGCCATTGACATATGCCAACCAAGGGAAAACTCAATAAGCAATCTGAATACTTAAAGAAAGGGAAAATGTATGTACACTAAATTACATTAGTATACCAAGAGTTTCACCCAAGATTGGGGCTCAGGCGTAATATCTTTTCAAGTATATCCCATTCCTAGGCTCAACCAACATATTCCCTTCATAAGCTTCTAACTCATAGGCTCCTTTTCTAAGACACATCGCACAATATAAGGACCGTGCCACATGGGTTTAAACTTTCTTGGCCCGAGTGGTTATTTGGCTTGATCATACAAGAGGACTAAGTCACCCTTAGCATACAACTGAGGACAGACAGACATATCATATTGGACCTTAACACGTCTTTTGTTTTCCATGATAACTATATAGGCGTCTCGACACTGCTCGTCAAGACTCTCTAGGTGTACAAGGCATTGCTCGAGATCATAAGTGTTAGGTAGGAACATGACTGCAAACTTAAGAGAAGGCATTTCACATTCAATAGGTAAAATCGAATCCACAACTTCTACTAACTGGAAAGGGGAAAAACTGGTGGCAGTCTTGACCGAGGTTCAGTATGCGCAGAGTATTGGATATAACATGATGTGCCAATCAGACTTACTCTGACTAACAATTTTTTGCAAAATGGTCTTGAGAGACTTGTTGACGGTCTCTACTTTTCCATTTTCCTAGGGGTAATAAGGAGAAGAATGACCATGTCTAAACCCCATCTTAGATGTTATCTCTTCCATCATTTTGTTCTGAAAGTGACTGCCATGATCAGTGACAATGTCACTCGAGATATCGAACTGGGCGATAATTTGATTGAATACAAAGAAGGTGGCAGTATTCCCATAGGATTTAACTACAGGCATGATCTCATCCCACTTAGTTAAGTATTCAATGACCATGATAATGTTCTGATTTTCCCCACTCGAAGTTGGGTTTCAATCCATGAAATCCACCCCCCACTTGGTGAAGGGACCGACAGTAATGACTGGGTGAAGAGGGGTTGGATGAAAGCGCATTTTTCGAGTGAACACCTTGCATGGGTGACACTTCTTAACTACTTCAATACAATGTTTAATGATAGTAGGCCAAAAATAATCATATTGCAAAATGTTTTGGGTTGTCCCAAGCCTAGATAGATGACCACCACAAGACCCACTATGGAAATCATTTAGGACAAACTCGACTTCTCCATGACTTAAACAATGATGCAAGATATTTTCTATTCCATGGCGATATAAAGTGTCACCGACGATAGTATAAATATTAGATTGGTACCTTACACATCGTCAATCATCACGTGAGAGATTCTGAGGGAACTTCAAGGTTTGGAGATAGAGAAAAATGTCTCCATACCAGGGGTCGGATGACGAGACAAGAAAAATGTTTTTTTCTGTAAATGAATCAACATGGATAAAATCCTCATCTAATCGTGGAACATCGAATATTAACTCTGTGAAGACTAGTGATTTCTTGGATTTCACAGAAGCGAAATCAAGATCAAACTCTTGTAAATTGACAATCCATTTATTATATTTTCCCCCTATGATATGCCTCGTAAGGACGTATTGAAATGGATTGAAATGAACAACCACAGTAGTCTTGCAAATTAATATATAATGACGCAAACGCTATACTATGTGAATGACAGCCAAAGCTAGATTTTTCAGCATGAGAATAATTAAGCTCAGGACCAACTAAGTTTTGACTAAGATAGTAGATGACATGCTCGTGGAGCTCATCATCCTCCTGAACCAGAATCATACCAATTGTCTCTTTAGATGTGGAGATATAAAGCAAGTAGTCCCTACTGTAGTCAATATACTTCAGCAGAGGCACCAATACCAAGGCCTTCTTTAGAGCATCAAAGGACTCCTAGCTCATCCCAAATAAAAGGGGTGTCCTTATTCAAAAGACGCATGAAACCCTTAGTGATATTGGCATAATTCACTATAAACTGATGAAGAAAGTTATATTTCCCCTATAAACCTTTAAGTTGTCTAATCATGCGCAGGGAAGGCAATTGAGGTATTGACTCAACCTTTCAAGGATATACCATGATCCCAGTCTCAGAAACTAGAAATCCCAAAAGACAACCAGACCTAATGAAAAAGATGCACTTGTGAGGGTTCAATCGGATTCTATAGTAACGAGATCTTTCAAAAAAAATCTGAATGTGCGTAGCGTGATCTGCTCTCTTGCAAGAGTTAGTAGAAAGATCATGAAGGTAAGATTTGACTATGTTCTTAAGATCATGAAAAGTGAAGGTCATGACATGCTGAAAAGTTACTCTAGTGTTTTTAAGGACGAAAGGCATTTTCTGGTATGAAAAATTACCACAAGGAAAAATAAATTTCGTCTTGTGTTGATCCTCAGGTTTAATTTGAATTTAGTTATATCCTAAAAATCCATCCATAAAAGAAAATACTTCTCTTCCCACAAACTCGTCAAGAATCTGATCGATGAAAGGTGTCGGGAAGTTGTCTTTAGGACAGGCCTTGTTCAGGTCATGAAATTCCATACATACATGGATGGTTCCTTGCTTATTATTCACAGGATAGGGATTGGATACCCATTGAGTCAAGGGAACCGGGTAGATGAAGCCAACATTAAGTAGCTTCTCCACCTTTGCCTTAATAGCAGGGGCCTTCCAGGGATTGACATTTCTAATACGTTGTCGAATAGGTTTATCATCCAGATAATTTCTAATCTCATGTTCAACAATACGAGGGTCAATTCTTGGAATCTCTTCATATGACCAAGCAAATAAATCTTGGAATTCCTTGAAGAGTTCGTTGTAGATCAGGATTTCCTTTGGTGAACAATATGCAGTGATATTTACATTTTCAACCTTGCCAGGGGTATGAGAGATATAAATCATGATGGTAGGAGAAATAATTTCCATATTTCCTTCAGCATAAATGTCATGCATATCAACTGGAACTACGGTGTGACTAACTATCTCACTCAAAGTAGATCAAAATTCATCCTGTTTGATTATTTCAAGCTCCGGGAGAAAATAACAGTAGTGATGCATATCATCCCAAGGTTTTTCAAAACCATTCATGGCTTAGATGATAGCTTCTTCCAAAGGTGTTATAACCCTAAATTGCACTATTCCTGCTTACCTGGCATCAGGCCTACTCATGCCTCTTCCTAGCAAAAGCCATGTTGAGCAATTCCTCAAAAAACCACTTAAAATGAATAACCCGCGCCCTAACTTCTCACTAGGCGCGGGCATCCGCTTGCTATCCTCATACTGAACGCGGGCATCTGCGGGCTAACCCAAAACAGCCCGCGGGTACCTAACAAAGCAAAAAATCAGGAAAGTTTCCGCCGGGACACAAGGCTTTTTGTCAGTTAACT
>JZKD02S1999896.1:274950-286405 GCA_000966675.3 Picea glauca
GGGGTTTTAGATTCGGGTAGAAGGTTAAAAGTTAAGTCTTGAGGGTCATGATCTGCGTATGAGCTTAGAGCCCTAGCTTATTAGTCCGTAGGGTAGAATACCCAACAACAAAAGGAAAAGTCTCATCAAGGAAATCATGTGAACAAGACAATGAAATGGCCCACACAAGCCTAAGAATAGCATCCTCCTCATCCGTTGGCGAGGTAATAGGATCGGGATTAGTGGAAGAGTCAAGAAAAACTTGATACACAATCTCCACTACTGATAGTGGCATGGCCATTCCAGCATGAATCTGACCTTCAAAAGACAAAGTCAGGAAAGGTAGGGTCCACGGATCACTAAAATAGGAAGTGCGAAAAAGAATGGACCTCCCTGTCAAGATGAGCCTACTGGACATGGATTAAATGTGATGAATCGATGCCATGAATTCGAAAGTACCCATAAGGGTAGAATACATTCCGACACCGATATTCTCAATAGCCGGTTGAGAATTGTCGATCACAGGGATCGACGACCCAATAGATGCATTAGGACTAGAGTATGCAAAGGATAACTAGTCGATCATCACGATCTTCCCTTCATGATAAAACAAAGAGTACAGAAGATAAACGATACACCGATGAACATAGCATAGGTCCAATTGTGTCCTAGTAACAAGTTATAGTCAATATGCGCATCAAATACCTCAAACATAGCAAGAAGAATACCATGAGGGTGGAAGGAATGACTATCAAAAGAAGTCAACATGTTTGATGACTTGGAAAGAGTCAGAGAACCGAGAGCTTTCCAACAGATCAGGGACATCACACAAGTGGAAACGCCTTCATCAACAACCACATGTTTGATGGTATACTTTGAGTACTCCATGTGGATTTGGAAAGCCACATGGTAAGGAAAGCGAGGCTTCACATCTGTGATGTCAAAATTGATAACTTTTGAGCCACTAGGTTCTAGAGCTCCTAAAGCATATAGTAAGGCATTCCTCTATGAAGTACATGTCTGGAGTATCTCCAAAGACGACATCCCACAAGGGGTTTTACCCAGGTCCTCAACAATAGAGTATTTTTGGGTGGCTCTAGCATTTGGATTGTGGGTAGAGTGCTTGAGTACTCCTTTCAGAATACAAGGCGGTGGCTCTGGTTTTTCAATTTGTAAATTCGTCTCTAGAGGAGGAGGAGATTCAAGACCAGCGATATCTTGTGAAGAGTTATAATCTTGAGATCGAGTGGCTACGTTAACTTTCACACTGACCATATTGATACACAAACGGTTGCCATCTTGCAACGACATGTTTTGACCCCCACCAGCCACATTTCCGATGTTTGAGGAGCCCGAGGCCATGTGATGGTTAAGTGGAAATGGATTCATCATCATGACAGGAGGTAGAGATAATAGCCTCGTAACTTCGACAAGTTTGGGGTATAAATGGGTAAGGTGATCATTTGTGCAATGATTACAAGGAAAATTCACCTTACGTCTTTCTTGTTTTCCCTCTCCAACATTATTATTCATCTTCTCATTATTACCATTGTGCTTGGGTTTATTATTATTTTTCCCACCCTTACGATTATTACGTCCTTTCTTCTTCTTTTCGCTTGGTTGTTGGTTACCATTTGGGTTGGCCGATGATTGCACAAAATGTACATCCACCGACTGAGTGGGGTTGTAATACACAGGTGAAGTTGGCCCTTCTGCATACTGGTTTAGAGACAACTCTTTCAAATGGCTTGTCACCAAGTCTATGGATTTTACATTGATGATACCTACAATGCCATCAAAATGAGGTTCAAGATTTTGTCTAGGGTCGTAAGTTGACCACAGTGCATACAGAAGAATGTGGTATAACATCCCAGACTGAGCGTATATCAAATATAGTTGATGGGATTTAAAAATTTCTTCTTCCTCAGTGGAAACCTCGACAGTAGCAACATTCTTTGAGATAGGAGGGTGCAAATACTTAAGGAACCATTCTAAAATAAAGGTCGGGTATATAGGAGTCTTAATCAACCTCTTTCGTCTACGCCACTCCTGGATATGATCTGAGATATGAGTAGTTGTGTCCTGTCGTAAAGTTGAAAGAAGTTCTAGGCCAACATCATAATGAATTGACAATTGGAAGTGGTTAAGGAATACCAATACCACCTAAATAAAAGTCCCATATGCCCCCCTAGATATCTCTATATACCATTTTGTAGTGACCCCAATGAGGGTGCGTTGAAATAATATTAATCGAATAGAATTGTCATGAAGGGAATTCGAGGAGAACCAAAGGTGAAAGGTAGTAATGTGATCACCAGGAGCCTCTCCATTATTACCTTTGAACTTCAAGATGTTTGAAGGAATATTGATGGGGACAGGGGGCCATGTAGGATCATGACTCACAACTTTGTTCATCAACTTATACAAGTCTGGTAGATTAAGTGTGGCCAGAAAAAGGAGACGGGGTTACGACATCTAGCCCCAAGCTCCCAGGAAATATTTTACTTGAGGAACTGCAACCCATCTAGGGTTCTGGTAAGCACCATGGCCCTATCCAGGATTATAAGTCCCTCTTCCAGGATGATTCATGAAAGGTTGGTTGGGCATCATTCCAGCAAGAATGTTCTGTTGGGGGTTATAAAAATTTCCCCCAACCAGATTGGATCTGGATTGGGGGTTTCCCAAAGTGTGAAACTGACCTCCTCCAAGTGGGAATCCATAGGATAGAGGAGGACGCATCATGCCAAACTTATTGGTCAGAATGGGCACCGAGGATGTAGGGGTATAGGATGGAACTTGAGAAGAATATTTTTCGCCAGGTTGCTTGCTCCACCCAGAAGAAGGAGGATTAGACCCAGGATTAAAAGAAGGAATGCCTCCCATATTAGGAGTCGTTTGAAGGATTTGAGACCCACCAAACAAAAATGGAGTATAAGAAGGTGTAGTTCCCCCAATCCCAATGCTAGCACTAGTGCCGACAATTGGGATGGCGCTCGAAAACTACGAAGTAAAGTTTAGCATACCAAAGAAAAATGACTAGAGGCCATAGGGTTGGACTAAAAATTATAGCCCGGTGAGTGACCAAGAGACCCAAAATGGTTCGAGGCTAGAGATTGAGCATTCCCTATAGGCCAAGCCATAGTAATGATAGGTACCTCCAACACTACAACCATTGTGGTTGAAGGAGTTGAAGGGGCACCATTAACTATATTGGGTGTGGGAGTTGAAGAGCTCCTAGTATTCTGAAGACTAGGTTCAGTACTCATCCTTGTAGAATCACAAGTCTGAATAGTGGATGTGTGTGTACCACGCTTAATAACTCTACGCCTTTTAGAAGGAAAAGACTTGAAATCCATTGGTAACTGTAACAAGCGAAGGGACTGGCGGGGACGTTGTTCTGACTCCACGATGACTGAAGACTCTAAAGACGAAAAATAAATCCTAAGGCCAACTAGTAATCAAAGAGCACACCAAAAGTCAAATGGCCAATATGCACACAAGCGAGGTAAAGTGGCTGAAAGTGGCCTCCCTCCCTAAAGAAGGTATTTCTCACCCAAGAGGGGCCTGAGACTGCCTGCTAAAGATCATAGGTAACATAATGAGTTATGAGGGTCCTTATGGGCTTAACAACTAGTCGGCTAGATCCCCCCGGAGAGGTAATCCTCCATAAAGGTTGTGTGTTGTATGACCCTTATCTGACCCAGGGTACCTACAGAGTAACCCCTGCAAGTAACCTATGTGGCACCTAAGTCAGGCAACTAATAAAACACTATATAACCAATGCACAGGCGAGCAGTCATAAGTTAGGTCCACCGTATGGGCAAGGTAGAAAAGCTCTAAACCTTGAAAGTACCGCCTCTCACGGAGGTAAAGGCACTAGCAAGATCCCCATATACGAATAGATCCCCATAAATATATCTAACGCTAAGAAGGTATCAGGTGGATATCCCTTCAACCAACCTCATACGACCTCGTGATTAACTCCGGTGTGAGTGGAGCCTCCTAATATTACCAATTATACAATGGATTTCTCCACTCCCTTTCTCAGACACATATATTGATTTAATTTCCTTGGAGAAGTTTACTCTCAAAATCCTACTCTAAGGCACTAAATCCTAAGCTAGTTTGTGCACCCTAGAAAATAAAATCATGACTAATCAATTTTAAATTATAGCATTAATTTTAGTGGTCGTGATTACTCAAAAAGGTATGGTAGTGAAACTCATGGTGTTATGACTCTACAAGAAAAGTAAATATGAAAATAATGCAAATTCCTAACTTTAACTTTCAATGAATGATATGCTTCTAAAAACCAAAGCAATTTTCAATTTCAACTCTGCAATTCGAAAGTAAAAAATGCAATCTTTCATTACATGCACTAAGCTAATGACAAGGACTCAAAAGACAAAAATGCTTAGCAATGCAAAATGCCTATTTTTTTGTATTTTCAATAAAATAAAAATGAAAATGCATGGACTGAAAAGTAACTTGATATATAACCCTACTTTGTATAGAAAGAGATAACTCAAGTAGGAGACCAAGTAGAAAGACACCTAGCCCAACGTACAAGGACAATCAAAATGAAAAGATGATGAGAAAGACTCTGCCCAAAAATTCAACCAAAGATAGGTTTCCTGTCATCCCACAAGCACTTAATAGGCACTATAGAGACCTAACAAGACTCAACAAATATCAAATCCCACCCAACAACCACCAGACCCAACAAACAAGAAAGGAAAACTGATGTACGCGACTATTTAGGAAAACAAAGTGTATGTACACAGCTTGCAGAGGGACAACCTGTGTATATACGTGAATGTCAAGGAAAAAAGTGCGTATATGTTTCAAAATAAGGCTAGGCAAGGGATAAAGGTTGAAAACTCAAAGCCAGAGTGAATAGAGGATGCCAAGAAATGATACGACAAGAAACAAAATAGGTATGAGATCAATCTAAGGAGAAAAGTACTCCAAACCCTAAGAAAGAAGATTCAATCCCCAATATGGTCGCCAATTCTGTTACAACGAAAATATCTCTATGTCTAGGGTAAACGACAG
The DNA here is from genome assembly GCA_000966675.3 of Picea glauca. Classification (NCBI taxonomy): domain Eukaryota; kingdom Viridiplantae; phylum Streptophyta; class Pinopsida; order Pinales; family Pinaceae; genus Picea; species Picea glauca. Next base: position 279,985 of record JZKD02S1999896.1, read on the forward strand.
CAAACGAAAATGACTGCATAAATCAACTCTCTTCTCAAGTATGCCATATAAAAAAATATGCTAGCAAGACAGAATAAAATGCCTACCTCGTCCAGATGTTCGATGAAGTCCACAATTGAGCACTTGACCCAAAGAAATACACCTGCAACTAGTCCTCAACAACCAAGCAAAGAAAGAATATGGTGATATTATATGGTGTTAGCAAATTTAATAGCATAATCCATTAATAAACATGACAAATACACCCATGGAATAATAATTCAATATATTTTCAAGATATCAATTGGACAGGAAAAGAGTATTTCTATTAATATATGATTAGCATAAGTGAAAATGTTACAGACTTCCGTGTTGACATAGTTCGTAATCAAGAAACTAAGTTCCTTCCAGCTGGGCCTCCACCACTTCAATCCTCCACCAAAGGCAAGCTCATAAGAGAGAAACAATGAGGTTCTCAATTAGTAAGGGAAGAGATTGGGGGATGAACACCGTGTTTAGACTTAAAGGACAAAGGGATGCAGACTCAATATGAAGTAAATAATTCCTCTAGAGTAACTTTTCTCTCAAAGTTGAATTCTTTCCCCTCTTTCCATAGCTCGGAATTGGCCCATTTATAGCCTTCAAAATGGAATTCAAGGGCTAAGTCGGAACGTTTCAGGTATATGGAAGGCCAAGGATCATAGATCTCCTATCGTGACATGGAAACCCGACATTAATTTTCATTTTTTGGAACAAATCCTGATGTACATGGGTTGTAGTGGAGCAGCCTGCGTATACGCATGTTGTATAGTAGGCAAGATGCATACATGCGGAAAAATATTTATTTTTGGCTATGGATTTTATAAACAGGGAAGATAAGTCTACATGGGGAAATGGAAAAAGGCCTTCTGGGCAAGATTGGATAGGGTGAGGGAAATCTTGCTATAACACATTCAAAGTTACTTGACTTCAAATCTTCATGTCTTGTCAAGTTCACATCAATGACCATACTTTCCTCTGATGATTTTTTTCCTACTCATTTCTTTCCTTCCTGTGACAAATTGATTCCACCTATAAATATGCTTTCATACATTGTCATATATTTGTCTAGACCTGTCAAATACCTCATGAATCCCTCTTTGTCCATATGTCATAAAACTTTCCATGAATATTCTTCTCAAATGCACATAATGGTGACCCATCTATCACTTTACCATTTTGAAGACTTCTTTGAATCTTCTGCAACTGGTCACTATATATTCTTTCTTTTCAAGCTGTCTATTCAATCTGCAAATCAAACTCTACATGTCCACAACAATTTGTAATGAATATGTCCATGTTTAAATACATGCTTGGAATCCTCTATATAATATGAAAATTATTCCACTAATATTATTCATATCTGTCAGTTGATATCTGCATGGGAATGTGTTCCAAAAGTTTCTCCTCAAACAATCAAATTGTCATAAGACATTCTGCACTTCTATCATCAAACCATTATGAAAATTCCTTTCCAAAATATTCTATGACTTCATACTACTTGAAATATGGTTCTTTGATATGTAGATCTGCTACTTAGACTCCCCCTCTTCAATATTTATATTTTTTGGGAGTCTCCAAGATGGATGGCTTAGAAAGGTGGCGGAAGCCTCCCTAATGCGGAGTAATCTTCCTCTTCTCTTATGGATTCATCATCTTCCTGAATTTTTACATCTTCATTTTTTCCTATAGTTTCATCATGATCTTGTACCACTGCAAATATTGAGAGTATGATATTCAGGATTTATTCATTCACCTGTTCTTCCTTTACATGTTCTTCATTCATTTGTTCTTCATTTACCTATTCTTGCTTTCTTTTCTAAACCTTCTTGAATTTGATATCGATTTTTTCTTTCATGGAGGTATCCATCATGCTTCTACAATCAAGAACTATGTTTCCATTGTTATCAGATAAATCGGTAGGTGCGGACACTAACTGATCTCCCTAGATCCACCTAGATCTAGAACAAAACACACCAGAACATGATGCTTTCCTTAAGTTTTAAATATTGAATTTACTAACTAAAGAGAGATAGGTGACATACCATTTAAATGTCGCTTCCTCTCTCCATCGCCATCCTATCTCCATTCCAATGCTCATACAATGATGAACCTGCAAAAGAACGCAACCAACCGAAGTGATAGTAATAGCATGAACTCAATATAAACCTATGTATGTGATCAAGGAATCATACAATAAAACACAACAAGATTTATAGGAAAGAATCATATTACTGTATCATATTAAATATGAAAGAGAGATTACAACCATGGCCTTGATGTATTAAGGTCCCTTCCAACTGTCCTTTATTCCCCACACACTTCCACTCCAAGAATTATAAGACCATGGATCTGATAGCTATTCACAATCTATCTTGACAAAGCAAATCTCAAAGACAATCCAACCAAGCTAATAATTCCAAGCCAAATCCAACTTAGCCCTTCTCCATGAGAGATCCTCTCCTTTTATAAGATGAAGAGGATAAGCTGAGGAGTTTAGGATGATCCCACTAAATCATGAAAGTGATTAATATCCAAACCATTCAGATGCCACCTCACCACATAAGTTTCTCCTTCTAGAAGATTCAAGAAAATGCTCATTTTTCTCACGTGTAAGAATTCTCTTACCCTGCCTATAGAGAAGAATGTGAACTCCTCACAACCTAGCTATGATGCATCCTGTGAGAATTAGGCATTCTCACACCCTACCTATATAGAAACCTACAAACATCCTCTTTAATAGGGGTTTTACAAAGGAGAATGCAACTTATTTTCTCAGGAAAAGATCTTCTCTCTTCTTTCTTCAGGAACTCAAGCCACTGACCCCTCTGAAGGCAACATATAGGTTTACATCATTAATGGTCATAGGGATGACAAAAGTAATGTGTAATACAGAGCCCCCCAAAGTATGAAGGTAGAACAGAGTGATAGCTGAAATACTTTGTTGAGTGTGTGTAGGGAACAAGGAACAGTCAGTTGGAAACCTGCCAACAAACAAGGAAATACAGTACAATAATACATCATCATTGAGGTAGGCATTCCCATACTCATAGTACAAATGAATCAGAGCATAAATGTTTACATGCGAAGATCCATGTCAAGTAAGACAGGTCATGGCCACCAAACATACACTGTGGATCCATGCCGATATGACTCAAATCTGAACATAGCCACCAAAAATACATTGTGGATCTATGTGTTAAGGACTCAAATTTGAACATAGCCACCATACATACAATGTGGATCTATGTAACAATACACAATATACTCCAACGTAACCTGGATCTGTCAGAAAATATCCAGGGTCTTCATCTCCACCACTCTATTTATGAATCTAACCATGTGAATACATGTGTTGAAGTCGAACATGGTAGAAACCACTTGATTATCGGTCATTAGTGTATACCATTAACTAGTGCGAGGGAAATCACCATTAATGTTAATGACTCCTAAGGTATTCTGGTACAATCCAACGAATGTGAATCAATGAGTTGAGGTCAAACACTCGACAGAATCTGTCGATCAGGGGTCGATAATGAAAACCCACTGTCGAAAGTGAGGAAACATGCCATTGAGGCAAGCAAGTTCCAAGGTACCAATTAGTTTCTAAGTCTAAGTCTTGGATAATGAGTTGAAGTTGACAGGAAAAGACTCATCATAGGAGGGTCTTAATGTATCCCCCATCAATGACATGAAATGGGTAACAAGATTTGATGTAGATCAGAGTAACAAGTGATTTAGGACCGACTCGGGGATGGTCGATGCAATAGAAGGCTTAAGGACTGCAGAAATGGCCGACGCAATAGAAGGCTTTCCAGGTTAAATTTATTTTTGAACATATTGACGACACGACAATTGTCTTGAAAACACTGACTCAAAAACAGGGATCATAGATCGATTTGTAATCTTACAAAGGAGTATGATCAAGAGACAAGTGGATTTTCCAACCTAGACACAAAGCGAGTGAAAGGGTTTCATGTTCAAAAGTGACTCTTCCATGGAATACAGGTTTAGACATATTTCTTTCCCAATTTCCCCCACCATTTCTGGCGAGTACCTCTTTATTTTTACTCAAGATTTAGGAGGATAACATATTCTTGTCGATGTAAGCTCATCCTTTGGATGAGTCCCTCGAAGTACATTTAATGAACCCTAGGAAGGAGTGGTTCGATCCCATAAAGGGAATTTCAATGTTTGTTTAACGAGTCCAAATATAGAAAACTTGGGGGTTTTTCATGTTTAGAGAGTTTGAAAAACACTTAAAGAGAACTCTCCCATTTCCTTTTTCGTAAAGTAGTCAAATGAGACCGAAAAAAAGATAAACTATCACTCAACAGACGTTTTCTTCAAACACTTTAACGAACGTGAAGAGAACAAGGTCACTCAACAATCTTTTCATGTTTAGAGAGTCTGAAAAGAGCTTAAAGGAAACTCCAGGGGGTTCCTTTTTCATATAACCTTTACGAGTTCAAAAAAGTGATAAAAGTATACTTGGTTACATTCTCATTGATTTACGAGTATGAGAAAGAACAAAGACTAAGCTCATGATTGTTTTCATTTTTACGCAAGCTTTAAAACAAAACAAAACTATGTTTGGACCTAGTTTCATTTTTAAGCAAGCTTGAACTAGAGGAAACTATGCTTGAGGTAAGTGGTTTCATTTTTACACAAGCTTAAACCATAAATAACTATGCTAGTGACTTCCCAATGCATGGTTGGTACCCCAACTTAAGAAGCTAGCGGCTCAACTTCAACATGAAGTCCACAGGCTAAGGAAAATGCCCCCCAAGCTTCATTTCATCTAACTGGAAAGGAGAATGAAATGAAGCTTCAAATACTAGACGAAGGACTTGACTCAAATAGAGAGGGGGAAAACTATTTCATTTTTTAATGAGCTTGACACAGAAAAAAGAACTATGCTCGTAACCTCTATTCCATTTTTTAATGAGGTTTCCACAGAGATGAAAAAACTATCCTCATAAGTGGTTTCATTTTTTAACGAGCTTGAAATTATAAAATTATGCTCAAGGACCTCTTTTTCATTTTTTAATGAGGTTGCCTCAAAGATTCAAAAACTATTCTCGAAAGAGATCCCCCACAGAGGGGGCTCTCTTCTTGATCATGGATTCCAAGAGGACAAAGCTCCGACATTACACCATGTCAAGGGACAAAACTCGGTCATGGCTTCCAAGAGGTCTTCACTGGAAGGAAGAAACACACTCTGGAAGGACACCATGTCGAGGGTCGCAACAAGAGTAAAGATATCGGGCTCTAACAACCCTATCGAAGATATCACCATGTCAACTACTAGATCTAAGTCATCATAAGTTGAAGTCATGGGTGACAATGCCACATAATTGACTTGTGGCGGGGGCGATACCGTGTGCATATAAGAACCATTTAGGGAGCCAATCCATTCAGGGTCAATGAATTAAAGTTGATCAATAGTCACAACTTCTCCATCATGAGGGAAAGATATCACACAAAAAAGACTAGACACAATAGCTTTCATTACATAGACATAATCTCACCCAAGGAGTAAAGAGAAATCCAAGGGGTCTTGGACGACCATGACATCAATAAAGATAGTTTTCCCTCCCAAAGTTACAGGAAACTGAGGAAGGGTCCCTAAAGGTTGACTGGTTATTCTATTAAAAGCTAACAGATTCTGCATAACTGGCACAAGTGGAGGATAACCCAAAGCTTGCCAAGCAATAGAGGACAAAATAATAACAGACGAACCTTCATCTATCAACATCTGAGGAACTTCCCGAACACAAACCTGCACTGTAATATGGAAAGGAATGTGAGAGGGAAGACAAGGTCTGGTTAGAACACCCCAATTAAAAAGGATGGCCTCATTACTTGGAGGGGGTTCCACGAGAGAAGGAGGAATAGCCCCCAGCATGGTAGATTTTGTATCAACGAGAAAAACGTGGGCAGTATCGGGTTTACTCTCTAGCGGGAGAGTAGGATCGATCGATGGAGAGATCAGATCGACCACTTGGGTTTCATTATCTAAGGGGAGAATGGGATCGACTGAGGATGGGATCGGATCAACCACTTTGTTAACACTCTCTAAAGGGAGAGTGGGATCAAACGAATATGGAATCGGATCAACTACTTTGTTAACACTCTCTAAAGGGAGAGTGGGATCGACCGAGGATGGGATCAGATTGACCACTTTTTTAGCTGGTTCAATTAAGGACGTGACTAGATTGACCACTTGATCAACCAGACTGACCGACAGGGGAACTAGATTGATCATTCCATCAACTACAGGTGGGTTGAGCATAGTTGTGCAATAATGCCTTGATGCCCCTTTTTCAATAATTTTGTCATGCTGTTAGAGCTTATCACCTTACCGGGCTTCCCTGTGATACCTCTCAACTCAATTTCTTTT
>JZKD02S1999896.1:305616-369641 GCA_000966675.3 Picea glauca
TTGGCTTGCTTTGAGACAAACTTAAGACATTCACTATAGTATGAGACATTCATTACAAGAGTATATGTCAAAATTTAGAAACAAGCATAGAAATCTCAATTTAAACAAAAACGTTGATTTTTATCAACTGTTTACTTTCGTTTAAATTATGATTATGTTTTATTTATTTTGCTCATTAGCAAGTTTGACTATTTTGAATAATGGGTTCAATACTTCATCAAATAATATCTTGGTTGGTTTCTCATTTTCATAAAATCATTTGGTGATATTAATTAATTAAATTATTTTTTCATTTTGCATCTCATTTCAAAATAAGAATAATAATAAAAAAAGAATTATCTATCATTTGTTTGATTTTGTAAAAAACCAAAATTAAAATTATTCTCTTCTCCATTAACTTGAAGCTTCTAGAATTTTAAGATCATATTTAAAAGGAAATTATAAACAATGTTTGTTTAGAACTTATAGCTAGTTTAAATTCATTTTTTATTTTATTGTTCTAGATTTTGTTTTATTCACAATTTGTAGGTTATTAATTTAGGTTTCTTTTTGTTTCGTAGGTTTCTATTATCAGTTAATTAGTACGGATCTGATCATGGCTTGATTTTATTATCTAAATACGTTCAAGATGATTGATCCAAAAATAATACTGGATTATTGCAAATAAATTTATGAGCAACAATAGATAAAATTTGGAAATGCGTCAAGAACAAAGACACGATTTTGCAGCACTGATTGCAGCCAAACCGTGGGGAACTGGAAGAAACGGTTGAAAACCCATTTCTCAAATGGACCCATTTAGCTTCCTCTTTGAAAGTTTCCTAAAAAAATGCATGATTTGGGATATATTTGTGTCTCTTTATGAGGCAAATTTTAGGTGGAGGATTTTTTTTTTTTTTTTGACAAAAGCGAGTAATGGGGCTTTTATTAAAAATTGCGGTGAACCGCTGATTCTGTTACATAGAGGTAGGAATACTGCTAAACTAGCTAGAGAAAAATTCTATGCATCTTAGCTATTACATGCCACTTGGGTTCCAAAACTGGCTGCAACACAACTACTTAGACGCCCTTTCTAACTTTTACCAGGTGTTTATAGATGGCTCTTGCTTAGTGGGTTGCTTCTGAATTACTCCTTCCCTTTCCCTTTGGACTTCGCTTTGTCTTCTACACACTCCTTGTTGAGTTGTTCCATCTGTTGTTCTAGGTTCTGCATCCTTTCTTCATGATCTTGTTTCGGCTTGCCCAGCTCCTTCCTGAGCTTCTAGATCTCTTCACTCAGGCCGGATCGAGTGTAAATGATATCATTTTCCAAGGTCTCCATCCTTCTCCCAGCCTCACTGTCCAGATGCTGCAAAAAATCATCCAGGTTGGTCATGAGCTCCCTCAGATTTTCCAACTTCTCTTCCAGCACTATGAGCCTTGCTTCCACCGTTTGCTTTGGGCCCGAGCTCGAGGCCATCGCGTGCTTTCGGGATCCTTCTCCTTTTACTTTGAAACTTCCCTGGATTGCTCCTTCTACACGCTGCCTGCCTGCCTTTGGTCTCCCCCTTCGTGCTCGCCTCCGATTATAACCCGGAGTTGTCCTATCTTTGATGGAATCTCTACACGGGAGGATGGCCTCTGTCATGATGGTGTTCCTGCTCGATCTGGATATCGCCCTACATTTCAAATATTTCTTTGTCCTTTTATCTATACAAGCCACTTGTCTGAATGCCAGCATGTGAATTCTCATGATTCGCTGCAGTTACGGGATGCTCCAATTCATTGTGACTCCATTAAGGATCATAATGCTTTTCCCTAAACGGGCTCCCGTATTGGCCTCCTCGTCCGCTTGGGTGTTGTTCCCCCTTAGAACATGAAACCAATGAATTGAATGGAACCATTGCTCAAGAATCCTTATTTTATCAATGATGTGTTTGAGTTGCCCATCCGAGACCCTGGAGTTCTGAGTTAAGGTTTGAATTAGCAGCCTTGAGTCCCCAATCACAGTTAGTCTTTGGATGCCTAAGGAGAGGGCTTGGTTCATCCCTTGCCAGAGGGTGAGGGCTTCAGCTTTGTTGTTTGGTTCAGTTCCGAGGCCCCAAGCATACCTGGTGATGATTTCCCCAGTGTGGTCCCTTATTACTCCTCCTCCCCCAGCCTTCCCTGGGTTACCCTTAGATGCACCGTCAAATGAAAGAATGCTGGTGTTTAGGGAGCGTTTCCAATCCTTCAATTCACTCGAATCCAATCTGATTTCCTAGCTGTAAGGCAAGGTGGATGAAGGGCTTCCTGGAGGGGAAATTTGAAGCCCAAGATGGTGCATCCACTTTTCTTCTTCGGTCCCCAAGGCCTTCGAATTGGAGGAGTTTATGAAGTGGATCGCGCTCTCGCTGAAAATACTTTTAACTTTAACTGCTACCTGTGATGGAGTTCTTTTCTCGTCTCTGAAGATCCATTGATTCCTTTCCAACCATAACTTCCAGAGGATAAAATTCGGCAGAGCTTTCCATGTTGCTGTGAGTTGACCCTGTTTTGTTATCCTAAGGGGGAACAGGCCTGGCCAGCTTGAGAACAACAGCTGGAAATCCTGGGGGATGGAGGGGGTCAAAGCACCTAGAACAAGAGCAAGGTTCCAGACCTCAGTGGTAAAGGGGAAGCTTAACAACAGATGAGTTGTTGTCTCCTCGGACTGGCAACAAAGAGGGCATCTTGTTGGCCCTGTCCAACCTTTTTTACGAATATTTTCTTCCGAAAGAATTCCATTTTGAGCGACTGTCCAGACAAATAAATCCACTTTTGGGAGGGTTTTAACTGCCCATATTTCCTTCCATACCATTGAGTCTTGGTGTGCTTGTATGCTTGGAACAAGGTTGCGGTAACCCCTGGCTGAGGTGTAGATTCCCGCATTGGAGCCCCAGCCTACCTTGTATTTTTTTTTCTCTCCAAGAGGAGTTCTTCCTTGCAATGCTTCCTTGAGGCTTTTCCACTCTTCTTCTAGTTCCTGAGGCAACGAAGCGATCTCCCATCCGGACCAAGACTTGGTTTCATCATTTTGCCATGTCGAGATATCCCAAAGGTTGTGGATATTGTTAAGCTGCATCCAATCTTGTAATCGCCTTAGCTCCAGCCTAGCTGAGATTGCTGCTCCTCCAAGGACTGGATCATCCCAAATGTTGATACTCTGCCCATTCCACGGGATCCAAGTGATTTGAGGAAGGAATGCTGGCAGCTCTTTCTGACATAAACTGAGGAAATTATTATTGATGCCCAGACTATTCATTAATTGTATAAATATATGAGAAATTTCAGAGCCAGAGGGATCAAGGAAATTGAGAGGAGGAATTTTATACTTTCTCTTTTGTACATTATTTATTTTGTAAACTTTTCATCTTTTCAAATGGAGTAACAAATGGTTGGAATGTTTGGGAGAATGGACGAGTATTGTCAAAGAAGAATATGGAATTCCAGGTTGCTTAATGGTTTTTGTCCTGTGAGTAAAATGGTTTTATTTTCATTATAATATCTTCATATTCTTTGAATAATTGATTATGCATTGATTTAAATTAGCTTTAGTCTTTTTCATCAATACATGGTTAATTGCTATCATTTATATATTATTTTTTTCAATATTTAAGAATCTATTATCCCAAAAGTTCTTCCTGGACCATATGATGAACATATTTTGTTGAAACTATATGAGAAAACAATTTAATCTTTGTCTTTTGTTCTTTTGTAGATTTTGTAATGTTAATATTGTTTCTCATATAATTTTTGAATATGAAACTTTATTTGTATTGAATTAGCTTTAGACTATTCTGCATATAATTTTTTATATCATGATTTTCTTTATGTTATTCATTATCTTTTGGTTTAGTTTATATATGTGACTGATCATCTATTCAAGTATTGTGAGTTTACATCTGATGCTAGATAGTTGGTAACACCATTCCTGAGAATTGGAATTTCTTTCATTTTCAGTTATTGGACATTTCAAGGTCACAAGATATATGATTATTTGTCTTTTTGTCATTATAAACTTGCTCCAGAATATCAAACACTTCCTTGAATTTCGTCAGGAAGTATTATGCTTTCTTTTGTCATAGGTTTACACTTCACACAGGTTAAGAGGAGCTCATACAAATACAGAGAGATGAATTTAGCTTATTATTGTTGATTAGTGAGAGGTTACTAAGTGCATTGCTTTCTTTTATTCAGATTTGTGTATATATGAATGAGACGATGATTGCATTAATTAGATTTGACTGTTTCTGTTTCATTGTTTCAATTGTATTTGCTTAGTATTTATTATTTTAAAATCTTTAAGCATTAAAAAAAAAAGATTTATGTTCTTACTTTATCTTATTTTGAAACATTATTATAAACATTTATTTTCACAAGATTTCAAGTAAGCCTTGTAAACTATATATATTGTTTATAATCATTTGTATACTCATGTTTCTTTTTAATAAGCATTAGTGAGTAATATATCATTTGTTATAATCATAGATTTTAGATTAGTTTCATTTATTTTATTATTTTTAAGACTTTAGTTGGCCAACAAAGCCATTAAACCTATCGGGTCATTTCATTCCAAATGGCTTGGGTTATTTAGACAACCCGGATCCGGATTTGACCTTCCAGTTGATGGTGTGTCACTTACACCCATCAAAAGAAAGAATCAACTACAATTGTTCCTCATTTAGCTATGTATATTCTACATTTTTCTATTGAGGAGAAATAAGTCTTTGACTAGTTGAAAATCATTTCTGGTGAAATATCTTTCCAATTATCAAATTTTAAGATTGGTCGAATTTCTGCATGTCTTCATACTTAATATTTTCTATCACATACAACCATGTTTTTAAAGTACTACATTTAGCTAAACAAGTCAATTGTAAAACTGACCTAGTTCATACATGGTACCCTATTTTATGGAAGAAAAAGGCAACGTATCATTTCTATGGAGTTTACAATTCATTTGTTTCTTCTTTTAAGAAACTCATATTTGGATCTAGTACATCAATACTTTCTTTGGAAGTGGAAAAATTTATGCATAAAAGAAGATGTTTTGAAGCAATGGACCATTACAACATTGTTAGAATTTATTGTTCTCAAGGAAGGCCTTTTTACCTTACTTATTATGTACCAGGAAAGATATCTGTGATTGAAGTTTGTAAATAGTATATATTTTGGGATCACATTTTGCATAAAAGGAGGAAAAATCAATTTATCCCCTTCCCATGAAAAATCAATGAAATAATATTGAAGAATGATGCAAAATTGATGAACATGCAGTTCAAGTTGATTAGTTTGATTTAAAGGTGGAAGAAACAATTAAATTTTTTGAACCAAATCAATTGTTCATGAAACATATCATCTCTATGGGTTACAATGTATCATATGCAAAAAGAATTGTTTGGAGAAGAGGAAGATGAATACAAAATCCTTGAGGCATTGTATATTGAAGATATTGACACCGTTATTGGTGCCAATAAACTGCATCGACAACTTGGAATATTTATTAATGAAAGGAGTACTTATTCCCCTAATCTGTCTCAAAGAATTAGCCCACAAAACAAAATGATCAGTCAACAACACAAGAACAAAAGAAGTCCTCAGTCAATTATTTTTATGATGGAGGAGATCAAAAACTGCCTAAGAGAAATTTGGAATGACCTCACAAAATTCATGTAATAAGTAAAAGAAAAATTTAAACCAATCAACAAGAAGTAGAGGAGGTTTCATGTAAAGATGAAGTTGTTGTTGAGGACATGGATTTGGATGTTAATATTGAAGATATATAATTTCCTGATGAAGAGAAAAGAATTCATGAAAGTCAGAAAATTGCAGCCAAATTGGCAACACAAGAACCAATTTTATTTGAAGAATAATCTTTGACTATGCTCAATGCTCTATTTTATATAAGTACCAAGAAATTAATATTTTAAATAATTCATCGAAAAAATAAAAAAGGTCCAAGGAAAATGTAATTTAGAATTAGATCTCAACAGGGTGCCACCTTCTAGAATTGTATGTATCCATGAAGTTCTAGGGAAATCCCTCACAGCGTCTGTTGATGTAATGGAAAATGAAAATGTAATTCTAAAAATTTGAATTAAAGAACTAGAGAATGTTTTGATGCCGCCACCCATATTTTCTATCCGAATTTCTACAATGCAACCCTAGAAGAGCCTCGACGAAACACAATAATTGTAACACCCCATTTTCCCCCACATCTATAATTATGCTTAATACTTCATATGGTTATGTGTATGAAGCGTATAATCATGTTTGATTAATGAGAACACCAGATAGCTAATTGAGGAGGGAAAAATACTTGAGAGTATTATCCATGATATCGTGAATTAATGAAGTGGACAGGTGAGGTAGAGCTAAGATGTTTTAGTGAAGAAAATAATAAGATTGCTTAGAAATATTTCCTATACATACAAACATGAGTTTACACCTACAAATGTACCTGAATCAATATGGGGGCCATGTGACTAGTGATGAAATTTATATCGATGGTTGAAGCAGTTAACAACTGTTGACTGTTTGGTCTCTTGAAGAAGGTAATGGGTCGATTAAAAAACCTGACAAATAGGATACCACAGATTTTTCCCTTCAAAAGAATTCAAACTCTAGAAAATAGGTCACATCTAACAGAAGCCACAAAAATCTAAAGTATTGGAGGAGTAACAGACAAAAGGTGAAAAAACATCACCGGTAGAGCCAAAGGGGAGAGATGGGATAGAGGATAGATAGTGACCAAGAGAGGAGACACACACATAAATGGAAGAGGATAAACATGAACATGAGTAGAGAAAGGATAAAAATATACAATGCATAGAGAGAATACTCTGAGGAAGAGTCAAATCTATGAGCTCAGATGTTGAGGGTGTAGTGAACAAAGGTGTTCATTGGTGTAGGTAGAATAGGAAGAAGTGGAAATATTTCCTTACAGAAAATAGGAAGCTTGTCCAATTTGATGATGGTCACCCTAAAACAGATAATATTTGAACTCATATTGGAGATATAAAGGTCTATAGCTTGGTACTTATTGGACAAAAACCAACACTGGTAAGGGGAGGTTGTTAAGGGACTATATAGTAGAGAAGGGGATCCCTTTTGCAAAGGAAATCTAGTTGATAAACTACCTGATAAACCTGTGGAAACCCTGATCTCAGTGGGAAGGGAGAAACTTTTGTTGTCATTAGCGGAGGAAGGAGAGTAACTTTCCTGGATCATCTAAAATTGAAGACCAACTGAATCATTCCATTGTGATATCATGGATTGGAACAGGGGTGGAATAATGTAGGAGGTAACTCTAAAGTGTGGCCTAAGCTTGGGAGGAAAGGAATTCTCTCTCAATCAATTGATTGTTGACATTTCCCCAAACAAATAAGTGTTTAATTTGAATTGTTTATTATTTGATAATACAGTAAATGTGTGGTTTCTAGTTTAATGGGAAATATGAATGCATTTGAATGTATGAAATCTTTGAGTAAAATGAAATGTATGTTTCCCTTTCTACTAGTAATATTTTGAGCTCATGAAGTCAAGTGAACACTACGTGGTACTGTGTATTCTTGGAATTCTTGAGGCCTTGAGATGAAAGTTTACAGGATATGGATAAAAACGTGGTTTGGGAGGTGACACGAGAATCGAAGTCTCTATGACGTTCTATGTAGATTAGGAATCCCTAAGTCCTATTAGAATCCCTTTTCCTTAAGTGGTAAAATTGAAACATATGAAAGAACTTCACTTATGATGAATTCCCAAAGCCCATGAGGGTATTATAGGAGTTTATGAACCTTGAGCATCTAGAAAACCTTAGGGATTTGGCCTATTAGAACCCATAATTTGACCAAGTCTCGCATTGGAATGTCTTCGAGTGAAAAACTATGTGTTTTGAGTCAGAATGACTCTTATCAATCGATGTTTTGTGGAAAATGCATCTAAGTCGTTTGTTGGGGATAAGATCTTCAAAATAGACTCAGAGTTGGAATGGGGAACTCCAAAAATGATGAATAGAGGCCATATACATTAGATCTATCAGAGGATCTATCCTCACCATTGGATCTATGAGATCCATTTTGGATGAATAAAGGCTCGAGATCATAGTGGGTCGTTGATTGGGTAGAGGCCAAAAACAAATAATCTAGGTCATTGATGATAAGCTTAGATTTTTCAAGAGAAGAGTAGTCGATATTATTGACGATTATGCTAGAGAATTGGGCCAACGACAATGAATACATGGGAGCCATTGATATGTCAGAAGGGGTCTTGGTATATCATAGTCGTTAGATCTTATTTGACTAGATATGAAGAGGGGGACCAATAACATTATCCATCACCTAGTTAGAACCCAAATATTAGATCTCGGCCATTAATAGGGGTGTTGCAATCACCATCATATATGGCTGAGGTGATCATCGAGACGAGGCAGTTGAGAGTTGACTTCTAATTTGAAGTGAGTGCACTTCGATGATGATGAATACCTTTACAAGGCTATATGAGATAAATTGATCGATGAAGGGGCGAAATAGAATCTCAGTTATAGATTATTGTATGTCCCACCCAAATTCCTTAGAAGAGTTCCTAAGGGAGGGAATTAATCATCATGAAATTTTAAGGCACCAACGCAATTAGAGTTGTTGGATGGTAGGTTATAAGAGCCGTCATATCTGGAGACTAGAATCATCAGAGTTCATTTTCAAAACTTGAGGATAGGGGTGAATTATGTCTCTGAGAGAGAGAGAGAGAACCCTGACGACAATGACAAGGAAGGGTCCAAAGAGATCAAAACTATTGAGTCAATGAGCCAAGTGGTAGGAACCATTTCAGTGCCACATTGGATGGCACGAGTGACAAGTAGCCATGTGGCAAAGGGTTGAAAAATGTCGAAAGGTCATAACTCTGGGTATCAAGCTCATATATGGGTAAGATTACAGCCATTGGAAATCTCTTGACAAGCAAAATCCAATTATATGGTGTATTTCTCTAATCGAAGTAAGTTGAAGAAGATAAAGTTTTGACATCCCACCAGCGTAAGTGAGGGTTAGGGGGTTGTGTGTGTTACAAGAATCTAGTTTAGTATTGAAAGGAACATCAATTTTATTCATTTTTTTCAGAAGGTATGTTGGGAAGAACATTAATAAAAGAATGTATCTCATTCTTGAGGCATGGGAATTGGTGAATAGTTTTGTTTCTTTAGTTTCCAGTCTTACAAATATAAGAAAATACCTTCAGGATGATCTGGAGAATGATGAGGGTTTTTATAAAGAGGTTTTTAGTTCATTTTCTTTAAAAATTTTAGGTATGAGTGAAATTAAAAATAAAGGAAGAATATTTACCATCCCCCACTCGCATAAAACAATTAAAATCATGTTGGATTAAGAGAATAAAGTCTTTAAGGGAAATATTGTCTTATTGTGACACTTTAAGTGTCAAAAAAGGGGAGTTGTATTTGAATTTGATTGATTTAGACTTGGCAGAAATGATTGGAGAAGTTCAAGACTCGAAATTAATATTAACTTCATGCTTATGACAAGAGAACACTTTGAAGAACATCTGGAGACATTGAAAGCTATGTCCACAAAAAAATTTAACAGTTTGATCGAGAATATAGAACAATAAGTCAAAAATTGGCTAGTTAGCTATGTGAACAAAGAAAAAGATATTGAAGACACATTGCACCAAATTTCAATTGAATTTAGAGATTTAGAAAGTAGATTATTTGATGTAAAAGTAAAGAAAAAAATACTTGTTGCACCAATGCGTGAATATACTGAAAATTGGTTAAAAATGCCTTACTTAAAATAATAGATTTGGATCAAGCAGAGGTAGTTGGTACTGTTCATGTAACTGCAAAAAAACAGAATACAAAAGGAACATCGATCAACATATATCAAATGAGATAAATTCATCATGGTGAGTAAATTGGTCACGTTCTTCTCTATTCTTTTTTCTTCTCATTCAAGAATCATCCAGTTGTGTCTTGTCATTCCTAAGAAAACATAACTGATTTTTGATCGCTTCTATTTTTATTCTTTTCATGTTCATCTCTATTCAAATTTCAATTTATTGTCCATGGAAGACACATCCCATTCCATTTTGGATGAATGCTATTTTTATTTTCAGAGTATTAACCAATATTATTATTTTTTGAAAATCCCTGAGAACTATTTCATGGTTAAACTTTAATGATACCTAGAATTCTGATTTATTGAGAATAAGATATTTGAAGTTTAACTATCATATTATTTCATATTTTGAATGAAAAATTGTTTTAAAGTTCTCTTAATTCTAGACCTTTGTCTTTCTTTCCCATGAATGTGATCAAAATTATGATAATGTGATGGATGTGAGAATCATATTATTTTTCATGTAATTGTTATTTATTTATGTACAATATTCTACATATATTGTATTGTAATCTTTGAAGATTCATGGTCCTCTTCTCAGAAATTCATTTTGTGAATGTTTTATCTTTTAATCAACGTTATTCTATATTTTGTTGAACGTTAAAGATTTGGGTTTCTTAAAAGTACCACTTATTTCAATTTTTCAAGCATCAAGATAATTCTTTCAGCCAAAGAGGAGTACCACCTCTATAAAAATGTAGGGGGATTAATATCATCATAAGTTTCTTTTTAGGTCTTCACAAATATAAACATCAACAACCATTGGGTGTTCTCCCTTAGTTGCTTGACAGGCCAAGTTGGACCCATCAACAAGTTCTTGTTCTTTTCCCAAGGTAATCTAGTACAATCCTTTACTTCTTAATAAATCCTCCATATGGGACTTCCATTGAACGTAATTGGTGTTGGTAAGAAAAACATCACTGGGAGAAGCCATATTAAATATGCAGAGAATATGGATTTAAACACTGAAACTGATAGTCTGGATGGAAAACTCTTGAAAAAATAGGTTGTTTAAAAAAACACAACACTGAAAATGGACTTCGAAGTGAAAAATATTCCCTTTTGAAAAAAGGCATAAATGGTAACCAAATAGCCACGTGGCAAGTAGAAGTTGTTCCACATGGTGATGCCCATCCTTCTAATGACCTCACTTTTACAAATAAGTTCCTTATGAAATGACCCACTTTTATAATGAAGTTACAATGAAGTTACTTTAAAAATGAAAGTTTCATGCAAAATAAATAACTTAAAATGAAATATCAAAGCTACTTTTAATGATTCACTTTTATAATTTAAGTGAAATACACTTTACAATGGATGCATGAACTTTTAAAAAGCAATTAACAAAAAAGAGACTTGAACTCAAGACCTCTTACTTAACAAAACAACTCTTGACAATGTGAGCTAGTGCAAAACATATTATATTGTTTAGAAGGAGGATTTCTATTTTTGTTATTGTTTTTTTTTTTTTTCTTGTTGAATATGGCCTTGGAGAGTGTGCTCATAAAAAACTGTTTTCACACAAGAAAAAAAAATTCACTTGTCAACAACAACAAGGGTTATATTGTGGTTAGCTTACCCAGAAAATGCAAATTTTCCTTGTGTTTCTGATTTATCGAGATCACATAGAGTGCACAACAAAGATCATACACAGATAAGAAAACTCTTTTAGCTTTGTTTCTGAATTTTTGAGATTGCATAGAGTGTATTCGAGATTTATACCTTTGAGTCTAACTGAAATGGTCATATCTTGGGAAAACACAAACCTTTTTGAGTGAAATGAAAGGAGTTCCTAACTGAAAACAATACTATGGACACAACGAAACAATCCTCTCAACCCCAAAATATACAGAAATGGAAAAAAAACGGAGATGCGGAAACATGGCTTCACGATCTCGATCTACAATGGGAATGGGTATTCAAATGCACTTTGATACCATGTTCGAAAACATAGGTATTCCCATAGAGGAAGAACACCTTCAGTAACCACTCACACAAATAGATCAAATATCAACACACTGATATTTTGACATGGTAAAAACCCTATGGAGAAACTTCCACGGCCCCGGACAACATGGCCACTTGGAGCAATTTATTAATGCAAACATAAATATTACAGAGAGATTTACAAGAGATTTTCTCATAGTCAATCATTGGAAAACGACCCTCCATGCTCTTTAAATAGAGATCATGGACCAATCGTGTGTTAAACCATGGATCAATGTAGTTGTTAATATTGATAAGTATATGATCTGTTAGATCACTCAATGTTGGGAACATATCATGACCATCAGATTACCTAAATGAAAACTCATACTAATTCATACTAAAGAAAAACAATAAGCAACATGTTGTTACCTAAAGACACATTAGTAAAATTTGATCTTAACTAAATCCTAAGTGTTTAAATATACTAACATAAAACACATAAAAATCGAGAACTTTATGCTAATCCATTTTCATATAGCTTAACATCCATAATTTTATACAAATAATTAACTAGATTATGATACTCATAATTAAGTGCATATAAAAAATCCTATATGAACATGAATGCAGTTAATAAATCATTTACAATAGTACATAAAACCATTCTCATTCATAGAGTAAAATGCATATCCCTAAGACTCGTAAGAAAACTCAGATAATAGATAAACACTTATCTTTAAAAGAAACCTTGTGCAACCAACTGCTTGGGAAGGATGTTCCACCCAACCATAGAATTTTTGTTCCATATCTCAATATCAAGTCACCCCCGAGCTAGGGATAGGAATCCACATAAGAAGAGTTCCTCTCACAGTCCACTCAAAGCTCAATATCTCACACCCCACTGCTATTCTCCTACAACTATCCCAAATTTTATCCATCTCTCTTCCTCTTGACTTACCCAACCCAAGGAATGTATGCCTTCAATGATCTCAGTCCATTGGGTGTCCCATTCATTTATCATGGTCTCTAGCACATGTAACTAGTAATATTTCTACTAACAACTCAAGGAAAACTCGCTACTAGGAAAACTACAAGGAGAACAACTACAAACACTTGTTGTTATAGTACAACTCACACAAGATCTCACTCTTCAGGATTGAAAACTCGTGGACAACTTAACACTTAAATTTCCAAATCCAAAACACTCAAGTGTACTTCTAAATTCACCCAACCTTCCTGATCTAGCTCTGGTGCTATTTTTCTCTTCTCTCCCATTGTTGTTCATGCCAAGAATGAATGTGAAAATATGCCTATATTCGCCATACAAATTTCCTCTATTTTCCTAAGACAATTTACTACTCACTCTGCACAATTTTTATTGTACTTCATCCCCATGATTCCAATAACTAAGGAATGTGACTCTCACACCCACCCTCTGACAGGTATTTAATGATTAAGCTCTCACACACTCAAACAAAAAATAGATGGTTGACCGAAAAGACATTAAAATTTAGAAATATGATTTTTGGATTAATATCCACAATTAATTTCCCCCTTGGGCCCCTCTTAGAATCTCCTAGACATTCCCCTCTTTTGTGTATTAATCATCCCCTGTATATTTCCATATTCCCAGTAGTTAGTATCACATTATTTTTATTAAAATCAAAAAACACATTTCACATATTACATCTCTTGGCCATATCCACATTCATATCATAATTATACATTAATTAAATGGGGAATTATATTGGGAAAGTTACAATCCCCCTCCACTACAATTCTGCATCATCCTCTGTGCACAACACCATTCCAAAATACATATACAAAATTATATCATAATATTCAGAAAATAAAATTCTAAAATATCTTCACTCTCCAACAACAATTCCAACCAAAATCTCTCGTTCTTCTCAAATTTTTGACCAGATACGCTCCCTTCATTTCTCTAATTCCATTTTTTTGCACCATTATTTTATCAGGGATATCAATGAAGGTTACAAATAATTTTGAGATGTAGTTCTAGAACTCTAGCTGCCCAAAAATGGAGTCTTTCATTTTTATCTTTTATTTTCTTCAAAATTGAAAAAAAATTGCAGGTATTCCTCCCGCATAGTTTCTTCATGCTCCTATGTTTCATCTTCAGGACCATATAAGGTCCATTTAACCTTTACTATCCCTATGGATTTGTTCTTGAACACTTTGAATTTCCAGTCCAGGATGCTTATTGGTTCCACCTCGAAATCCCCTTCCTTTTCCACCTAGATCACAGTCCAATCAATTATGTGGTTAGGTTCAAGAACCTGTTTCTTTAATAATGACGCATGAAAAATAATATGCACTATTATGGATGCAGAAAATGCTAGCATGTATGCAATTGTCCCTATTTTCTCTAATATTTCAAAAGGCCCACAATATCTTTCTGCCAACTTTGGGAAGAAACCCATTATTATCAAACTTCTTTTCTCTTTCAGTTTTAGAAAAACATACTCGCCCACTTTAAAATATCTAAAACTCTATTCTTGTCTGCATCATTTTTCTG
Organism: Picea glauca; assembly: GCA_000966675.3. Lineage (NCBI taxonomy): Eukaryota > Viridiplantae > Streptophyta > Pinopsida > Pinales > Pinaceae > Picea > Picea glauca. The sequence goes on from JZKD02S1999896.1 coordinate 319,993, forward strand.
CCTATCCCGAACAACCTTTAAATTCTTCCTAATCTTTTCCATCTTCTCTTCCATTTACTCACAACAAATATAGCCCAATGATAGCTTTGTCTAATGGGTCATTCCAACTCACTAGTGTGTTACACTTCCTATCATACAATACTTCAAATGGGCTCATTTTAAATGAGGCTTGATACCCATTATGGTAAGAAAAATATACTGAGTGTATATAGTCTTCCCACTTTGGTGGCTAGTCCATCACATACATTCTAAGAATGTATTCAATTATCATGTTGATCCTCTCTGTTTTCTCATATGATTCTGGATGATATGTTGTACTGAGATTTTAATTTTTTCCAAAGACTTTGAACAAACCTTTCCAAAAATTCAATTTGAATTTTAGATCTCTATTTGAAACTATTTCCTTAGGCACTTCATGTAGCCTGATATCTTCATTCATGTAAATGTACAAAATGTTTTTTGACTTTTGTGTAGTCTTCCAAGGAATAAAATGTGAAAATTTTGTTAATTTATCCACCACCACCATGATGGAATCATTATGCTTCATTGTTATGGGAATATTTGTAATAAAATCAATTGTAACCACTTCTCATTTCCACTTAGGAATGGGCAATGGTTGTAGTAGTCTTGTTGGATGTCTATGATTTATCTTCACTTTTTGGAATTATAGGCACCTAGATATGTAATTATCCAATCCTCTCTTCATTCTTAGCCAAAAGTATTAACTTATAACATCTAAAATTTTCTTCTAATATCCTGGGTGCCCAACATATGACACATTATGCATTTCCCTCAACACTATATTTTTCATCTCTCCTGAATTTGGCACATACATTTTTCCTTTATACAAGAGGATTAAATCCTCTTTCAACTCATAATAATTAAATTTACATTGTAGATGCAGGAAGGTGCTTGGAGATGCTCGAATTTGACATCACCTTAACCAACTGTGGGCTAATAGAGGAGTTGGGGAAGCTATGAAAAGAACTCAAAGAACCTAAACAAGAGGTCGAAAACAAAATCAACAGTCTGGAAGAAAAAATGGAACAAATGAACAAAGAATGGAAGGAAGAGAGAGTCTAGTAAAATAAGGGAGACCCGAAGTAATTTGACGAATAGCTCAGAAGAAGGGAATGGAGATCGACTATTAAAGTAGTGAAAAAGGCGTTTTGTATAGAAGCCTCTGCAGTTAAGGTTTTGTTAGCTTTTAAATTTTCCTTCATATGGCAGGAAAGTATAGACTACAAGCCTTGTAATCATTAAGTAGAGAGTGGATCAATCCTTTTGTAACAGCACCAGTGGCTACGCCACTACTTTCTATAATTAAAATTCCATTACCCATTTTTTGTCAAAAAAAAAAAAAAAAAAAAAATTCCGTTGTAAATTACCTTGATGCAATGTCTCTTTTATTTTTAGATATTCCTGATCTGAAATTTTCCCTCTAAAATTATGTCTTTTAAGTATGTTTTAAAAATGATAATTGTTGAAATACGCATTTCATGGGCTCTTCTTCTGAGTTCATCAACCACCTCATTTTCCTTTCCTTTTATATGCTTAATTTCAAAATCATATTCACTTAGAAATTTTGTCCATCTAGTTTTTTTGGCATTTAATGTTGGATGTCTAAATAAATGTTTTAGACCATAGTGGTCTATTCTTACCTCAAATATTTGACGCATGATGTAATGTATTCACATTTTTAGTGCATGTACAATGGATATTAATTCCAAGTCACATGTATCATAATTCCTCTCATGCTCTTTTAATTTTAGAGACTCATAGCATACAACATGCTCTTTTTGAGTGAGGATTCCACCGAGCCCTTCCTTGCATGCATTAGTGAAATCTACAAAATATTCACCTAGATCTGTAATATTTAATATTGTTGCACTTGTTAAAATATATTTCAACTGCTGAAAACTTTCTTCACATTTGGGAGTCCATTCAAATTTTAGTCCCTTCCTTTGTAAGGAAGTGTTTGGTCTTGTAATATTTGAAAAACATTTTATGAATATTCGGTAATAACCATCTAGGCCCATAAATGATATGAAATATGTCTCATTCTTAGTGTTTTCCATCCCCTCATGGCCTCTATTTTCTCATGGTCAACTGATATCCCATCTTCTGAAATAATATTCCCCAAGCAGTGAATATTCTTTTGATAAAAGATGCACTTACTTAGTTTGGTATACAATTTATGCTCTCTTAGAACTTGCATCACCATTCTCAAATGTTTCTCATGTTGTTATTCTGTCCTTGAGTAAATTAGAATATCATCTAAGAAAACAATCAAAAACTTGTCCATGTACTCCTTGAACACTCCATTCATTTCACACATGAAAAATGTTGGGGAATTTGATAGCCCAAATAACACTACTATAAATTCACAATTCCCATATCTTGTCTTGAATGTTGTCTTGATGATTTCCTCTTCCTTTATCCTTTCTTGATGATAACCTACTATCAAGTAAATCTTGGAAAAGTTTCTTTCACCTTTTAGATAATCAAATAAATCATCAATCCTTGGAAAATTATATTTTTTCTTTATGGTGACCTTATTTAGTTGTCTGAAATCAATACAAAGTCTTAAGGTCCATCCTTCTTCTTCACAAAAAGAACTAGGGCTCCCCAAGGTGACACACTTGGGAATATATACCCTTTCTTCATAATTTCTTCAAGCTACATCTGCAACTCTTTCAATTCCGGTGTGCCCATTCTTTAAGGTGTCTTGAACACTAGGGAAACTCCTAGTACCAAATCAATAGATAAATCAATGTCACTCTTTGGTGGAAATCCTAGGACTTCCCCAAAAACATCTTCAAAATCCATTAATATTGGATGGTCTTCAATACTTGACACTTTATCTTTGGTTGTCTCTTCCATATGGGATTCAAAAATTTGTCATCCCTTCCTAAAAATATTTTTTAGCTGTATGGCTGAAATTTCTCTAACAACTAAAATTCTCAGAATGCCTTGAATTTTTCCTTGCTTCCCTCCCTCATCAATACAAGTTATTGTCTTGTTGTAATAGTCTAGGATATCATGGTGTTTTACCAACCAATCCATGCCAATTAGACATTCATATGAACCCAATGGTATGATGTTCACATCTACCTTTATGTTGATTCCATTCATGTCTATTGGATAGTCTTTAACCAACTCATTGTTATTTCTGTTATCCCCTGTGGCTAACTGAACTAACAAATATTTCTTAGGCTTACTCCTTTGCAAGTGAAATATTTCAACAATGTTACATTTTATGTAACTATGGCTAGCTCCAGAATCAATTAAAATGGTTATGGGGTGGTTTTGAATCTTACCTTCCACTTCAATCATGGGGTACTGATAATATCCTTACTTATTTTCCAAGGATACATAAATCCTTGGCATGCTTCCTCCCACATATTCAACTATTTCAGCCTCCTGAATTTTGTGAACAATCCTCATTATTTCTCCTTTGTGAGGTAGTCCCTATATAAGTGATTTCTCTCACATCCCCAACATTGTACATGATTCTTCCTTATCCTTTTCCCAAATGAAATTATTGTATTATGTTCATTTTGGGCCAATTTTCCTTGTTGCTTTTCTTGGGAGATGTTATTGAAAAAGGGTGGCTCAAAACATTTCTACATTTTCTCTTTCTTACCATTCATCTTTTCATTCCACAATTCCTAGAAGACTGGCCTCCCTAATCTTCTTCTTGATCCTTCATAATCTTCTCATTATTATCCCTATATCTCTGCACTTCTATTTGCAAACTTCTCATAGTCACAAGCTCTTGCTTATCTCTTCTTCCATTAGACTCTTTCTCAACATTTCCCAAGATGACATGTAGCCCTCTGAATTCCTCTTCATTATTGTAGGACCCTTGGGCATCTTTCATGGTTGTAGTTACGTATAGGAACCAAAATTCCTTCTTATACCTATAAATTCTACATGAAAATGTGCATGCAAATTATTTTCTATTAGACAAAATATATACACAATTCTAGAAAAGAATGCATAATTTTTCTACTCTTTAATGCCACTGGTCATCTTCTTTTGAGTTGATTGTAAAATTTACTACCTAGATCAATTTTCCAAGTTGATAAATGGATTCTGCCATCCAAAGTATTTCCAATGACTTCTTTATTTTTCAATTATGATCTCTAAGAATAAATTTATAGTCATCTGAATATGGCTAATTTACCCCTTTTGCACCCTTTTCTCTCAGGTGCAATTAATCGTAGACACCAACTTTTGTCACTTGTAGAAGTAAATATGTCAAGAAATAGGGTAAATTTTGTATGATACATAGATAATAGTGATGTCAGGGAATTCATAAAAAAACTCATATTGTCAATTTGATGCTCCAATATAAAACTGCAACAATATGGAAATGACAACTTTGTCATTTTTCACCCCTTTTTCTAAACTTAGAAGTTTCAACCAAACTAGTTATCTCCCAAACTATGCACTTCTAAAAAACTTTCACTAAAGCAAATTTGTGTGGCTTGATGAGTATAAAAAATGTTGATTAAATAATTGTTTTCCATTTTTTCCATTTGGGGACCCTTTTCCTCTAAAAATCCAAAAAATCCCCCAAACGTGGTCCAAAATAGTGGATTCTAGCCTGTTTTAGCATCCCCATTCCGAACCCTTTAGAATTTATTCAATTCCTTCATGGGTTATTTCCATGTCTTCTTTTTGGTCTCTCTCTAAGAATTTTAGCTTAATTTGGATATATGTGAAGGATCTGAACCCGGATCTTTAAAAAAAAATGTTTTACATTCTCTAACAAATCTAAGCATAAATGGATAGTGTCCCTCTTTGGTACTTTTGTATATCTCCTAATTGAGGGAAAAACCCAAAATTTTCATCTCAATCTGACTTAATACGATCCAGTTATGGACAAAATAATAAAATGACTCCAGACTACATGACAATGTTTCTTATGTGGTATCATTGCTTACGTGGTTGATGATGTGGCATTTTGGGTCCACATGACACCTTGAAGTGATGCCATGTCACCTTCTTGGACAACCTGACCTGCTCCATTAGCCTTCACCTCCCTCCTCTTCTTCCTTTTACATTTATTTCATAAATTAAACTATATTTTGGGCCACACGGTACCCGGATGTCCACCTAACACCTTCATTGACCACAGATGGAATAGGGGTCCCACCTCTTCTGCCAGACTTCCACATGACACCCATTCATTAGCTATGGGGATGGGTGGGTCCCATCGTGCACCCTTTTTCCTCAGGCATGTGTAACTTTCATACTCCCAGATCTTAAGGTGGAGATAGAGGGATGATCAACAACCCTCAACGATCTCACATCCTTTACATGGGTGAGGGTTAACATACCTCTACGATGCGATAGTGGCTTTCACCCACGATATGTGGAGTCCTCACATTAGCTTAACATTGGAAAAGACCTTTTCAAAAACTACCCTACTACCATGAGATACCACTTATGGTATCACTCAATACCACTTCGCTTGATGTGGTGCCCACATCATCCCTGGGCCCACTATCACACACTAAAGACCCTACCACCTATAACCCTTCCATTTATTACAACAACTTACATGCTCCTCAATCTAATGTTGGGGATGATCGAAAGATTAAAGTCCCAAATTGATTTCACATAACCAAAATTCTAGAGGGTTAACAACCCTCCATTATGTGATGGTGGTTTTTCGCCATGATATGTGGCACTTTCATATCGGGTTCGCATCACCAAAGAGATTTTCAAAACAACTCCCTCCATGATGGGATAACGCTCATGGTATCGGTCATTGCTCCATTAGTAGCCCCACCATCTGGTCTTGACACCATGGAAGTCCATGTCATCACTTCCACATCACCTAACATGTGGTCTCCATGTCATGTTGATATCATGGTACCTAAAATTACCCAAAAATTGATAATTTTCCAAATTTTCAAAAAATGCCTATTTTCAAATTTTTTTGTTAGGGCCACCATGAAATCTGAAATTAAGCTTCTAATGGCCAATTTTATCCCTATGCATGTCAATTTGACCTTTGAACCCGAAATTCAACACTTCCCATGTCGAATTCTCAATGAATTTCATTGTAGAAAATGGGGCTTTTCCCAATTTCTCCCATTTCACGACAATTACTCTGTACTGTATGTAATTAGGCCAATTAAAGGCCCAAAAACACTCATTCATAGGTTAAAATTTGGGATTTTAACCCCTGATATCAATATCCTCAATTTCCCCCTGAATTTCTTTCCCCAATTTCACTAGAGTAATTTGACAAATAAATTTGTAGACGTCCCCTAATCTTTAACTCTACAAATTCAGTTTTTCCATGTCAAGTCTATCCCATGCAAGCTCAATGTTTGAAGTTAAATATTTTATATCATTCTATAACATTCCCTATCTTAACTAAGAAACATTGAAAAAACACATAAATAAAATAAAAATTATGTTAATTCATTTTCTTGTAGATTACCAGCCATAATTTTATACACATAATTAACTAGATTATGGTACCCATAGTTAACATGCATCTACAAAGTCATAAATGAACATGAATGTAGTCAATAAATCATTTACAATATCACATAAAACAATTCTCATTCAAAAAGTAAAATGCACATCCCTAAGACTCGTAAGAAAACTCAGATAATAGATAAACACTTATCTCTAAAAGAATGTTTGTGCAACCAGTTGTTTGGGAAGGATGTTCCACCCAACCATATACTTGTTGTTCCAAATCTAAACAACATGTCACCCCCGAGCTAGGTTCAGGAATCCACAAAAAAAGGGTGTCTCTCACATTCTACTTGATGGGTGTTCTATATGCACTAAAAACACACTAAAAACCCTCAATTAAATTGTCAACCCGGGGTAAGTAAACTTAGAGTTGTAGCAAAATATATGCCAAAGGTATAAGGGATGGTAGTATTATAGTCTAACTAAGGAAGTGGCTATCTAAGGCTAATCTATTCAAGCAAAGCTATCTAATAAGATAACCCTACTAAGCAACTTGAAACTATGTAACCTAAGTGATTTTGGACCAAGGATCGATAGATAGTTCTAAGAAAACAAGTGAAAACCCTATTTAAAGCAAACTAGTTCAACAATAAGAAATAAGAAAAAACAAACTATTTTAAGCATAACAATAAGAAAATAACAAAATCAAACTACTTTAACTTGCCTACCTAAATTCAATGAGAAACTATCCTATGAAAGAAAGTAAATAAACAACTATACTATCAAAGAAAGAATAGACAAGTAAGCAAGTAACCTATTAAAGCAAGTGAACAACTAACTACCCTAAGATAATTTCTACTGCAAGTAATCTAATTAAAACTTCTCATTGAACAACTATCTAACTTAAGAGACAAGTGAACTATATTCTTAATTCAAACTTCAAAACTATTTCTAATTCAGAAAAGGAAATCTATATACTATCAAAGAAAGAATAGACAAGTAAGCAAGTAACCTATTAAAGCAAGTGAACAACTAACTACCCTAAGATAATTTCTACTGCAAGTAATCTAATTAAAACTTCTCATTGAACAACTATCTAACCTAAGAGACAAGTGAACTATATTCTTAATTCAAACTTCAAAACTATTTCTAATTCAGAAAAGGAAATCTATTTAATTGAAAGAAAGAAGGACTAACAACTAACCTTTAATCTATGATAAGAAAACTTCTCTTTAACCTATCAAAGAAAAAGAGTATCTTTCCTACAACAACAAATAAAACTATCTTCTAATCTATGAAAGCATGAAACTATCTTTAACTTATGAAAAACTCAAATATAGTGTTGGTGGTTGTGTGAATGTCTTCGGTGTCTGATAATATCTTGATGGCACTTGACAACAAAGAATAATTCAATAGGTATAAGATCAACACTGATCTCAATAGAAAAGTGAAAGGCATGGATTAAACAATCCAATGAGAACTTATCCATTACGGAAACAATCGTCAATTACCTCGCATATTCATGTGACTATTAACCATCAACAATATAACGATATTTTTATTGTACTTCTATGCTATGTAGGAAAAAATCATAATTAAATTCAATCATTAACTAAAAAATGGAATTGCAATCTAATTCTAGGAAATAGAGTGCATAAAGTGAAACTATGCTATATTTATTTTAACAATTCAAAGTGCAAGAAGGGAAATGCTTAAAAAAAAAAATTAAAGCATGACATATAAAAAGTAAACTAATGAATACACTAACTAACAACTAGTTAAGAAAGATCTATATAAAAATGGAATAAGCAATCTATAATTAAAAACTAAAACTAATCCTATCCCTCCATCAAATCCTTGTTAAAGAAGACATGCAATAAAACTCTATTTTATTTTATTTCAAACTATATTTTAAATTTAATTCTAAAAGCATAAATAAAACACAATCTAATATCTAATTGCACAAGGGGTTAGTCTATGAATTTGCAAATTCGTTCCTAACTACAAGAACAATGCATACTAACACAAGCCTTCATACTAACCTGCAAAAGAGAATTAAAATGATTAAACTACAACAACAAATTAATTAACAAAGGAAAAATAACAAGACATGTACAGGAAATAAACAAGAGGCATCTAAAATATAAAATGCATAAATAACCTAAAGAACAGTTACCATACTGTTGGTGGGCCCCCCAGCAAGTCGTGGTCACTTCTCAAATGCACACCATGAACGCAGGAAATCAATTTCACCATTAAAACTCAAAAATACAGTTCCTATATAATCTAGCAATGAAAAATGGAAAAACAAAGTAAAATCGTGTTTGTCTCCAATACACTGGTTCTTCTACTGCTTAACTTTTATCTGACCACCACGGTGGTATTTATAATATTTACAGACCAAGTGGTTGACCACTAGAGGGTCAAACCACTTCTAAAAATGAAAAATTACATTAATGGTGCCCTAACTGCCGAAATAGAGTGAGCCAATAATCTCCCTGCTCAACAACTTAAACTAAGTTGTCAAGAGTTCAGTAGTTGTAGCGGGAAAGAACGAGAAAAACCCATGTTCTTGATTCACCCACCACTGGTCGCCAATACCATAACTGCCAAAACGACCATTGTTTTTGTGCAAGACGTGGTGCTAGATGCAGTGTTAGTCTGGGTATCGGATCGAGTACTGAAAGGAGTGCTGGACTGAGTGTCGGAAGCAGAAACATGATGCGATTTTTCCCTGTAACACCAAAACACATGAATCATATCCTTGGAAACATAAAATCGTGATGAATTAAACTCAATATAACATGAATCATATATAGATGGTGTAGATCATACCGTTTTGGCACAAAATTCTTCAAAATTCTTCTCCAAAACATGAAAAACACATATGTATATTCGACAAAAGTTCTAATAACTGTCATACAATTGATCATATATCGGGCCCAACACTACTCACAAATCAATATCTCATAAGTCACTGGTATTCCCCTACAAATATCTTGAATTTCCTCTATCTCACTTCCTCTTGACCTTCCCAAACCAAGGAATGCACCCCTTTAGTTCTCTTAGTCCATCAGGCATTCCATTCATTTATCAGGATCTCTCTGGCAGAGATAACCGAGAATCTCTCTAATGGAAACTCAAGGGAAACTCACTGCCTCAAAAACTACTAGGAGAACAACAAAAAACACTTGTTTTTATAGTGAAACTCACATAGGAGCTCACTATTCAAGTAATAAAACCTGGATCTTCAATTTCTAGCTCCAAAATGGTCCAAAAAAACTCCAACATACTCCAAAATGCACCCAACCTTCCTGATCTATCTCTAGTGCTATTTTTCCCTACTCTCCCCTTGTTGTTCATTCCAAGACTAAATGTGAAAATATGCCTATATTCCCCTTAGGAATTTCCTCTATTTTCCTAAGACAATTGTCTACTCACTCTACCCAATATTTTTCTAATAGAAAAATGACTCAAAATTATATAAAGTATAATTTCTTTTACATAGTGGTATCGTTTCAAAAGATACACAAGAAATGGACCAGCCAAGTAATAATTGATTGTAGTGTATACAAAGGAGAAAAAACTAATCACACAAAAGATCACACCTACAAACTGAACTGAAGAACAATAGTAAGCGTAAAGTATCATAAAATTCCACAAGACACCCAACTTCTCCAAACGCAACTCAACCACTCACTGATCTTAGAGTTCCAGCTTCGAAGATATTGAGGTGAGTATGAGGGATCTTTTTCCCTTTATCCTAATGATAAACTGACATCCTACCTTTAGGTTCCATAAGCGCCCTTTTTGACAGTAAGTCAGCCTCTTTATTGTTCTCCCTGTAAATATGCTTGTAACTTGTATTTTTAATATTTCTTGCCAGTTCCTTAGTTTTAATCTTCCAGCCTTCGATGTTCACCACATGGATCTAACCCTTTTGATTGATACAGTCAATGATAACTTTGGAATCCCCCAAGATTTGGATATTATCAATCGCCCAAAGCGAAGCCAAGGTAAGAATCGCCCACAAACCCATGAGCTCAGCTTTTGTGTTGGTACCCGCTCCGCAATTTAAGTACCATTTTGTAATCCTTGAAGAATGAGACTTGAAAATGCCACCTGCAGCACAACAACTTCCATTTGAAAGAGCTTCTCCATCAAAACACGCCAAAGTGACTCCCTCCATCAGAGTCACTTCATAAACTCTGTTTAGGATGGGTTTTATAATTGATGGCTGCCAAGAAAAGGAAGTTGTAATCTTGTGAACTACAGAATCAAGAGAGGGGATGATATCTTCAAAAAGAGTTTATTCCTCTCATTCCAAATATGCCAGAAAGAAATAAATTCCATGCTTGCGGGAGAAGAAATATTTTTATAAAAAAAATCATAAAGCGAGGTACCATCCCACTGGAAATTTAAATGGAAGATTTTATATAACTTTCGCTAGACTGCTTGAGTGAAGGGACAGTGGACTAATAAATGGTTTTTTTTTTTAGAGTTTTCATTTCAAATCTTGCAGCCCCCTGGCCCAACCCAACCTCATCTCTGCAACCCATCCAAGGTGAGGATTTTCTCAAAACCTGCACGCCCACCAAACACTCCGATTTTAAATTGAATCGACCAATCCTTTCACTTGAGAGTCCAGAGTTTCTCCCCTTAGTACTTTAAAGGAAAAATGAGAACCCGATAGAGATTTGAGGCAGTAATGGCTCTCGACGTGTCCCCACCATCCCACACAAGAGTGCCATCACAATTTTTGAGAGTAATACCCGCTTCCCTCAAAGTCGACGTGAAGGAATTCCACTCAATTTTGTTCTGGTCACAGAGATTCAGAGACTCGCTGGATCGCCATCTTCTTGGAAAGGGAGAAAACCTATCAGAGATGTTCACCTGGGATAGATGCGTAATGTGATTATGTTGGAGTTGTGAACATAAGGAGTCATAAAGCAGAGAGCAATTCTTGATTCCAAAAATATTGTCCTTGCCTAAACAAATCGAGGTGCCCGAACCGGGACTCCACCGCAACCAATGAAGTATTACGCTAATATTATTGGTCATGCCATTCCAGAAACTTGACATATTTTTCTGCAGATGAGTAGGAAAACAGATCCATTCAATGAAAGGAGTATCCCCCAGGTACTTACCCTGAAGTAATCTATGCCATATGCTATCAACAATAAGTGCCCTCCAAAAGGTATTAGCAATTAAAGAAGATTTGAAATATATAAGGTTTATGAGCCCCTAGCCTCCACAGTGTTTCGGTCTTTCCAGGAGATCCCATCTGCAAAGATGGAGATGAACCTTTTCCTTTTTTACACTCCACATAAAAGAAAACATTAATTGACACTTTTTGATAGAATAGCTCTAGGAATCACCTCCATAGACATCTGAAGCATTGACTGACTCTCCAACACTGCTTTTATCAAGATAAATCTACCTCCGATTGATAACCATTTATTACACCAAAGCAAAAAAAAAAATTCAATCTTTGCCACTAGCCAACCCCAGTCTTTAGTTTTGGAAGCTCCCAACCTTAAATGGTAACTCAGGTACTTGAAACCCGAATTTAAATCCGCAAATGTAAATGGTAAGATGGCTTTAAATTGTGATAGCTCCAAATCCTCAAGCCCCCAATAGTGGACTGTAGTCTTTGTAGAGTTTATGGAAAGCCCTGAAACAAGACTAAAATCTTGAAGGATATCAAAGATTACTTTCCAATCCAATGGATTTTCCTTGGACATAACAAGAACATCATCAATAAACATTAAGTGGATGATCTTCAGATATTTTGTAACCTTAATACCTGATAAACTATGATCATCACTACCTCTGGATAGCATCAGGCTGAGGCCTTCCATAATCAATATGAACATGTACGGTGATAACGGGCATCCCTGACGAGGCCCCCTCCATCTTTTAAAGTAATCTGATGCCTCCTCATTAATCAAAACTGCAAAACTGGCACTGGAAACACAGCTCATAATCCATCATGTTAGCTTAACCCCAAAACCTAGTGAGAGTAAAATCATCCTTAAGTAATCCTAGTCAATGCTATCATAGGTGTTTTTGAGATCTAACTTTAGCACCAACGATTTAATATATATATTTTTAATATTGTGGAGACTCTCAGGAGCCGTACCAATAGCGTCATAGATTCTTCTACCCTTCAGGAACCCCAGTCGTTCCAGAGAAAGAAACTTAGACAGAATCAACTTGATCCAATTCGCAAGGACTTTTGAGATCACCTTATAAATAAGATTGCATAAAGAGATTGGGTGATAGTCATCAAAAGTCATCGACTTGTTAACCTTCAGAATAAGTGCCAAGAAGGTGGAATTGATACCTCCACAAAGTTTTCCTTTTGTTCTTGAGTCTTCGACCATTGCAAGGAGATCACTTCCCACAAGATCGAAGAAAAATGTGAAAAACTCAGTAGTCCACCCATATGGCCCTCAACTTTTTTCTTTTTTAAAATTTTCTAAAATAGACTTTAATTCTGCCAGAGTTACATGCTTGTAGAGTGTCTTAGCTTCATCCTCTTTTCACCATCCTAGGATAAAGGCTTGATATCCTAGTCAGTTCAGTATGATTGGTAGCTTCTTTTTCTTTGAATAAATGATTAAGATTCACTCTACCCAATATTGATTGTACTTCTTCCCCATGTTTCCAATAATTCTGGGATGTGACTCTCACACCCACCCTCTGACAAGTATTCAATCATTGGTCTCTCACACACTCAAACAGAAAATAAATGGTTGACTCAAAAGATAATCAAATTCATAAATATGGATTATGGATTAATATTCATAATTAATTTCCCCCTTGGGCCCCTCTTAGACTCTCATAGAAATTCCAATGTTTTGTGGATTCAACCGCCATCTCTGTCCATATTCCTAGTAGTTGGCATCACATTAATTTTATTAAAATCAGAAAATACAATTCACATATTAAATCACTTGGCCATAGCCACATTCATATCTACGTTATATATTAATTAAACTAGGGATTATAGTGGGGATGCTACATCCGTTTCATAAGAGTCGAAGAAACCAAAGCATATGACTTGATAAAAGTGGTTATCTTAGAAGGGTTTTCGACCATCTTGTATGAAAAAATTTAGAGTCAGTGTTCTTTCATGAGACCCTGACTGGTGTGGATTCCAATATTTTATTGAGGCATTTTCTTCATTGAATAGGTGTCAATATTAGGACTCATGGTTGTGGGTATCGATTTAAGATTATTATGTCCAAGAGAACCTCCCAAGGTACCCAGAGAGTAGGGGTTTGACTAGGTCGTGCTGCAATTCCTACATTATTTTTCCCGTGCATAAACTAGAAGCTATGACAGTGATAAGTAGCTGAGTAGCTAGCGGTGGAAACAAAGGAGATACCAAATAAGATTGAACAACAATGAGGAAGGACAAGTGGAGAGGTGTAGGGGTGAGAAGAATGATACATCATGATGGATAAAAAAGAGAGATAGGGACATGTTGATACATGATGTGATAGGGGTATTGATGTTAGGTGGTATTGGTTGACAAGTTTTGGACTATTGACAGGTTTCAGGGAAAATCTCTTGCTATATACATTCCTTTAGAATAATAAATAACACAATACAAAATATGTCAAAATACAATTTTCTTTGGTTAAATGTTAGGCTAGCATAATAATCCCTACTTGTAATAATTGACACTTCAACTTCACCTCAAATTTAGTGTACCATGTTATATCAAACATGCAAGACTTCCTTAGTTACTATGAGGTCTAGTATACGAGTGCTAAAGTTTAAAGTTAAATTAGAATTTTAAGTGAATTGAATTTTTTTATTCAATTTGAACATAAGTTTTCAAAGGGATATTGTCAAAGTTAATGTGAATAAATTTCCAACACGTTTGTTGGGCTCGAGATATGATCACTTTTATGACGGTTATTATACACTTTTTCTGCATGTACATATGTGTTTTTCATATTTTGAAGGAGCTTTTTGAAGAATTTTATGTTAAAATGGTATTATCTACACCAGGTACGTGTGATTCATGTTTAATGTCATTATTGGGTATAATTCATCACGTTTTATGATTACCAAGAGATAATTCACATTTTTATGGTGTTACAGGGAAAAAATGCACCACGTTTCTACTTTTGGCACTCAGTCCGACACTCCTTCCAACACTCGTTCTGGTACCCGATCTGACACTCTGTCCAGCACTGCATATTGCACAAAAACAAAGGGCGACTTGGTGGTTATGGTATTGGCGGCCAGTGATGGGAGGATCGGGAATGTGGGTTTTGTTCATGCTTTCCCCCTCTAGTTATTGAGCTCCTAACAACTCAGTTTTAGTTGTTCAAGAGGACAATTATTGGCTCACTCTGTTTTATCAGTTAGGGCATCATTTAATGCAAATTGCCAAATTTAGAAGTGGTTTGACCCTCCTTTGATCGACCACTTGGTCTGTAAACATTATAAATACCACCGAGGTGGTCATACATAAGTTAAGTAGCAGAAGCATCAATGTGATAGGTAGAAAAAAAAATTTACTATGTTTTTCCATTTTACATTGCCAGATTATACAAGAACTATGTTTTTGAGTTTTTATGGTGAATTCATCTTGTTGAGCGCATGGTGTTCTTTTAGAAAGTGACCACGACTTGTTGGGGGGGGCACCAACAGTCTGGTAACTGTCTTTGTCTTTGTTTATGCATTTCATAGTTTAGTTGTTATCTTTATTTTCCTGTACATGCATTTTTATTATATTAATTAGTTTGTTGTTGCAATTTAATTGCTTTGACTCTCTTTTGTAGGTTAGTATGATGAATTGTGTTAGCATGCATTAATCTTGTAGTTAGGAATGGATTTGCAGATTCCTAGACTAACCCCATGTGTAATTAGATATTAGATTACGTCTTTATTTATGATTTTAGAATCAAGTTTAAAACAAATTTTTAATTAGAATAGAACATAGTTTTTATTTTAGCTTTCTTCGACAAGGATTTGATGGATGGATAGGATCAATTTAAGTTTTTAATTGTAGCTTGCTCATTTCATTTTTATGTAGAATTCGCTTAGCTAGTTGTTGATTAATTTAGTTGTTAGTTTACTTTTTTTAATGTCATGTTTTAATTTATGTTTTTAAGCATTTTTTTATTGCAGTTTGAATTGTTAGAGTAGATATAACATAGTTTTCAATTTATGTAATTTTCTTTCTAGAATTAAATTGCAATTATATTTCTTAGTTAATGGTTGAATCTAGTTTTGCTTACGTAGTATAGAAGTATAACGATGATCTCGTTGTATTGTTGATTGTTAATAAATGAATATGCAGGGTAATTGACGATTGCTTATGTCATGGCTAAATTCTCATTGGATTGTTTAATCCATACCTTTCACTTTGTGATTGAGATCAGTATTGAGCTTATACTGCTTGAATTGTCCTTTGTTGTCAAGTGTCATCACGATATCATACGACACCAGAGACATTCACACAACCACCAACATTATGTTTGAGTTTTCATAGATTAAGAAATAGTTTTCTTGCTTTCATAGATTAAAAGAGATAGTTTTCCTACTTTCATAGCTCAGAAGATATAGTTTCTTGCTTTCATAGATCAGGAAATAGTTTTATTTTTGTTGTAGGATAGATAGTCTTTTTCTTTGATAGGTTAGAGAACATTTTGCTTATTATAGATTAAAGGTTAGTTTCTATTCTTTCTTGCTTTCAATAAAATAGATTTCCTTTCATGAATTAGAAATAGTTTTGAATTAAGAATTTAGTCCACTTGCCTCTTAGGCTAGATAGTTGTTCAATGAGAAGTTTTAATTTGATTGCTTGCAGTAGTTAGTTGTCTATTTGCTTGAGTAGGTTAGTTAGTTTTCTTTGTTTACTTGTCTATTACTTTAGAAGGTTAGATAGTTGTCTTTGCTTACCTTTTTACTTGCTTTAGTAGGTTAGTTAGTTGTCTTTTCTTACTTGTTTATTTATTTTCTTTCATAGGGTAGTTACTCATTGAATATAGGTTGGCAAGTTAAAGAAGTTTACTTTTGTCATTTGTTTATTATGCTTAAATAGTTGTTTTTGCTTATTGTTATGATTTAGTTTGCTTCAAGTAGGGTTTTTACTTGCTTTCTTAAGAACTATCCATCAATCCTTGGCCCAAAAGTACTTAGGTTACCTAGTTTCAAGTTGCTTAGTAGGGTTTTCTCATTAGATAGTTTTGATTGAGTAGATTAGCCTTAGATAGCTACCTTCATTAGTTAGAATATAATTCTACCAGCCCTTCTACCTTTGGAATATGTTTTTCTACAACTCTAAGTTTACTTAGCCTGGGTTGACAATTTAATTGAGGGTTTTTACTGTGTTTTTAGTGCATATATAACACCCATTATTTTTGGCATCGTTGTCAGGGAGTTGCCTCAAGGTAAGAAGTAGTTAGGAAATAGATCGTCCTTATACCTTAGAATTAGATTGGTGGCTAGGGAGATTTAAGACGAGAGGTAAGAACCTGTGCATTTGCTATAGCAGGTTCCCCCAAACCCAATAGTAGTTTTTCCTTTTTGTTTTTGTTTATGAATAGACCTAGAAACCCAATGGTATTTTTTTTTCCTTTCTTTCATGAATAGACCTAGGGACCCACAAGGTAGATACATTAAATCAAAATCATACCTTTCAACCAAGGTTCCTTCTGATCTCTTTGGGGAAGGAACGTTCCGCTTATAAAATCCGCAGACTGATACGGAAAAACATGAGCTAGCTCAACTCAAAGAGATAAAATAGTCTCTAAAGAGACTAACACAGGGAGCACTATAGAAAAATAAATTGAAGCATCAATCATATTAGGTAAGGAGGCAAGACCACTTGAGTCTTCCACAGAACCAAACAATACAACCTTTGCTTTTACACCACCACCAGGGGACCCTAATTTTAAGGACATCATAGACCCTGAACATGTGAATATTTTGTTTGGTAGTTTAGCTAATGTAATAATCTCTCAAATTGACACATAAACTTTGGCACCAATAGTCTCAACCAGCTCGAGTAGAGTCCCAGACATCCAATCCATAGGAAGACCTTTCCATCAAAGGGAAACTTTGTTTTCTTCAAAGATAAAACCACCTAGGTACTCTCTTTTTGGAAATAGCGCCAATATGGATGATCAGGAAGACCATAACAATGTAAGACATAGAGACGAAGAAGAAACTGGAAACCAAACCGAAACTACCTTCGGGTTTCCAATTTTGGACACCACTCCAAATGTCAACATGAAGAATATTTCTCTCTCAGCAGTGCCTACCTTTTACGGTAAAAATAGTGAAGATCCAGACGCCTTCCTATTTGAATTTGACATCTTGTGTAGGAGCTACAACTACATACAAGATGCCCAGGAATTAAAACTCTTTCTTTCCACACTCAAAGATTGTACACTAAGATGGTTCATGGGGTTGGGAGAATCTAGTATTAGGTCTTGGGAATCCATGAAATACATCTTTCTTAAGAACTACCAAGACTACTGCAAGACCAAAGAGTCTCGTAATGACATCTTTAAAATCCAACAATTGGAAGATGAGACCCTCGAAGATTATATGGAAAGATTTGGTTATATCTCCCAGAAGTGAAAATACCATGACCTCCCAGAGGATGCAATTAGGGCTCTTTTCCTTAAGGGAATTTCAGAAGAATATCTAGAGATGCTTCACCTGATGGCATCAGGTGACATCTCTCATAAGCCATTTTTCGAGATATGTGAGATGTGTAAAAACTACTCAAGGAGTAGATCCAAACATGAAAGAATGTTCGGGACCCTTACAATAGAAGCTTAAAACCAATTAGTTCGGGTGGTATCACAAGAGAAAAGATAGGAAGCCTTTTCACAATGTTGAGATGCAAGCCTTCCTAACGTATGTTATTACTCTTATTCCCTTACATGAAATTCAACTAAGATTGGGAAAAGTTCTAGAGAGGCAGAGACCTTTAGTAGTCATCCAGGAAGAAGAAGAAGAAGAAACCACCAAACAACCCACGGATGACACTAGGTGGGAAGATGCTATTATCCCGAATAATCAAGAACCCAAGCTTCCCCAAAATGAACCTTCACAAATTACAAAGGTCCCTCCTTATCCAGATTGATTGGTAATCGAGAAACCTACCACCCGACCAAAATTTGACATTTTGAATGAATTGAAAAATATTTGTGTCAAGATTCCCCTGATTCAAGCCATTAAATACATTCCAATCTACAGTAAGGTAGTCAAATAATTGTGTATCAAGAAGCCAGGTAGGAAGCAAAAGGACCCCTCTTCAATACACTTGATAGGATGACTTTCCAAATACATATCAGAGAAACCAAAAATAGAAAAATATGGGAACCCAGGAAACCCCGTATTGACCATAATTATTAATGAGGTCTCCATTGGAAACAATCTCATAGACCTAGGGGAATCCATCAATGTTATGACCGCTACTACCTTGGAACAATTATAGTTACAACCTCTTCTTCGACCTACCCTAACCATTTTGGAATTAGCAGATAAGACTAGGGTTATACCTGAAGGAATTTTAGATGATGTCATGGTTACTTTAGCCTCATGGGAGTACCCCGTATATTTTCTTTTCATTCATTCAAAGGATCCTACCAAAGGCCATCCCGTCATTTTTGGAAGACCTTGGTTGGTCACAACCAATGCATTTATTGGCTATAGAGAAGGAGAAATGACCATCTTGAATGGTATCTCTATCCATAAGCTCACCATTTACCCTCCATATCAACCTATTATGGAGAATCTATGGTGGCTTGAATGTCCATACGAGAAAAAGGATTGGGAAAAACCTATATTTCCAAGTGACCATGCATGGGCACTTCAGGAGAACACAACAGAAAATGTGTTAAACCAATTCATTTCTGCTATCACATGTGTGGATTTTCCATAGTATTTTCCCCAATTTGAATACATGTTTGGTGAATAATTTAAAGAACAATTATATCCATCCATTGTTTCTTCAACATCTTTTATCTTCAAGATAGATGAGTTTTCCATGTCTTATACTATGCCCTGCGAGACTAGTCCAGGGAAATTTTTACATATAAACTCTCGGCTAGATGCAGACCAATGAAGACAGTTAGTAGATATCCTTAAAGAACAATCAGAAGAATTTTCCTGGGAATACACTGACATGAAGGGTATACACCCTGACACATGCATCCATCACATATATACCTAGGGGGAAGTAACACATGTTAGGCAACCCCAGAGAAGGATGAACCCAACTTAAAGATATAGTCAAGGAGGAGATCCAAAAGTTGTTAAATGTCAGATTTATTTATCCCATATCCGATAGTAAGTGGATATATCCTCTTTTAGTGGTTCCAAAGAAAGCGACTGGGAAATGGAGAATTTGTGTTGATTTCTGGGAACTCAAAAAATCCACTCTGAAAGATTACTTTCCTCTCCCTTTCATTGACCAAGTTCTAGATACCTTGTTTGGAAAAAAGTATTTTTCCTTTTTAGATGGGTATAGTGGGTACAATTAGATTTTTATAGAACCCGAGGACCAGGACAGGAATACCTTTACTTGTCCTTAGGGAACCTATGCCTATAGGGTCTTACCATTCAGATTATGTAATGCTCCTACCACTTTTCAATGAGCAATATTAGGGATATTTTCCGATCTTATTCATGATTGTGTGGAGGTATACATGGATGAATTCATAGTCTATGGTAACACTTACCAGGAAGACTTAGACAACTTAGAAAAAGTCCTCATCAGATTCAAGAAAATGAACCTATCTCTAAGTCATGAAAAATGAAAAATGTTTTTAACTGAAGGAGTGGTTCTAGGACATCATGTTTCATCTAAAGGGATAAAATTTGATCCTGCAAAGATTGAGGTCATCATAAGACTTCCACCCCCCAAGACTCAAAAATAGTTGAGAATATTTCTTGGACATGCCGGATACTACCGACGGTTTATTGAAAATTTTACAAAGATTGTTGCACCCATGTTTGGATTATTGATAAAAGATTTTGATTTTGTTTGGACTGAGCAGTGTCAAACTACCTTTGAAACCCTGACAACTAAGTTGTATGTGGTACCGGTTATTAGAGAGCCCAATTGGACTCTCCCATTTCATATATCCACTGATGCCTCTAACACCGCAATAAGAGGGGTATTAGGGTAGAAAGATGACCAGTAGTCCTATTCCATTTATTTTGTGAGCAAGAACTTGTCCCCTGCCGAGTTAAACTATATAGTTACCGAGAAAGAATTCTTGGCAGTTGTTCATGCTATTAACAAGTTTTGTCATTACATTACAGGTTACGAAGTATTTGTACATACCGATCATTCATCCATTAGATTCCTCATGAAAAAACCTATAACTAATGGCCGAGTGACCAGGTGGATTTTGTTGTTGCAAGAATTTAATATTACTATGCTTGACTGACCTGGAAAGGATAATGTAGTAGCTAAATTTATTTCCTGAATAAAAAATGAGGATGATGATATCCCGGTAGATGATAGTTTCCCAGATGAGCACCTCTTTGCCCTTTCTATCAATACCCCATGGTTTGTGGATATAGCAAACTATCTGGCCACTAGGAAGTTACCATCTCATTTTTCACCTCATGAAAAGTGAAAAAATATTACACAGAGTGAAAATTACTCTTGGGTTGGTCATGATATTTTTCACACAGGTCCTGATTTGATTATTCATAGATTTGTCCGAGAGGAAGAGGTACCTGAAATACTATGAAGTTGTCATGATAGGCCATGTGGTGGCCATTGTTCTGAAAAACGTACAACATATAAGGTGTTACATTCGGGTTACTATTGGCCTAGCATCTTCAAAGATGCTGCTAAATATGTGAGAAATTGTGATAGTTGCCAAAGGATAGGAAGACCTACGTCAGCTGACGAAATTCCTTTGTGTGCCCAAGTTATGATGTAACCCTTTGAAAAATGGGCCCTCGACTTTGTAGGACCAATTTCACCCATGTCCCATTAGAAGAACTATATTTTGGTTTGTACGGACTATGTCACCAAATGGGTAAAGGCAAAAGACCTATTCAGGGCTATAGAGAAGTCTGCTGTCGAATTTATCTATGAAGACATATTTTCCCGCTTCGGTGTCCCTCGTGAAATTGTTACTGACCAAGGAACTCAATTCACTTCCAAGCTGATGAAAGAGCTAACAGATAAATATGGGATTAAACATTATAAATCTTCTCCATACCACCCGCAAGCCAATGGTCAGGTAGAATCCACAAACAAAGTTCTGGAAGCCATTTTGACCAAGACTGTTTAGTTACATCATTGAGATTCGTATGATAGGATCCCAGAGCCTTTGTGGGCATACCAGACTACCTGGAGAAATACCACTAGGAATACCCCTTATGAGCTAGTGTTTGGGAAGCAAGTACTTTTACCTATAGAATTCTAAGTGATGCCACGTAGCCCCTCCTCAACCCGCAAGTCGAAAGGTTCGCGTGCACAAAATCTTTCCTTTACCCCTGGCCCGAAGAGCTCTTGAAAATGGATCCTCTATTTCCCTTTCGAGAAATTTGCACCCACAATAAACTTCAAGAATTCCCCCCTTGTACTTCGGGAGATCGGACTTCGCACTTCCGCGAATCCAGTGGTCAAACGCCTTGTTTCTCTCAATCTCCAAAACCCGAAAACCAGTCAACGCTGACCCTTTCTCTCCCTGTTTCGGATTTCTCCTTATCGTAATTTTGGCGGTCGTGATGTCAAGCAACTCGTCCCCTCGACTTCCAAAACCTGATTTACCAAACCTCCGATACGCTCACAAGATTTGACCTTTCAACGAACTTTCACTCTGTCGGGACTTCGAACTTCGCGATATCGTGAATCCTAATGTAATGAATTCAAAACTTCACTCCAAGAAACTCCAAAATGGTCAACGGAATTTGACTTCCTTGTCGAGAGTGCGCCACCTTTCCACCCTGCTGATTTTGTGGCCCACACGATCCTCTCATTCTTTCAAGAGATCGCGTTTCGTGATTTCCCGATTCTCGTTGCAAAGGTTACGGGACTTCAACCTAGGAAACCCCGATATAGAAATCCCCATGTAAATCCAACGACCCTTGTGGCTTGGATCTACAGATCTACTCCTCCTGAGCTTAGAACCTTTCAAAGCACTCGTGGTAACTCCCCTACTCCTCCGTGAGATCTGATGACTCACGGGACTTCGGGAATTCTCCACCGAGAATTCCGACCGTCCGTTTTTCCTCTGAGAACCTCTGCACAAACTAAACAAGGTATCTCTCTCCGCAGAACTTTTCCTTCTGCAGTCCCTCGTCGCTACACCTTCCTTCATATTTTCAAAGTACTTGGCCTCTTGCCTTCCTTCGACCCCTTCGAAGGTTCAAATCCTTTTGAGCTTTCTCATGACTTCGAGTCTTTCAGAAAAACTCCTGCTCGCACTCCTTGCGGTAGACCTTCAAACACTTCCAAGTGTTGAATTCCCTTCGACTCTGCGCACACCTGTAGCAGCAGTCTCTCAATACTTCACTCAGGTTCACAACTCTAAGACTTTACTCGGCCTGCGCACTCCTTGCATGACTCCTGTTCCTGACTGCACTCCTGAGTGAATGAGAACAAAAGCTACCCTATTTGAGATTTCAGAGACAAACCTCTGAACCCTTTGCCAATGCACTCCTTATAGACAATTCAACTGCACTCCTTGTAGGAACTCTTTCTCAGATAGAGAAACAATTGAAACTCATTTCCCTTACCCTCTCTCTCATATTTCAAACATTCAACAAGAAATCATTCATACATAGCATAAAAGAAATTGCATGACAGAAAGAGTAAAATAACCATGAGCATAACATTTGGCATACATACACGGAGAACCAACACAACGCCATGAATTTGAATCAAAGTTATTTTCTTATTAATTCAAATCTTTGTACATGGGTGTCTTCAAATTACAGTTCTCCCTTCTCAGCTCTATATTCTCTTGCTCATAATATTCATGCTTATGTTACAATACACAATGAGGGTGTCTATATCTCGTTTCCCTCTTGTGCTCTAAAACTATCTAATTTAACATTCAATTCTATCTACCTTCATTAACTACTATAAATTACTTCTACCTACTAAGGACGAGAGTGGATCACTCAAGTTCTGTTTACATTATACAAGTGTGCTCCTTCTTAATTATCTCATTTAAGATTGGCGCATTAACTTCAAGAGAATTTCAAAATTTGTGTTGGGCGCTTGTCCAACTGTCCGTTGTCTCCGCCCTGGCTCGCTTGAGATGCTCCTACATCACCAAGTAAGGACCTTATGTATTGTTGCAGAATTAGGATTGAACCTGGATGAGGCCCAGAAGCAACGAGCCCTACAATTGAATGAATTGGATGAAATCAGGAAAGATGCCATCCAATGGATGATATTAGTCCAAAACCAGAGAAGCAAGTGACATGACAAGTTTATTAAGAAGAAGCACTTCCAGCCTGGTGATTGGGACCTGTTGTTTGATTCCTAATTCAAAACCTTCAAAGGAAAACTTACCACCTGTTGGTTGGGCCCTTACAAGGTAGACACTGTATATGACAATGGAGCTCTAAAAATTAAAACAAATGACGATGGACAACTCTCCTTTGTGGTAAATGGACACCGACTTAAATTTTATCATAAACCCATTTCCAGAGAGGATTTTCTATAGGTCATGTAAGCCGGTAAGGCATTGGCCTTAGTATATGGGGAAGTCCCCCCTTGTTCTTGAAATTTTTTCTGAATTTTCTATTGTATATATGTAAACAATTTTTTTTGAATTTTGTTAATAAGGCAATTCTAGAGATTTCTGTAAGTATTTATTTCACCAGGAGTACACAGTTTCAAGGATCTTTCTTAAAAAATTGTTGCACTTGAATTTTGTGTTTGCTAAAGCATCAAATGAATATTGACTTACTGTAATTAGCCATATTTTTGCAAGAATTCTCATTTTTAAGGCATTCTAAAGCAGTTGCTCTTGAAACTCTTGACCACTATATAAGGATGTGATACCATAACTATCAAGCCTAGAGGTCTCTCGTACAAGTTTTTCTAAGAAACCTGAGTAAGTGAGCCAAGTGTCTTTATCAAAGAGTAACAAGGAGGTATAATTTGTAGTTAGTCATGGAAACATCACACTAACTACAAAGGAAGAAAGTAAGTTGATCCTAGAGATACCTTTATGTTCTTTATCAATGGTACCATCCACTACACACTAAATAGATTGATTATATCATATCTTTAGATAGTCCACGTCTGCTTAAGTACCCCTTACATCGGGACAATGACAAAGTAATATAACAAAAATTCATCCTCTAACATAAATACCATCCCAATTAAAAAAAAGAAAAGAAAAAACAAAATGTTGTTTTCAGAGTTGTTCCCCAATCTTCTTGCATAACACAATCTTATAATAAAATCTTAAAAGATGGAGGGCCAGTCTCTAAGGGTTTAAGAGGCTAACCTGCCAGGATACTGAACAGGTCTGCTGGCAGGAGGTATCGGCCTGTGGTATGACTAGGTAAACCCACTAGAGTACTGAACAGGCTTACTGGTAGTGGGGCATTCTACCTGTTGGGCTTGAGATATGATCATTTTCATGATGGTTATTATACATTTTTGCCACATGTACATATGCATTTTTCATCTTTTAAAGGAGCTTTTGGAAGAATTTCATGATAAAATGGTATGATCACCATAAGGTACATGTAATTCATGTTTAATGATTGAATCAAGTATAATTCATCATGTTTTATGATTTCTAAGAGCTAATTCACGTTTTTTGGTGTTACAGGGAAAAAACGCACTATGTTTCTAATTCCGACACTTGATCCGGCACTTGATCTGACACTCGTTCCGGCACTCGATCCGACACTCTGTACAACACTCCGTATTGCACAGAAATGGAAGGCGAGTTGGTTGTTATGGAATTGGAGGCCAATGTTGGGTGAATCGAGAACATGGGTTTTGTTCATGATCGCCCCCTCCAGCTACTAAACTCGAGACAACTCAGTTTCAGTTTTTCAAAGAGGGCGATTATTGGCTCTCTCTGGTTTGTCAGTTAGGGCATCATTTATTGTATTTTGCCAAAATTAGAAGTGGTTTGAACCTCCTGTGATCGACCACCTGGTATTTAAGATTATAAATACTGCTAGGATGGTCATGAGATTGTTAATCAAGTAGAAGACCCATTGTATTGGAGACAAACACATTTTTACTCTGTTTTGAGTTTTTACATTGCCAGAATTATGCCAGAACTGTATTTTTGGATTTTTATGGTGAATTTGGCCTGCTAAGTTCGTGGTGTGATTTTAGAGAGTGACCATGACTTTCTAGGGGGCCCACCAACAGTATGGTAACTGTCTTCATGTTCATTTATGCATTTCTTAATTTAATTGCTCTTCTTATTTCCTGTACATGCATGCTTTTATTATGCTAACTAGTTTGTTGTAGCTTAATTGTTTTAATTGTTTTGCAGGTTAGTTGTTGATACATATTAGCATGCATTGATTTTATAGACTAGGAAAACACTTGCAAGTCTCTCTCTCTTAATACTAACCCCATATGCAGTTAGATTATGCTTTCT
The DNA here is from genome assembly GCA_000966675.3 of Picea glauca. Classification (NCBI taxonomy): domain Eukaryota; kingdom Viridiplantae; phylum Streptophyta; class Pinopsida; order Pinales; family Pinaceae; genus Picea; species Picea glauca. Next base: position 346,041 of record JZKD02S1999896.1, read on the forward strand.
TTTATGATTTTGCACTTAAGTTTAAAACAGATTTTTAATTAGATAGAACAAAGTTTTTAATTTCGGTTTTCTTTTGACAAGGATTGATGGATGGATAGATTTAATTCCAGTTTTTAGTTACAACTTGCTTACTCTAGTTTTATATAGATTTCATTTAATTAGTTGTTGGTTAATATAGATTGTTAATTTTCTTTTTAATATCAATTTTTAATTTATGTTTTTAGTCATTTCTTTACTGCAGTTTGAAAGATTAGAGTAGACATAACATAGTTTTATTTTACGCAATTTCCTTTCATAGATTAAAATGCAATTAAATTTCTTAGTTAAATAATGATGATCTCGTTATGTTGATGATGTTTTATACACGAATATGCAGGGTATTTAACATTAATTTTATCATGACTAAGTTTTCATTGGATTGTTTGCTCCACACCTTTCATTTTTCCATTGAGATTAGTGTCGATCTTATACCATTGGAATTGTCCTTTGCTGTCAAGTTCCATCGAGATATTATCCGACACTGAAGACATTCACACAACCACCAACATTATATTTGAATTGTCATAGGTTAAAAGAATAGTTTTCCTGCTTTCATAGATATAGATTCTTGCTTTCATAGCTTAGAAAATAGTCTTATTTGTTTCTCTAGGATAGATAGACTTTGCTTTGATAGATTAGATAGTAGTTTTCTTACGAATTAGTTGTTAGTCTTTCTTTCTTTCAATAGAAAAGATTTCCTTTCATGCATTGCATTGAGCATTTAGTCTTGTTGCCTCTTAGATTTCCTTTCATGCATTAGAAATAGTTTTGCATTAAGCATTTAGTCCACTTGCCTCTTAGGCTAGATAGTTGTTCAATGAGAAGTTTTTGCTTGTAGTAGTTACTTGTCTTTGCTTACCCGTCTATTTTCTTTAATAGGTTAGATAGTTGTTTTTGTTTGCTTGTTTATTTTCTTTAGTAGGTTAGATAGTTGTTTTTTCTTACTTGTCTATTTTCTTTAATAGGTTAGATAGGTGTTTTTTCTTCCTTTCTTATTCATTTTCTTTCATAGGGTAGTTTCTCATTGAATGTAGGTTGGCAAGTAAAATAGTTTTATTTTGTGATTTTCTTATTATGCTTAGTAGTTTTCCTTTGCTTATTGTTAAACTAGTTTTCTTTACATAGAGTTTTCATTTGCTTTCTTAGGAACTATCCATCGACCCTTGGCCCAAAAGTACTTAGGTTACCTAGTTTCATTTTTCTTAGTAGGGTTTTATCATTAGATAGATTTTCTTGAGTAGATTAGCCTTAGATAGCTACCTTCATTAGTTAGACTATACTCCTACCAACCTTCTACCTTTGGCATATATTTTGCTACAACTCTAAGTTTACTTACCCCGGGTTGAAAATTTAATTAAGGGTTTTTAAGTGTCCTTTTTAGTGCATATACAACACCCATCATTTTTGGCGTCATTGTCGGGGAGTTGTCTTAAGGTAAGAAGTAGTTAGGAAATAGATCATCCTTATATCTTAGCATTAGCTTGGTAGCGGGGGAGATTTATGACGAGGGGTAAGAACTTGTGCATCTACTATAGCAGGTTACCCCAAATCCAATGGTAGTTTTTCCTTTTTGTTTTTGTTTTCTTTCATGAATAGACCTAGAAACCCAATGGTAGTTTTTCCTTTTTGTTTTTGTTTTCTTTCATGAATAGACCTAGAAACCAAATGATAGATTTTTCTTTTGTTTTTTATTTATTTCATGAATAGGCCTAGAGACCCACAAGGTAGATACATTAAATCAAAATCAGACCTTTCAACCAAGGTTCCTTCCGATCTCTTTGGGGGAAGGAACGTTCCGCTTGTAAAATCCATAGACCGATATTGAAAAACAAGAGCTAGCTCGACTCAAAGAGATAAAATAGTCTCTGAAGAGACTAATACAGGGAGCATTATAGAAAAAGAAAGTGAAGCATCAATCATATTAGGACAGGAGGCAAGACCACTCGAGTCTTCCATAGAACCAAACAATACAACCTTTGTTTTTACACCACCACTAGTGGACCCTAACTTTAAAGATATCATAGACCCTGAACACGTGAATCTTTTGTTTGGTAATTCAGCCAATGTAATTATCTCTCAAACTGACACAAAAAATTTGGCACCAATAGTCTCAACTGGCTCGAGTAGAGTCCCAAACATCCAATCAGTAGGAAGAACTTTCCATCAAAGAGAAACTTTGTTCTCTTCAAAGATAAAACCACTTAGGTACTCTCTTTTTGGAAACCAAACGAATATGGATAATCAGGAAGACCGTAACAATGTAAGACACGGGGAGGAAGAAGAAACTAGAAACCAAACCGAAACTACTTTCGGATTTTCGATTTTGGACACCACTCCAAATGTCAACATGAAGAATATTCCTCTCTCAGCACTGCCTACCTTTTATGGTAAAAACAGTGAAGATCCAGACACCTTACTATTTGAATTTGACATCTTTTGTAGGAGATACAACTACGTACAAGATGCCTAGAAATTAAAACTCTTTCCTGCCACCCTCAAAGACTGTGCACTAAGATGGTTCATGGGGTTGGGAGAATCCAATATTAGGTCTTGGGAAGCCATGAAAGACATATTTCTCAAGAAGTACCAAGACTACTACAAGACCAAAGAGTCTTGTAATGACATTTTTAAAATCCAACAATTAGAAGACGAGACCCTCAAAGATTATATGGAAAGATTTGGTTATATCTCCCAGAAGTCAAAATACCATGACCTCCCAAAGGATGCAATTAGGGCTCTTTTCCTTAAGGGAATTTCAGAAGAATATTTATAGATGCTTAACCTGATAGCATCAGGTGACATATCTCATAAACCATTTGCTGAAATATGTGAAATGTGTAAAAATTACTCAAGGAGTAGAGCCAAAAAAGGAAGAATTTTCGGGACCCTTACAATAGAAGCTTAAAACCAGTAAGTTCAGGTGGTATTGAGAGAGAAGAGATAGGAAACCTTTTAGAAAACTTTAAGACTGACATCTTAAGCACAATAGATTCCCAGTTGGATACCCTTAAACGCAAAAAGAAACAAGAGGAGGAAAATGCAGCAATGAGCATATATTGCCCAAGATGCAGGAGGAAGCATTCCTCAAGGGAGTGCCCATTAGATAACATTTCAGTTTGTGGCTTCTGTATAGAAGACCATGTGACTGAAAAATGTCCATCATTGCCCAGTTTATTATCCATCTATAGGAGTGGAGATCCCGGGGAGTCTTCTTATGCACCTAGGAGGCCAAGGTAGCCTAGGAATCAGCCCACATACCCGGATCTACAGTCTTAGCTTCCACCCTATTATCAACAACAACAATTGAACTCACCAGGTTGGAAATACTAGTATACTTAGTACCAACATCCTTGGATTCAAGGATGGAGGGGAGAACATAACTAAGGAAACCCTCAACCTCCACCTATGCCTATGTCCAACCACCCTTATCCTCAGTTCTCATCAAACACTCTGCAATTTTTTCCAGGTTTTGTTCCACCACCTTTACCTCCTATTCCACAACAACAACCGCTACAATTTTAAAATGCAATCTCCCTGAAACAGACACTATTACTGGAATAGCTAGTGCCAAACCCCAATAATAATCCCCCTCAACCTCTTAACAATGTTGAGATGCAGGCCTTCCCGACATATGTTATTACTCTTGTTCCATTATAGGAAATTCAACTAAGATCGGGAAAATTTCTGGAGAGATAGAGACCCTCAGTAGTCATCCAAGAAGAAGAAGAAGAAGAAATCACCAAACAACCCATGGATGACACTAGGTGGGAAGATTTTATTATCTCGAAGAATCAAGAACCCAAGCTTCCCCAAAATGAACCTTTACAAATTACGAAGGTCCCTCCTTATCCAGACCGATTGATAATCGAGAAACCTACCACTCGACCAGAATTTGGCATTTTGAATGAATTGAAAAATATTTGTGTCAAAAATCCTTTGCCTCAAGCCATTAAATACATTCCAATCTACAGTAAGGTAGTCAAAGAATTGTGTATCAAGAAGCCAGGTAGGAAGAAAAAGGACCCCCCTGTAGTACATTTGGTAAGAGGACTCTCTGAGTACATATCAGAGCAGCCAAAGCTAGCAAAATATGGGAATCTAGGAAACCCCGTAGTGACCATAAACATTAATGAGTTCACCATTGGAAACACTCTCATAGACCTAGGGGTAGCCATCAATGTTATGACTGCTACTACCTTTGAACAATTACAGTTACAACCTCTTCTTCGGCCTACCCCAACCATTTTGGAATTAGCAAATAAGACTAGGGGTATACCTGAAGGGATTTTAGATGATGTCATGGTTACTTTAGCCTCATGGGAGTACCTCGTAGATTTTATTTTCATTCACTCAAGGGATACTACCAGAGGCCACCCTGTTATTTTGGGAAGAGCTTGGCTAGCCACAACCAATGCATTTATTGGTTGTAGAGAAGGAGAAATGACCATCTCAAATGGTCTCTCTATCTAGAAGCTCATCATTTACCCTCTAGCTCAACCTATTATTGATAATATATGGTGGCTTTAATGTCCATATGAGAACAAAGACTGGGAAGAACCCGTATTGCCTAGTGACCATGCAAGGGAACTTCAGGAGCATACACCAGAAAATGTGCTAAACCAGTTCATTTCTACTATCACATGTGTGGATTTTCCACAATCGTTTCCCCAATTTGAGTACATGTTTGGGGAATAATTTCAAGAACAATTAGACCCATCCATTATTTCTTTGACATCTTTTATTTTCGAAATAGATGAGTCTTCCATGTCTTACACTATGCCCTACGAGATTAGTCCAAGGAAGTTTTTACATATAAACTTCGTGCTAGATACAGACCAACAAAAATAGTTAGTAGATATCCTTAAAGAACAAATAGGAACATTTTCCTGGGAATACACTGACATGAAGGGTATACACCGACACATGCATCCATCACATATATACCCAGGAGGAAGTGACACCTGTTAGGCAACCCTAGAGAAGGATGAACCCAACACTCAAAGACATAGTCAAGGAGGAGATTAAAAAGTTTCTAAATGTTAGATTTATCTATCCCATCTCTGACAATAAGTGGGTATCCCTGCTTGTATTGCTTCCAAAGAAAGTGACTGGGAAATGGAGAATTTGTGTTGATTTTTGGGAACTCAACAAGGCCACTCTGAAAGACTACTTTCCTCTCCCTTTCATTGACCACGTTCTAGATACCTTGTCTAAAAATAAGTATTTCTCCTTTATAGATGGGTATAGCGGGTAAAATCAGATTCTTATAGCACCCGAGGACCAGGACAAGACTACCTTTACTTGTCCTTGGGGCACCTATGCCTATAGAGTCTTACTATTCAGATTGTGTAACGCTCCTGCCACATTTTAATGAGTAGTACTAGGGATATTTTTCGATCTTATTCATGATTGTGTGGAGGTCTACATGCATGAATTCATAGTCTATGGAAACACTTACCAGGAAGCCTTAGACAACTTACAAAAAGTCCTCATCATATGTCAGGAAATGAACCTATCTTTGAGCCATGAAAAATGAAAAATGTTGTTAACTGAAAGAGTGGTTCTAGGACATCATGTTTCATCTAAAGGGATAAAAGTCGATCCTGCAAAGATTGAGGTGATTATTAGACTTACACCCCCAAAGACTCAGAAAGAGGTGAGAAGCTTTCTTTGACATGCCGAATATTACCGACAGTTTATTGAAAATTTTACAAAGATTGTTGCACCTATGTTTGGATTATTGATAAAAGATGTTGATTTTGTTTGGACTGAGCAGTGTCAAACTGCCTTTGAAACCCTGAAAGCTAAGTTGTTTGTGGCACCAGTTCTTAGAGGGCCTAATTGGACTCTCCCATTTCATATATCCATTGATTCCTCTGACACCGCAATAGAAGGGGTATTAGGGAAGAAAGAGGACCAACTGTCCTATGCCATTTATTTTGTAAGCAAGAACTTTTCCCCTGCCGAGTTGAACAACACAGTCACTGAGAAAGAGTTCTTGGCAGTTGTTCATGCTATTAACAAGTTTTTTCATTACATTACAGGTTATGAATTACATTACTAGCCTGTGGTATGACTAGGTAAACCCACCAGAGTACTGAACAGGCTTGCTGGCAGCGGGGCATTGTACCCAGCGAGGATGATAATCTGTCAAAAATAAATAATAAATCTAAACTTTTCTTGATGTACTACATTACTTGCAGACAAAGCTGACATGGAGTATGTGTGGTTAAGCTAAGGTTAATGAATCTCATAAAATTTCCATTGGGAAATGACTCTAAGACTATCTTGAAAATCTCTTGCCTGCCTCTTCTTATCTATATATAGGATCTCTTATCCTATAGGTGGGGCCATCTTCTAACTATCTCATCAGACCAAGCTGTGAAATTTTATCTTTGCACTTGACATACTATAAATCTTCATCTATTGGGGGATACTAACTAGTTTCCTATACTTTTGATTTTGAGGTGTCACAATACGTAGGTGTGGGGGAGGGGTTAATGAGATGACAAGTGATCATTGCCTAGAGAAATAAGTGTTTGCAAGACTTTTTGTATTATTTCTATGATACAGGTTATTACAATGATAGCCATGTTATTTTTGAAATGCTTAAACTCCTATGTGCTATAAATTACTGAACATATACTTAACAGACCACTCTTTATCAGTTTATCGTTCATTACAAGCTGCATATTGTAGGTTTGACAATACATTTTTATGCTTTCTATAACCTGTTCATTGTAGGTTTTTGACATTATATGTCATATACAAGAAGCTTGAGTGAGCATGGAGCATCTTGCCTCTACTCATTAACTACTGTGTTTGTCAAAAACACTTCAAATTTGCAGGCTATCCATTATAAGAGGTGAAAATACACTTGACATAGAGGTACCGGATGAAGCACCGTATGCGGTACCGAATGAGGTGTCGTATGAGATGTCGTTTGAAGTGCCGAACAAAGTGCCATACACAACAGTAACTGTCCTAGATTCCAGGTAACCAGAACTCAATCATTCAATTGAATTGGTTTCAGGCATTGATTAAGGATGCTTCATATGTTTATAATCAAATGTCCAAGTCAACAGAATTGGACATTTATCTAACCACGCACTACTACATTTCCCCAAAGCTTGCCATCGAATTCGAATTTCCCACACATGGCAGCTCACGTGCACATGTGGGCAACGTACTCCACCATAAGAGCATCCAAAATCGGGTTGGGCACTCTATTATCTCACTTTCCCTTTCCATTTTCTCTGCCCTACGTTAAGGAATCGCGCCCAACCTCTACCAATTCATCCCCTATTCAAATCTTACTCAGACTGTGCCCAATTTGTACCATCTCTTAGCCTATTCACACCCTTGTTTGGTTAAATTCACCTCTGTCATAATTCCCAGGAGATACAAACCCTCCTCCTATGCAGACTTGTTTTCCATTCCCGAATTTGCACAGTGCAAGGAGGCGTTTTTGCATGCAGGCTGGGGGCCATTTTTGTCTAGCTTGCAGGGCCGTGATGACGACCTCTCCATGCAATTTGCAGTTGGTTTTGATGGTAAGAAAACACATGTAGAGTCTCTCACCTTTGAAGTCACAGAAGAGTCCATTGTTGTTGCAACAAAGCTCCCAAGAATGGGAGATAGATGTTTCAAAAACCACCAATTTCCATGCTCAAGTTACAACAGGGTGTTTAAGCCCGAATTCAAGAGCATTTCAGGAGAAAAAGGGTATGCTAAGGAGTGGATAAAGGCAGAATTGGTCAATCCCCTCATCGTCATCACAAGGTTAATTACACGTGAAGGTAAATACTCTACTTTCAAAGCTTGTCATTTTAGATTGCTGGCTCATTTTTTGTTCAACAAACCCTTGAACTTCCCCTTCTATTTTCTCAAAATCTTGGAGAAGATGTCCTCTCAAATGAGGAAAAATGTGACTAATACCCACAATAGTCTCTTCCACCATGGCTTGATCAAGCTCCTTGTTCTAGCCGAGTTAGAGAAATAGGGGAAAAATTGGGATGCTTTTATCTACCAATTTGCAAACCCTCACTTGACAGTTAAGACTGGCATAAATCCACTTAGCCTAAACATTATCTCTCCATCCAAACCTCACTCTCCAAGAACTCTAAACTCCCTTGCACAAACCCTCTCTTTGTTGGAACAATACCAAAATCTTGTTGACAACCCTACTTCTTCATCGAGTAAAAAGACCAAGAGCAAAGACCAAAAGAAGCCCATTGTTGACCCCCCAATGCCTTCACTCTCTCTTGTTCCTACACCTTAAAAGATTCAAGAAGTAATGCAACAAGAATTTCCCATCATTCCTATAAACAAGAGGGGAGCCAATCAATTTGGTAAAGGACACTTTCAGAAGAGCACTCGAAACATAAGAACCAAGCCTTATGCAAAACCTTCACCTACTTCGGATCCCATCCAAGTGTCCTCTGACCTTGAGAGCCTTCATAAGCAACTTAGGGAAGTCTCTGCGGATGGATTAGAGCCACTAAGGAAAAAAAAATCAGAACCTACCTCACCTTACCGATCTCCCATCACTCCTACTTCACACATGCCCAATCTAGATACTAAAATTGATAGATTGTCCACGTCCCTCAAAGGATCTAAGCCTTCCTCAGAGATCACCGATTCTGTTCCAACCATAGAGCAACTACAAAAATAAAACCATCAGCTTCTCCAACAGTTGGAAGAGAGGAAGATAGTAGATGTACACCTTCATCATGACAATGCAGTCCATCAGGAAAAGGTCAACTCCCTTCAGCAGTTGGTTGATGAAATGACTAAATCTAACCACAGCCTCATAGCACAATTGAAGCAACGCAAGAGGCACAAGGCTAAGTCTACATAGCAAGAAAGAAAGTCTTCCAAAGATGATCCTCCTCAGCAAGCCTAGTGATGAGGGGTAAATTCTTTTTGTTTGCAGTGGGACATGCAAAATCGTAAGTGTGGGGGTAATGTTGGGCCCGAGATATGATCATTTTCATGACAATTATTATACATTTTTGCCACATGTACATATGCGTTTTTCATCCTTTAAAGGAGATTTTTGAAGAATTTCATGATAAAATGGTATGATCGCCATACGGTACGTGTAATTCATGTTTAATGATTGAATCAAGTATAATTCATCATGTTTTATGATTTCTAAGAGCTAATTCACATTTTTTGGTGTTACAGAGAAAAAACGCACTATGTTGCTAGTTCCGGCACTTGATCTGGCACTTGATCCGACACTCAATCCCGCACTATGTCCAACACTCTGTATTGCCCAGAAATGGAAGGAGAGTTGGCGGTTATGGCATTGGCGGCCAATGTTGGGCGAATCAAGAACATGGGTTTTTTTCATGATCGCCCCCTACAGCTACTGAACTCCAGACAACTCAGTGTCAGTTGTCCAAAGAGTACGATTATTGGCTCGCTCTGTTTTGTTAGTTAGGGTATGATTTATTGTATTTTGCCGAAATTATAAGTGGTTCGACCCTCCTCTGGTCGACCACTTGGTTTGTAAGATTATAAATGCTTCTAGGATTTTCATACGATTGTTAAGCAAGTAGAAGAACCATGGTATTGGAGACAAACACATTTTTACTCTGTTTTGAGTTTTTAAATTGCCAAAATTATGCTAGAATTATGCCAGAATTATTGCCAGAATTATGCCAGAACTGCATTTTTGGATTTTAATGGTGAATTTGGCCTACTAAGTTTGTGGTGTGATTTAAGAGAGTGACCATGACTTGCTGGGGGGGCCACCAGTAGTCTGGTAACTATCTTCATGTTCATTTATGCATTTCTTAATTTAATTGCTCTTCTTATTTCCTGTACATGCGTGTTTTTATTATGCTAACTAGTTTGTTGTAGCTTAATTGTTTTAATTATTTTGCAGGTTAGATGTTGATACATATTAGCATGCATTGATTTTATAGACTAGGAAAATACTTGCAAGTCTCTCTCTCTTAAGACTAACCCCATATGCAGTTAGATTATGCTTTCTTTTATGATTTTACAGTTAAGTTAAAAACGGATTTTTAATTAGATAGAACATAGTTTTTAATTTCGGTTTTCTTTTGACAAGGATTGATGGATGGATAGATTTAATTCCAGTTTTTAGTTACAACTTGCTTACTCCAGTTTTATATAGATTTGATTTAATTAGTTGTTGGTTAATATAGATTGCTAATTTACTTTTTAATATCAGTTTTTAATTTCTGTTTTTAGTCATTTCTTTATTGTAGTTTGAATGATTAGAGTAGACATAGCATAGTTTTCTCTTACACAATTTCCTTTCATAGATTAAAATGCAATTAAATTTCTTAGTTAAATAATGATGATCTCACTATGTTTCTGATGGTTTATTCACGGATATGCAGGGTATTTAACATTATTTTTATCATGGCTAAGTTTTCATTGGATTGTTTACTCCACACCTTTCATTTTTCCATTGAGATTAGTGTTGAGCTTATACCATTGGAATTGTCCTTTGTTTTCAAGTGCCATCGATATATTATCCGACACCAAAGACATTCAAACAACCACCAACATTATATTTGAATTGTCATAGGTTAAAAGAATAGTTTTCCTGCTTTCATAGATATAGATTCTTTCTTTCATAGCTTAGAAAATAGTCTTATTTGTTGTTGTAGGATAGATAGACTTTGGTTTGATAGATTAGATAGTAGTTTTCTTAAGAATTAGTTGTTAGTCTTTCTTGCTTTCAGTAGAATAGATTTCCTTTCATGCATTGCATTGAGCATTTAGTCCAGTTGCCTCTTAGATTTCCTTTCATGCATTAGAAATAGTTTTGCATTAAGCATTTAGTCCACTTGCCTCTTAGTCTAGATAGTTGTTCAATGAGAATTGTTTGCTTGCAGTAGTTAGTTGTCTTTGCTTACCCGTCTATTTGATTTAATAGGTTAGATAGTTGTTTTTGTTTGCTTGTTTATTTTCTTTAGTAGGTTAGATAGTTGTTTTTTCTTACTTTTCTATTTGCTTTAATAGGTTAGATAGGTGCTTTTGCTTCCTTGCTTATTTATTTTCTTTCATAGGGTAATTTCTCATTGAATGTAGGTTGGCAAATTAAAATAGTTTTCTTTTGTCATTTTCTTATTATGCTTAGTAGTTTTCTTTTGCTTATTGTTAAACTAGTTTTCTTTACATAGAGTTTTTATTTGCTTTCTTAGGAACTATCCATCGAACCTTGGCCCAAAAGTACTTAGGTTGCTCAGTTTCATTTTGCTTAGTAGGGTATTCTCATTAGATAGTTTTGCTCGAGTAGATTAGCCTTAGATAACTACCTTCATTAGTTATACTATACTCCTACCAACCTTCTACCTTTGGCATATATTTTGCTACAACTCTAAGTTTACTTACCCCGGGTTGACAATTTAATTAAGGGTTTTTAAGTGTCCTTTTTAGTGCATATACAACACCCATCACTACCTAGCGACGATGGTAATCTGACAAAAATAAATAATAAATTTAAACTTGTCCTGATGTACAACATTACTTGCAGATAAAGCTGATATGAAATATGTGTGGTTAAGATAAGGTTAATGAATCTCTTACACTTTCCATTGGGGAATAACTCTAAGACTATCTTGAAACTCTCTTACCTATCTCTTCTTATCTATATATAGGATCCCGTATCCTATAGGTGGGGCCATCTTATAACCATCTCATCAAACCATCTATGAAATTTATTTCTACACTTGACATACTATAACTCTTAGGCTATTGGGGGATATTGACTGGTTTCCTATACTTTTGATTGTGAGGTGTCACAATACTTAGGTGTGGGGGAGGGGTTCATGAGCTGACAAATGATCATTGCCTAGAGAAATAGATATTTGCAAGATTTTTTGTATTATTTCTATAATACCAGATATTGCATTAATAGTCATATTATGTTTGAAATGCTTAACTCCTATGTGCTATAAATTACTAAACATATGCCTAACAAACTAGATCTCTTTATCGGTTTTTACAAGATGCATATTGTAGGATTGACAATACATGTTTTATGTTTGTTAATTGTAGGTTTTGACATTATATGTCATATGAAAGAGGATTGAGTGAGCATGGTGGAAAAATCAACCATAATGGAGCATTATGCCTCTTCTCATTAAACCACTATGATTGTCAAAAAAATTAATTTGCAGGCTATCCATTACAGGTAGTGAAAATGTATTTAACACAGAGGTACCAGATGAAGTAGCGTATGAGGTGCCATATGAAGTGTTGTATGAGGTGCCGAACAAAGTGCCATGTGAATTACACACTAGTAACTATCCTAGATTCCAGGTAATCAGAACTCAATTACCTTCAATTGAATTAGTTGCAGACATTGATTGTAGATGCTCCATATGTTTATGATCAAATGTCCAAGTCAAAAGACTTGGACATTGATCTAAGCATGCATCATTACATTGCCCCAAAATGAGCCATTGAATTCAAAATTCCCACACATGACAGCTCGCACACACATGTGTGCAACATACTCCACCATAAGCGCTTTCAAAATCGGGTTGGGCAACCATTATCTCCATTTTTTCCTTGCCATTTGCTCTTCCCTGCTTTAAGAAATCGGTCCCCAACCTCTGCCATTTCATCCTTTGTTCAAAATGCATTCGGCCTATGCCCAATTTGTTCCATCTATTGGCTCAATCACACCCTTTCCTGATGAATTTTGTCTCTGCCAGAATCCCAAGGAGGTACAAACCCTCCTCCTATGCAGACTTGTTTTCCATTCTCGAATTTGCACAGTGCCGAGAAGTGTTTTTGCACGCAGGTTGGGGGCCATTTTTGTCTAGCTTGCAGGGCCATGATGACAGCCTCTCCATGCAATTGGTAGTCGGCTTCGATGGTAAGACAACACATGTAGGGTATCTTACCTTTGAAGTTTCAGAAGAGTCCATTGTTGCTGCCACGAAGCTCCCAAGAATGGGAGATAGATGGTTCAAAAACCACCAATTGTCGTGCTCAAGTTATAACAGGGTGTTTAAGCCCGAATTCGAGAGAATTTCTGGAGAAAAAGGGTATGCTAAGGAGAGGATAAATGTGGAATTGATCAACCCCCTAATCATCATCAAAAGGTTAATTACATGTGAAGGTAGATACTCCACCTTCAAATATTGTCATTTCAGATTGTTGGCTCACTTTTTGTTCAACAAACCTTTGAAATTCCCCTTCTATTTTCTCAAAATCTTGGAGAAGATGTCCTCTCAAGTGAGGAAGAATGTGAGCAACCCCCACAATAGTCTATTCCACCATGTCTTGATCAAACTCCTCGTTCTAGCCAAACTAGAGAAACAAGGGAAAAATTGGGATGCCTTTATCTACCAATTTGCAAACCCTCACTTGACTGTTAAGACTGAAAAAAATCCACTTAGCCTAAAAACTATCTCTCCATCCAAACCTCTCTCTCCAAGAAATATAAACCCCCTTGCACTAACCCTCTCTTTGTCGAAACAATACCAAACACTTGTTGATATCCCTACTTCTTCATCGAGTAAAAAGACTAAGAGAAAAGACCAAAAGAAGCCTATTGTTAACCCCCCAATGCCTTCACTCTCTCTTCATCCTACACCTAAACAAATCCAAGAAGTAATTCAGAAAGAATTTCCCATCATTCCCACAAACAAGAGGGGAGCCAATCAATTTGGTAAAGGACCCTTTCAGAAGAGTACCTGGAGCACAAGAACCAAGCCTTATGAAAAACCTCCACCTGCTTCAGACCCTATCCAAGTGTCCTCCAACCTTGAGAAACCTCAAAAGAAACTAAGGGAAGTTTTTGGGGATGGATTAGAGCCACTAAGGAAAACAAAATCAGAACCTACCTCTCCTTACCAATCCCCCATCACTCCTAATTCACCCCTGCCTACTTTGGATCCTAAAACTGATAGATTGTCCACATCCCTCAAAGGATATAAGCCTTCCTCAAAGATCACCGATTCTGACCCAACCATAGAGGAGCTAAAAAAGGAAAACCATCATCTTCTCCAATAGTTGGAGGAAAGGAAGACAATAGACACACACCTTCATCATGATAATGTAGTCCTTCAAGAAAAGGTTAACTCTCATCAATGGTTGGTGGATGAAATGACCAAATCCAACCACAGCCTCAGAGAACAGATGGAGCAATATAAGAGGCACAAGGAAAAATCTTCACAGCAAGAAGGAGAGGCTTCTAAAGCCGATCCTCCTCAGCAATCCTAGTCACAAGGGGTAACTTCTTTTTTTTTGCAGTGGGATCTGCAAAATCGTAAGTATGGGGGTAATGTTGGGCCCAAGATATGATCACTTTTATGACGATTATTATACACTTTTTCTGCATGTACATATGTGTTTTTCATATTTTGAAGGAGGTTTTGAAGAAATTTATGTTAAAATGGTATTATCTCCACCAGGTACGTGTGATTCATGTTTAATGTCATTATTGGGTATAATTCATCACGTTTTATGATTACCAAGAGCTAATTCACATTTTTCTGGTGTTACAGGGAAAAAACGCACCACGTTTCTACTTTCGACACTTAGTCGAGCACTCCTTACAACACTACTCGTTTCGATTCTAGATCCGGCACTCTGTCCAGCACTGTGTATTGCAAAAAAATGGAGGGTGACTTCACGGTTATGGTATTGGCGGCCAGTGATGGGAAAATCAGGAACATGGGTTTTGTTGATGCTTGCCCCCTCTAGCTACTGAGCTCTCGACAACTCAGTTTTAGTTGTTCAATAGGGAGATTATTGACTTTCTCTATTTTATCAGTTAGGGCATCATTTAATGTATATTACCAAATTTAGAAGTGGTTCGACCCTCCTGTGGTCAACCACTTGGTCTGTAAACATTATAAATGCCATCGAGGTGGTCAAAAATAAGTTAATTAGCAGAAGCATTAGTTTGATAGGTAGAAATACATTTTTACTCTGTTTTTCCATTTTACATTGCCAGATTAAGCAAGAACTATGTTTTTGAACTTTTATGGTGAATTCATCTTGCTGAGTGGGTGGTGTGCTTTTAGAAAATGACCATGCCTTTTTGGGGGGGGCACTAGCAGTCTAGTAACTGTATTTGTTCTTGTTTATGCATTTCATAGTTTAGTTGTTCTCTTTATTTTCCTGTACATGCATTTTTATTATGTTAATTAGTTTGTTGTTGCAATTTAATTGTTTTGACTCTCTTTTGCAGGTTAGTATGATGAATTGTGTTAGCAACATTAATCTTGTAGTTAGGAATGGATCTGTAGATCCCTAGACTAACCCCATGTGTAATTATATATTAGATTAACTCTTTATTTATGATTTTAGAATCAAGTTGAAAACAAAGTTTTAATTAGAATATAACATAATTTTTATTTAAGCTTTCTTCGACGAGGATTTGATGGATGGATAGGACCAATTTCAGTTTTTAATCATAGCTTGCTCATTTCATTTTTATGTAGAATTGGCTTAGCTAGTTGTTGATTAATGTAGTTGTTAGTTTACTTTTTTTAATGTCATGTTTTAATTTATGTTTTTAAGCATTTTCTTATTGTAGTTTGAATTGTTAGAGTAGGTATAACATAGTTTTCAATTTATGTAATTTTCTTTCTAGAATTAAATTGCAATTATATTTCTTAGTTAATGGTTGAATCTAGTTTTGCTTACATAGTATAGAAGTATAATGAGGATATTGTTGTATTGTTGATGGTTAATAAATGAATATGCAGGGTAATTGACGATTGTTTATGTCATGGATAAATTCTCATTGGATTGTTTAATCCATAACTTTCACTTTGCTATTGAAATCAGTATTGAGCTTATACCGCTTGAATTGTCCTTTGTTTTCAAGTGTCATCGAGATATCATACGACACTAAAGACATTCACACAACCACCAACATTATGTTTGAGTTTTCATAGATTAAGAGATAGTTTTCTTGCTTTCATAGATTAAAAGAGATAGTTTTCCTACTTTCATAGCTCAAAAGATATAGTTTCTTGCTTTCATAGATCAAGAAATAGTTTTATTGTTGTTGTAGGATAGATAGTCTTTTGCTTTGATAGGTTAGAGAATAGTTTTCTTATTATAGATTAAAGGCTAGTTGCTAGTCTTCCTTGCTTTCAATAAAATGGATTTTTTTTCATGAATTAGAAATAGTTTTGAATTAAGAATTTAGTCCACTTTCCTCTTAGGCTAGATAGTTTATCAATGAGAAGTTTTAATTTGATTGCTTGTAGAAGTTAGTTGTCTATTTTCTTTAGTAGGTTAGTTAGTTGTCTTTGCTTACTTGTCTATTGCTTTAGTAGGTTAGATAGTTGTCTTTGCTTACTTGTTTATTTTCTTTAGTAGGTTAGTTAGTTGTCTTTGCTTATTTGTTTATTTATTTTCTTTCATAGGGTAGTTACTCATTGAATATAGGTTGGCAAGTTGAAGAATCTTTCTTTTGTCATTTTTTTATTATGCTTAAATAGTTGTTTTTTCTTATTG
This sequence comes from Picea glauca, assembly GCA_000966675.3. NCBI lineage: Eukaryota > Viridiplantae > Streptophyta > Pinopsida > Pinales > Pinaceae > Picea > Picea glauca. The sequence goes on from JZKD02S1999896.1 coordinate 362,556, forward strand.
TTATGAACTAGTTTGCTTCAAGTAGGGTTTTTACTTTCTTTCTTAAGAACTATCCATCAATCATTGGCCCAAAATTACTTAGGCTACCTAGTTTCAAGTTGCTTAGTAGGGTTTTCTCATTAGATAGTTTTCCTTGAGTAGATTAGCATTAGATAACTACCTTCATTAGTTAGACTATACTCCTACCAGCCCTTCTACCTTTGGCATATATTTTGCTACAACTCTAAGTTTACTTACCCTAGGTTGACAATTTAATTGAGGGCTTTTACTGTGTTTTTAGTCCATATATAACACCCATCAACGTTCCCACCATTTCCTTTCACATAGGTTCCATATTTTATGTTTTCCATTTAATTCAAATCACCAACTAACAAATTGCTAAAGCATAATTAACCATTAAAATAATATAATGTTTTTTTTCTTTTTTTTTCAAATGTTGAATTTTGAATTGATAAATGTGGAACTATTACAATTTTGTAAACAAACACCAAATAAAAGTTTTGAAAATTTGATATATAATTTTATGTATGATGGCTTCAACTTGTTACCATGGGTGAAGTTAGTACAATATTTTATTAAACAAGATCTTTTAGTGAAGCCCAAATTCAAAGAGTTCTTCTTGGGCTTCAATTTCAAAAACACAGTCTCTCCCACTTTAAATTCTCTAGTTGTCCCATTCTTATCCGCATAACTCTTCTTCCTATCTTGTGTTTCCTTCAAATTTTATTAATTTTAACCATTTAGTATTCCATATCCTTGAGATATTCTCTCCCAAGTACTACTCTATTTTTTGGGTTGTCCCAACTCACTGGAGTATTTAATTTTCTACCATAGAGATCTTCAAATGGGCTCATCTTCAATGATGCTTGATACGCATTATTATAGAAAAACTCAACCAAATTAAAGTAATCTTCCTACTTAAATAGTTTATCCATCACATACATTATCAACATGTCTTCAATAACTTGGTTTACTCTCCCCACCTACTCATCTAACTATGGATGGTATACTGTGCTAAAGTTAATATTTGTACCAATTCCCTTAAATAAGCCTCTCCAAAAGTTTGAGGTAAACTTAATATGTCTTTCTAAAACAATTTCCTTAGGTATTCCATGCAAGCTAACAAATTCCTTCATGTAAATTTATGCAATATTATATGCACTATGAGTCATTTTCATTGGAATAAAAGGAGCATCCTTTGTCAATTTATCAACTACTACCTTTATATAACCATGTTTCCTTGTTATTCCAAGCAATTTAGTGATAAAATCAATGGTTACCACTTCTCATTTCCTCTTTGGGATTAAAAATTATTGTAGCAAACACACGGGTGTCTATTCTCATCTTTCACTCTTTGACATTCCCTTCATTTGTAAATGTAATCAACAACATCCTTCTTCAATCATGGACAAATGTATTGGATTCTTATTGCTTCAATTGTTTTCTGGTAACCAAGATGTCTGATATATGGAATCAAGAACATAAATTCTATTTGTATTTATAAGTACTCCATCTTCTCCCATATTATACTCTTTAAATATATCTTGTACATCCTCTTTCTATAAGATTTCTTTTACCTGTAGGTAATTCTATTTTGTAACAAAAATATCTTAAATTCTACTCTTTAATTATATTTAATGCATACTAATGGTTGTAGCATGCTTGAGATGTACCCTTTTGTTGAGTGCATCAATAATTTGATTTTATTTTCCTTTGATATGCTTTATGTTAAAGTCATACTCACTTAATAATTCCAACCATATCATTTTCTTGGAATTTAAGGTTGGTTGCTCAAAAATATATTTCAGACCACAATGGTTTATCCTTAATTCAAATTTCTCCCCCATTAAATAATGTCTCCACATATTCAATGCAAGAACTATGGTAGCAAGTTCCAAATAATTTGTGGAATAATTTCTCCCATGTTCTTTAATATTTCTAGACTCATAACCAATGACATGTCCATTTTGATTGAATACTCAACCAAGTCCTTCTTTGCATGCTTCTATACATACCAAAACATTCTCATTTGGGTCAACAATCTTCAAAATATGTGCACTAGTAGGTAACTTTTTCAATAAAATAAAATTTTCTTCACACTCCATTGCCCTTTCAAACTTAAATCCCTTTTTTTGTAAACAAGTGATGGGATGAACAATATTATAGAATCTTACTATAAATCGCATGTAGTATCCAACTAATCCCATAAAATATATGACTTCTAAAATATTTCATGGTGTTGGCCATCCCGAATGGCTTCAATCTTCTCTGGATCTACTACTATAACTTCCTCTAAAATAATGTGCCCCAAATAATGGATCTATTCTTGGTAGAAAAAAAAAACTTGTTTATCTTGGAATATAGATGATGTTCCCTTTTCACTTGCAATAGGATGATTTATGATCTTACTTCCACCTCAATCATATGAGATTGATGTTCTTCATGTCAATCTTCTAGGGATGCATATATCCATGGAATATTTCTTCCCATGTCTTCCATTGTAGTATCCTCTTGGATGTTGTGTAGTGTCCTCATTTTCTCTTCTTTGTGAGGGAAATCCTTGTACATGTGATCTTATTTACATCCCCAACATTTGATCGATGGTCTTCCTCTTTTTCCCAAGCAGTCTTGCATCGTGGATTCATTCTTAGTAGGTTAATTTGATGATCTATGCTAGGACTATTTTTATTGAAAGGAGACTTGAATACCTTCCTTCTTTGATCAATTTTTTTCTTCTTCTTATCCTTTCAAGATTTCTAAAAAGTTTATTTTCCTTTACCTTGCTCATACAAGTACTTATCATTTCTAATGGTCTCTGTCAAAGTTCTGAGTTCATCGTATTGAATTTTCTCTTTGTAGAAAGATGGAAGTCCACTCATAAACCCTTTTATTTTCACCTTATCATCATTAATAAACCCCACATACTTCAACACCTCCAAGAAATTATTTTCATGTTCTACCATGGTCATGATCCATAACTTGATTCAAATAACTCTTCCATATCCTTTTCATAACAGTGCTATGAAAGATAATCTTGTTGAATATATTTCTTGAACCACTTCCAAGAAATATCACTCTCATCAATATGCTCATCTTGCTTTAAATTATCCCACCACATAACAAATTTTCCATGTCAATGGTATGTGGAAACCATGGCTTCTAGGTTATATGAGTAGTTGTGCAACTGAAAATACTTCATGATTCCAAGCAACCATGCTTCAACATTGATGGAATTTTCAATTACTTCCTAATTAATTTAGTAGAAAACTGAAGAGTTGTGCATTTAATTATCAATCCCAAGGTCATATTGAACTTATGAATTGTCATGCATTGTAGTTTCAAGTATAATGTTGCAATTGTCAATGAGTTATATTACTTTCAAATGAATGTCACAAGGAAGGATATCAAAATCCCTTACCAAGTCACCAAATTAAACTGTATCAAATCTAGAGTTAGCAACAATAGAAACACACATTTGCGGAAAAGTAAATGTCACACTTGTGAGAAAGTAAATCACTCTTGAAGGAAAGTAAGTCACACTTGCAGGAAAGTAAAGATCACACTTGCAAGAAAATTAAATATCACACTTGTAGGAAAAGTAAAGGTGACTTGTTCAACTATTTAAGATGACCTTAATTATTGTGAAAAAAAAATATGGCTCATGTACTCAAGCTTCATAAATTGAACCACACAATTTCTAACTAGAAAGAAAAATGCTATGATGTATAGTTGCAGTACCAAGAGCTGCAGCAGTCAGATTTGCAGCAACGAGATTTGCAACAACATGAGTTACAACAACTAGAATCATAGCAAGGGAAATATACAACAAAGTGAAATAGATGAATTGTTGGAAATAAATGAAAATGAATAATATGCTACAAATACACATTAGAAAATCAAAAGACAAGGGTTTGCAATGTCAACATGGGATGGTGGCAACAGAGTTGTAGCAATCAGAAAATACCATGGTTGTAGCACAATTTTAATAAAGGAATTGCTAGAAATAAATGAGAATAAGGAAGAGAGGCTACAACTATGCAGTCATCAACCCAAAAATGATGTCCATGAAATGTTAGCATTGAGATACAACAATCAATCAGATGATTTAATAGAGGAATTGTTGGAAATAAATGAAAATATGAAAAATATGCTACAACTTTTCACTTATGAATTAGGAAACAATACCCTACATTGTTAGTATTGTGTTACAACAATCCCAAGCTCCAGTAATGGAGAACACTATAATTAAAAAAATATGTTAATGGAGGAATTGCTATAAATAAATAAAAAGATGTAAAAGATGCAATGACTAATTCTACAATGTATAGTAGATACAAACAATACCAAGCTAAGAAGGGGGGCCTACCTCCTTAGATGAGGTATTGGTCTAAGAATGCAGTAGATGCTCAAATGCTTAACACACCATTATTTTAACATGAATGAAACAAAAAACTTATTAAACATAAATATGTAGATCAATACAACTCTAGTTTACAAACTTTATGTTTCTTTTCCTCCATCCCTTGGCTCAGAGAGAACAAGTGTATTTATAAAAAATGAATTCTTCCTAAATGAGCTAAGAAAATCGATGGACAACCAAAAGAATCAAGTTGTTTCATCTTATAACATCATATTTTCCAAAAGAGGGAAAAAAGAGGTGCATGCTTACTAAATTATCCATGACAAGTGGTGGCTGAGTTGTCCATTCCTTTCTGGTGCCCAATTTCCCTTGTTGTATTCATGAGTGGTTGTTGGTTGATTGTTCGATCCCTGGTGATAGTTGTGCGATTGACCAACAATTTGTTGTGGAGTTGCAAAAACGGTTTGTAGTGAGAATTACAACACAATGAGAGTCACAACATTGTGATTTGCAACACTGGGAGTTGTAGCGACAAGAGTTGTAGCAGCAACTAGAGTCGCAACATTGAGAGTTGCAACAACAAGAGTTGTAACAACTATACTTGAATAGGAATTGAAACTCTTGTGTTGAAAAGTTACCTATGTAGCTTTGTTCATGTAAAGAATTTTTATCATGAAAGGTGATAATCTCCTGAAAATACATAAGAACAAGTATTGAAATGACATATTGAGTGAGTGATTATACCTTGACCAAAAATGCATCATTGTGGTTGGAAAGTGTATTAATATGGAAATGGAAATGCAAATGGGAAAATGGTGTAAAAAAAGTATTGGATGGGTGCTACAAATATGTCAATTTGAAAACCCATCATCTCTCCCCATATGAAATCATTGCATGTTATCATGCAACCAATCAATCATTTTGAGTCTGATGGGGTTGGTGATCCAGATTTGGATCCAGGAGCTTGATGGGGCTCAGAAAGGCCTAAAAATAAAAGTTCTTGGAATTTCTTCAAAACAGAAGTGTGTGTAGCCCTCGTTGATATGGACCCAACACAACTTGAACAGGCTCAAACAGACGTCGTATGCTCAATTTATGGTGATATGTTCATTTTTCCAAAGAGGCAAAAAAATGATGATTGTACAGTCTGTATAGTTCCATGTGGTAGCTGACTGTACATGCCGTATGGTCGTACAACTAACGTGGAAGGAATGGTTGGTAGGCTAACTGGGCATAGAGATGTTGATTTGGCAGGGTGAGTATGTGTGTGGACATTGATGTGGATGGACAGGTGGACCAATCTGAGTGTGACACATGTCACCACTACAAGGGTGACACGTGGCATGTCCATACAACGACATGTGGCAGACGATGACTGGGCAAGAAGTGTTAACAGGGAATACATGTGGGCCAGTTGGAAATTTCCATTTGGCATCAGATTCAGTGAATGGAAAGGTGACACATGGTCCAGACATAGGATTCCATGTGGCACCCATTCATTCATTAGTTTTATTGCAAAATATTGGAGTTTCAAAAGTTCGAACCATGGACCTCCCATGAGGCTAAATTTTGGCAGGGCTGGGATAGCCAACCTACCCGCACTTGTATGTTTTTAACCATAGAATAAAACTTATATTTAAGTTTATGCATAATTTTATTTCGGTGGAAAAGGGTTGGGGCCTAGCCCCAACCCTCGGCATAAACATTGCCACGTGACCATGCAACAGAACCATAGGTTTATGACCGTTGGCGCAGATGAACAGGGCCTAGTCCCCAGTTTTGGTAACTTCCACCATGTGACCTGGTCTATCTTTATGATTTGGCATGCATTTTTTATAGTTACAACCATTGGTCCCGTGACCACACCAACATATGACTCTGGTTCCTTCGTGTATAGGTGTGGTTTGTGTATTGGCGCATTTGTTATATGGTTTAGCATCCAATCAATCGGGCTAGCCCACTGAACAAGGTGCTTAACTGTTGGGGTATTATCCAATGTAACAGTGTGTGAATTTGGGCCTGGACCCATGGCCTATGTATGCGACCAGAGTTTGCGGAAAGGGGGCCAACACACAACACTTTATGGGCTGGCACTTGGCCACATGGATGCCATGTGACCTAGAAAAGGGGAAGGCACCCATAATTGGGGGGATTGTGCCAATATTTGTTACAAAGTGGTTTTTATACTTTGGGATATGGATTTTTGTTGATTTTATTCAACATTTTTGGAGATTTTGGTCATTTTGGGGGGATATTGGGCCCTTTTTTAGGCCAGATCTTAGGAGGAAGTTGGGAGATGGCTACCAAATTTAGGCCTATATAAACCAGAGGTTATTGAGGCCATGGGAGGAGGTTCATAATATTTTTATGTTGCCGGATGGTTGAACCAAGGCCATTGTTATGCAGGGAAGCTATTGAGGAGCGCACCTTTGCGGGCCATTTATGGGAGCTCCGTTCATCCAATTTGGGTGCCGTCAGTTTTGATGGGTTCATGAGATCTGGTAAAACATGATAATATCATTTTTTTAATCCATTGGCACTTTCATGATGTACATTTAAAGCTTCGAACAAAAATAGGAAAAGCCCACTAAGACAAGGCCCGAAGATGTAGGTGAGATTGTCGAACTCCGTTATCACATTGGTGTTATGGTTTGTTGTTTTTTATGCTTCATTTAATATATATATATACATACATACATACATATATATATATATATATATATATA
>JZKD02S1999896.1:369670-392350 GCA_000966675.3 Picea glauca
TATATGGCCTCTCTTAGGGTTTTCCTTGCTAGTTCTTATGTAACAAAAAGGTTTTTTCCCCCCATTTCTTCATCGGATCCACACCCAACAAAGTCTTGTCCATCCCTCGTCGTGTCTTCTGCTTCAAATGATTCTTCGATCTATTCCACCCTTGTTGGATGTTTTGTAACATCATGGATTTTAATTTTTTAGGTGGCAACATTTTTTCTTTACTTTTTCTTATTTCGAGTCATCAGATATTTTTTCCTATTCCTTTTCCTCGACAATATTTTGGTCACAAGTTTACTCCCTATGGAATCTATGTCGCTATTGCCACTGCCCTCATTTTGTTGAGGAATTTGGTTAGAACCCTTGGGAGTTCCTTGTTCAGTGGAAAAAATTCCAAGAGTTGCAACATTTTCATCCTCCATATCTACAACAGTTACAACGTCCAGAGCTACAACAACCATGGCCTATATATTTGCAACAACCTTATCTTCTAGAGTTGAAGCATCGTTATCTTGTGGAGGAGTTGCAACAGTTGTTTCTCTTCTAGGAAGGGTTATAGTGGGAACTATTTCTCTCACCACGTCATTCCATGCCCTTCTCTCCCTATGTAGTACACGTTCGACCAAAATTTTGATTAGCCTATTGCGTGAGAGGGATTCTCGAGGGCGAACAACTTTTTGTGCCTACTTGGCCATGTTTTGCAGCGTCCTCCAAAGGAAAAATGACATGTTGAACAACCTAACATGTCACAGGTGGTCCAATAAATGGATATGATATAGGTATAGGACCCCATAGCATCCCTCGTAGGCAGGCATGGGATTTCAAATTTACCCTACCTGCCAAGCGAATATTTGATGACAGTCATTTGTTTTTTATGCCTGTCATTTTACATTTTGTACAAATTCATCAGTGTCAATTTTGTTTTTGTTTTTATATACAAAATTGATTAAGAGATTTAATAATAGTGATAAGGTATTAGCCTTAGTATTGTTGGTGAAAAATGATGGACAAAACCTGAGAAGAAAACTTGGTCGAGGAAACTAGTAAGAAATCCTCACCAGACGACTCTCCATCATAACCAAACACAATGCTCAACATCACGAAGGAGAGAAAATATTAAATTAACCATTTATGGATGGGATACCTTGCTTTTAGAACTTTTAAATAAGAAATATGATCAGTTTTGGTGGGGAAATAGAAAAATAGCTAAATAATTTCCACCAAATTCACTGCAAATTGCAAGCCATCTGTAGTGGCAGTGTTGCATTGAGTCTAAAGTTTACATGTAACCTTCATGTTTTGAGTAAATCGATGGATTATAAGTGGAATGGGAGTAGGGAAACATAAATTTTTGTTTATTTTTTCATCTACTCTTCAAACTAACCTCTATCAAGTTTGTCTCCCCCATAGGTTATACAATAGAGCTTAAGTAAGCTAAGTAGCTACTAGAAATTATGACGAGTATCTTACCTAGTGAAACGTCAATTTGACGAGTTTGGATTTTACATGTTTGTAAGTGATGAGATGTATCTTTGGTATCTACCTGTCAAATATGTTTTAAAATGAAAGAAAAAGCTTCCTATGAGACGTCAAATTCCAGGTTTTCTTGCATGTGATGTATCATTGCATGAAAATGACAACATCTTGGCATGGGCTTAGTAATGAAGTTCTGTAAAACCCTATTCATTTCTTGACCAAGGCTACCCATGGTTTGAGGAATTGCTTGATAATTCCAGGATTTGACCTTCATTGATAATATCATTGTTCCCCTCTCCAAGGGAACCCAATCATTTCCACTATCACATCCTTCATCACCTTCGCATCTACCCTTGTTACCTTTGTCCTGATTTTCCTAAAATTAATGGAGAATCCCAGTGCCATGTTATCATCATACCCTCACATCCATTTTAGGTATTCCATCCAACCTTCTTGTGGAAAAAATTTCCCCAATGTTCTCATATGCCTTGAGCAAGAGGGTCTCTATGAGATCTCTATGGTTCATTGAGCCTCCCATTCTCCTACTCATAACTCAAACAACTATGGATGCAACTCAGTATGAATGGTTTGAAGGGTGGAGAGTTCGAAGTATGAAAAGGAATGGTGGTAGTAGGGGGTAATTGTGTTATAGTTTGGGTAATCATGAGTGTGTGATGGAATTTTAGTGATTTTTTTAGGTCACAATTATGCCAATTCATTGCTTACTCATTACATAATTCAAGAGACATACCTTATGACGTATCGTGCCTTGTTTTGATTGTGCATACCTTCGTCACATTGTTTTGTCATTCATTGAGAGTGGTAGCAGTAGTTCTTTCGAGTTATAGTAGAATCCTGAGTTGTAGCATCATGAATAAATTCAACATCTTTCAGGCTTGCAATGGTGTTTCGGGGTTGCATAAATATGCAGAGTTGCAACAATGGGTAGAGATGCACTAGCGTCCTGGAGTTGTAGAAACGTTTAGAGTTGTAGCAATGAAAGAGTTTCCGCAATGGTGCTTAGAGTTGTAGAAATTCTCTAGAGTAGTAGAAACGTGTGGGCCAGGATTGGGACTTGGCATGGTATCTTAGCAAGAGTCATCTTCTCTCAAATTGGTTTTTGTACTTTAGTAGTGGAGTTGTAGTGTCTATATGTAGAGTTGTAGTTCCAAGAGTTGCAAAAATAGGAGTTGCAGCAACAGGGGTCGCAACAACAAGATTCACAGCAACATGATTCGCAACAACAAGAGTTGAAACAATACGAGTTGCAACAATGACATTCTTCTCCCCTACATATCTTGAAAAAGACTTTATTACAAAAATGATTAGAAGGATCCTAAAAAAACCATCATGAAATTGTGAATTTCCCTTCTTTCTTTCTCTTGATCCTTTTTTCTTAACATACCATGCATCAACATGGATGATTTTCACAAAACATGCCCCCAATAATTCCCCTAGGGGTTTTGATACATGGGATTCTTGTTCCTCTTCTTCTTATTATTTGTTTACAAGAGTGAATCATTCAACAGGGATTCCCCCTTTGTTAACAATATTTAGTTCATTGTTAGGTCATCCACTAGTGATCCTCTTCAGAAAGGATTTCTTGGATAGGGGTATATGATATAATTGAATCTTGTGTCCATTCTCAATCAGAGGAGTTTTCTCATCATAAATGGTGTGAATTTTGATGGCTCCATTGTCATATATAGTATCAATCTCATAAGGCTCGAGCCATCAAGTGAAAAAATTCCCTTTGAAATCCTTGAACCTAGAATCAAATGACAAGGCCTAGTATCCAACTTTGAATGTCTTCTTCTTAATGATCTTTTCATGCCACCAAGATCTTTGATGCTTTATTACTATTATGTGGTGCAAGGAATCCTAGAAAATTTCATCGAGTTCATTGACCTAGAGGACTATTCGCTTCTAAGGTTCAGTTATGTCCATTCCAAGTTGTACAATTGTTCTAAGTGCCTGGATCTTTGTTTCAATCAGAAATAGTACTCTCTTTCCATATACCAATTCGTATGGTGTGCAACCAATATTAGTCCTCCAAGTTTTCTGGTAGTCCTATAGATCTTCAGGAGGTCTTTCATCCCAATATTTGAGGTGTATTATAAGTCTTGGTGATGATAGCCTCAATAATTTTGTTTGTCCCTTCTAACTGTCCATTGGTCTGTGGGTGATATGGTGTGGTAACCCTGTGTTTGATCTTGTATTTTTCCATCAAGTTTCTAATGAGTCTTGGATTGAATTGATTCCCTCCATCGGTAACTATTTCTTGAGGTGTCATGAATGTGGTGAATATTTCTTCATGATCGCAGTTGATAGTGCTTTGGCTTCCATCCATTTTATGACATAATATGTTCATACTAGGATGTAGGAGTTATGGTGGGAAGGAGGATTGATCGGCCCTATGTCCAGGGCCCATTTATGAAAGGGTTACATTTCTAGTTGTGGTTGTAACAACATCTTGTATGATTGCACCAGTCTTTCCATGCACTAGAAACTATCACACCTCTTTACATATTCCTTGAAATCATTAAACATAGTGAGACAATAGTACCCTTGATGAAGTATCTTGTAACCATTCCTTTTATCTGCAAAGTGTACCCCACATGGAGCATTGTGGAAATATTTCAAGATCTTGTCTTCTCGCACACATCTCCTAATGATGAGATCTAATATGACGTAGAAGAGACAATTTTCAATCCATGAGAACATGTTGTTGATTGTGAAGCCTGGTTATCTTCCTGATTCAGAGGTCTTTGTTTTCATCCTTGTTTATACCCCATGAAGAATTTACACCCCGGAAGAATGTACACTCCTCCATGTGGGGGAGTGCAGAGGGGAGTTAACCCCTCTGTGGGGTCCGGAGGAAAGCAGACCCCTAGAAGGGGTTCAGGAGAGAATACCCCAAAGGAATAATTTCATTGTAAATGTATATTGTAATTTCATTATAAATTTGGACCATTCATTATAAGGTCACAAATTTGACGGTAGAAGTTATGTTAGGGTTTTTTTCCCTATAAGAAAACCCTCTTTTATGAGGGAAATGTATTGCGGCTATGTATCATTGTGAATATTGTATTCTTAGTGAGAAGACTGTGAGAGAAAGAAGAGGAAGTTGCAATGGATGTGTTTTAGGTTTTATCCCTTCATTTGTTGGATAATAATAAAGGAAGGACCTGGAAATTTCTCTGGTGGACGTGGCCCACACTGGGTGAACCACATATATTTATGTCTCTATTGTATTGTTTACATTTTGTGTTTTATTTTTTCATTTGTTTTATTTTATTGCTCCAAGATCCCATTTTTAACAACTGGTATTAGATAAAAATGTAACTTTCAATAAAAGAGGGTTCCTGGTTCGAGTGGGAGCAATGGAGGAATATGGAAAGTCTAGGGTCGATAAATTTAACAGCCAAAGCTACCAGTTATGGAAGATGCATATGGAAGATTATTTATATTATAAGGATCTGTTCCTACAATTGGGTGGAATAGAAAAGAAGACAACGACCATGAAGGATGAAGAATGGTAGGTTCTTGAGAAAAAGGAACTAGGAACGATACGACTGAGCCTAGCAGTGTCAGTGGCTTTCAATATTTCGAACGAAAAGACAACAAAGGAGTTGATGGACGCATTGGCTAAATTGTATGAAAAAACCTCAGTGTCCAATAAGGTATTTCTAATGAAGATATTATTTAATATGAAGATGTTAGAAGGTGGGTTTGTTGTAGATCATTTAAATGAATTTAATATAGTTACTAATCAACTAAGTTCTGTAAAAGTGGACTTTGATAATGAGGTCATGGCTCTTCTAATTTTTTTCTCGTTGCCAAAAAGATGGAATGGCTTGGTCATGGCTATAAGTAACTTTGTCTCTAGTTCAAACACTTTAAAATTTGATGATGTTGTTGGTGTTATCCTTAGTGAGGAAATGTGATGGAAAAGCACATGTAATACATCAGGTAATGTGTTAAACATGGATAACAGGGGAAGACAAAAGGATCCACACCCAACAAAGTCTTGTCCATCCCTCGTCGTGTCTTCTACTTCAAATGATTCTTCGATCTATCCCACCCTTGTTGGATGTTTTGTAACATCATGGATTTTCATTTTTTAGGTGGCAACATTGTTTCTTTACTTTTTCTTATTTCGAGTCATTGGATATTTTTTCCTATTCCTTTTCCTCGACAATATTTTGGTCGCAAGTTTACTCCCTATGGACTCTATGTCGTTATTGCGACTGCCCTGATTTTGTTGAGGAATTTCGTTAGAACCCTTGGGATTTCCTTGTTCAGTGGCTGCAATTACAAGAGTTGCAACATTTTCATCCTCCATATCTACAACAGTTACAACGTCTAGAGCTAAAACAACCATGGCCTATATATTTGTAACAACCTTATCTTCTAGAGTCGAAGCATCGTTGTCTCGTGGAAGAGTTGCAATAGTTGTTGCTATTCTAGGAAGGGTTACAGTGGGAACTAGTTCTCTCACCACATCTTTCCATGCCATTCTCTCCCTATGTAGTACACGTTCTACCAAAATTTTGATTAGCCTGTTGCGTGAGAGGGATTCTCGAGGGAGAACAACTTTGTGTGCCTACTTGGCCATTTTTTGCAGCATCCTTCAAAGGAAAAATGACATGTTGACCAACCTAACATGTCACAGGTGGTCCAATAAATGGATATGATGTAGGTATAGGACCCCATAACATCCCTTATAGGCAGGCTTGGGATTTCAAATTTACCCTACCTGTCAAGCGAAAATTTGATGACAGTCATTTGTTTTTTATGCGTGTCATTTTACATTTTGTGCAAATTCATCAGTGTCAATTTTGTTTTTGTTTTTATATACAAAATTGATAAAGAGATTTAATAATAGTGATAAGGGATTAGCCTTAGGATTGTTGGTGAAAAATGATGGACAAAACCTGAGAATAAAAATTGGTCGAGGAAACTAGTAAGCAATCCTCACCAGACGACTCTTCATCATAACCAAAAACAATGCTCAACATCACGAAGGAGAGAAAATATTCAATTAACCATTTATGGATAGGATACCTTTCTTTTATAACTTTTAAAGAAGAAATATGATCAGTTTTGGTGGGGAAATAGAAAAATAGATAAATAATTTCCACCAAATTCATTGCAAATTGCAAGCCATCTGTAGTGGCAGTGTTGCATTGAGTCCAAAGTTTACATGTAACCTTCATGTTTTGAGTAAATCGATGGATTATATGTGGAATGGGAGTATGGAAACATAAAATTTTGTTTATTTTTTCATCTACTCTTCAAATGAACCTCTATCAAGTTTGTCTCCCCCATAGGTTATACAATAGAGCTTAAGTAAGCTAAGTAGCTACTAGAAATTATGACGAGTATCTTACCTAGTGAAACGTCAATTTGACGGGTTTGGATTTTACATGTTTGTAAGTGATGAGATGTATCTTTGGTATCTACCTGTCAAATATGTTTTAAAATGAAAAAAAAATCTTCCTATGAGACGTCAAATTCCAGGTTTGCTCGCAGGTGATGTATCATTGCATGAAAATGACAACATCTTGGCATGGGCTCAGTAATGAAGTTCTGTAAAACCCTATTCATTTCTTGACAAAGGCTACCCATGGTTCGAGGAATTGCTTGATAATTCCAGAATTTGACCTTCATTCATAATATCATTGTTCCCCTCTCCAAGGGAACCCAATCACTTCCACTATCACATCCTTCATCACCTACGCAGCTACCCTTGCTAACTCTGTCCTGGTTTTCCTAGAATTAATGGAGAATCCCAGTGCCATGTTATCGACATACCCTCACATCCAGTTTAGGTATTCCATCCAACCTTCCTACGGAAAAATTTCCCCAATGTTCCCATATGTCTCAAGCAAGAGGGTCTTTATGGGATCTCTATGGTTCATTGAGCCTCCCATAATCCTACTCATAACTCAAAAAACTGTGGCTGCAACTCAGTATGAATGGTTTGAAGGGTGGAGAGTTCTAAGTATGAAAAGGAATGGTGGTAGTAGGGGGTAATTGTGTTACGGTTTGGGTAATCATGAGTGTGTGATGAAATTTTAGTTATTTTTTTAGGTCATAATTATGCCAATTCATTGCTTACTCATTACATAATTCAAGAGACATACCTTATGACTTATCATGCCTTGTTGTGATTGTGCATACCTTCGTTGCATTGTTTTGTCATTCATTGAGAGTGGTAGCAGTAGTTCTTTCAAGTTATAGTAGAATCTTGAGTTGTAGCATCACGAATGGTTTCAACATCTTTCAGGCTTGCAATGGTGTTCCGGGGTTGCATAAATATGCAAAGTTGCAACAATGGGTAGAGATGCAATAGCGTCCTAGAGTTGTAGAAAAGTTTAGAGTTGTAGCAATGACAGAGTTTCCGCAATGGTGCTTAGAGTTGTAGAAATTCTCTAGAGTAGTAGAAACGTGTGGGCCAGGACTGTGACTTGGCATGGTATCTTAGAAAGAGTCATCTTCTCTCAAATTGTTTTTTGTACTTTAGTAGTGGAGTTGTAGTGTCTATATGTAGAGTTGCAGTGCCAAGAGTTGAAAAAATAGGAGTTGCAGCAACAGGGGTCGCAGCAACAAGATTCACAGCAACATGATTCGCAACAACAGGAGTTGAAAGAATAGGAGTTGCAACAATGACATTCTTCTCCCCTACATATCTTGAAAAAGAATTTATTAAAAAAATGATTAGAAGGATCCTAAAAAAACCATCATGAAATCGTGAACTTCCCTTATTTCTTTGCTTTATTAAAAAAATGATCAGAAGGATCCTAAAAAAACCATCATGAAATCGTGAACTTCCCTTCTTTCTTTCTCTTGATCCTTTTTTTTAACATACCATGCATCAACATGGATGATTTTCAAAAAACATGCCCCCAATAATTCCCCTAGGGGTTTTGATACATGGGATTCTTGTTCCTCTTCTTCTTCTTATTTGTTTACAAGAATGAATCATTCAACAGGGATTCCCCATTTGTTAACAATATTTAGGTCATTGTTAGGTCATCCACTAGTGATCCTCTTTAGAAAGGATTCCTTGGATAGGGGTATATGATATAACTGAATCTTGTGTACATTCCCCATCAGAGGAGTTTTCTCATCATAAATGGTGTGAATTTTGATGGCTCCATTGTCATATATAGTATCAATCTCATAAGGCTCGAGCCATCAAGTGAAAAAATTCCCTTTGAAATCCTTGAACCTGAAATCAAATTACAAGGCCTAGTATCCACATTTGAATGTCTTCTTCTTAATGAACTTTTCATGCCACCAAGCTCTTTGATGTTTTATTACTATTTTGTGGTGCAAGGAATCCTAGAAAACTTCATCGAGTTCGTTGACCTAGAGGATTATTCACTTCTAAGGTTCAGTTATGTCCATTCCAAGTTGTTCAATTGTTCTAAGTGTCTGGATCTTTGTTTCAATCAGAAATAGTACTCTCTTTCCATATACCAATTCGTATGGTGTGAAACCAATATTAGTGTTGCACCTCTTTCGTCACCTTGATGAGAAAATAAGAGGTTCTTGCAAGCTCAGTTGGGTCTGCTGAGAAGGACAACAGTAGAGAAAAGAGTTAGGGAAAGAAAACAAAAACTACAATTAAGAATTAAACTAATAGATGCAATAAAAACTAAAATCATGAGCATAGGGACATAGAAATAAAAAGAACCAAAAGACCCATGTCACCAATGTTTGAGGTTGATCTATTGATGAAAACAAAGCACCAAGAAGAAAGGGGACTATGAGTCCCTTCTTCCTCCAAGGGAAGGCTCTTGGACCCTCACTAGCTAGCTCTCTTAGAATCAAAGAAAATGGAAAATGGTGATGAAAGAACTCTTTACAAATCCACCCAATGGTGAGGTGGATTGTCCAATGTAATGGTACCAATATGCTTGTGTCAAGGATGGAGTCCTCAAAACGATATAGGCAACATAAAATTACTTTGAATTCCTTGAGAAAATGAGGTGCATTCATGGATTTTTATAGCGTTTCTTTGGGTTATTGTTTAATTTCTTTGTAGTGTGAAAAGAGGTCATTTAGGGCATTATTAGGTCTTTGACCAGCCCACCAGTCGGATCCAGCCCAAATTTGAGGGTAAAATCAGCTTGGGAGTTGAACCATAAGTGGTTGGGAGGCTGACCATTTCCAAAAATGTGTCGTTTAGCAGGTGTGTGGCTTTTTGTGCTAACAATCACACATCGTGCGCCTGTGCGCGATTTCTACGTTCCTGTTCCGCGCATGTGCCCGCGCGCCCAATGTCTGCAAAGCGCTCTTCAATTTTTCACTACTTTGTATATTTTTTGACCTTTTTTGAATGTTGTGATATTAATTCAGGGCCATGAATGACTTATTTACTGTTTGACGATGCTGAGTTCTTGTAACCATGTGCGGATGAAATTTCAGTGATAACAGATGCCCTCTAATGGATGAGGTTAGGAGCATATGTATAGCCGAAATCCATCAATGTTTCTTCTACTGAGAATGTTGTTATAATATAGAGCAATAGTGGGATCATTCAGAGTGATCCGTTAGAGAAAAAAGGAATCGGTAGGACCCGACCTTCCATGAGGTGTGTAAAATAGAAAACTGTGTACAGACGAGGTGGGCATGCCCCATGCTCGTTTCATGTAACTCTAAAAAACGATGACTGAAGTGTTGGTGTAGACAACTGCAGCATCCTCGGGGGTGGTTGTGATAAAGGAAGAAGACAATTTTGCAAATGAACATACTCTGAATAGTAGGCAGTGATCACGGTAATAAGTAGCAGCGATGATGTGGGCATTGACAACCCTGCCAAGTTCAGAGGTCTTCGAAAAATGAAAGAATGAACTGCAATAGTCACAAAGTAAGACCCACCGTAACATGACAAAGTGTTGGCATCGAATGTTATGGGGGTCAACGACAGCAGGGAGCAATGGTGTTTCACCCTGTGTCATCCGAGATCTCTCATTGAGTGGAAAATGAGAATCAAGGTACTATCTCCCTTTTGGAAAACTATGCTAATGTCGACAAAAAAGGGGACGCAAATCCCAGAAGAAAATGGCCTCGTGAAATCTACTAAGTGAGGTGAGGAAGTGGCATAGGTACATGGACGAAGTCAAGATGTGGGAAGACTCAAGACTGCCCTTGGTTGGAGGATGTATGAGATAAAAAGTGGCTGCAACCGTTCAACAAGGTTGAGTGTCAGCGGGACGAAAAGACCGGGGATAAGTTGTGCCAGAGGTGGGACAAGGTGAACAAATTCAGAGGGTAGAGGTAAGTGACCTATGGGGTACTCTGAAGATATGGATGATGTCGGCAAGAGCAGATGATAAGTAGTTCTCCAACCAAGGGTGACATGGGTTGCGGTTGGCCAAAAGAGGGAAGCAAGTCGCCAAAGGTGACGACAAAAAAGGTAATGTAATGACTGGAAATAAAGGTGTTTATACAATAAATAATGAATAATTGGGGAGAAATGTACAAATATAGAAATGGGTGCCCCAATGTGATATGGGTGGCCCATGTAAGGCATAATTTGCTCGGAAGACTGATGAAGGATGGGGGCCCCATTGGTGAGTTTCTGTATGAGGTAGGTGGGATGGAGGGAAATTTGTTGATGGGAAAACTGATTGTGGATGAAATGTAGGGTTCATGATACTACGGAGGTGCAGTTAAAAAATAGAACTGTGAAGAGATAATCTGGGAGTCTGTGTGGGAAAGCTAGCAAAATGAGGAGAAGGAGTATGTGGTTATTTTGCGACATGATGAAAGACTATCGGGACTCCCATCCCTAAAGGGTTTTGAAAAACAACATGAGTGTCAAAAGTGGCAAAAGGTGATATGAATGGGACAACTCATGTGGGTAAGAATGCTACCGGGTAACAGTATCGAAGATGCAAATGGAGGTGTGGGTACTGCAGAACCGGGAATGGGGGTCCTAAAGGAAAATATCAGAGAGTGTGACTGGAAATGTAAGTGTGATACAGAGGGAAAGACTACATGCCAGTGATGAGTATATACCTAAAGGGGTTGTGTCAATGGATGATGACCGAGTACCTGCACACATGAAAACCAAATACCCAAAGTGAACAATATATGAAGAGAATTGAAGATATGAGCATGTAGTGGATAAGCGTGAATATGCACATGCGTACCTGACCACTGGTAAAAAAAGGTTCCCCAGGGGCTCAGGATGAAAAGAGGCCCAGGGACTGCTGTGATGTAGATGACGGGATCCTGATCCCGTGGCTAAAGATGGTTAGAAAAATGGACACCGTGGGCTCCCGGAATGATGAGTGGAAGTTTGGCAAAAAAGCCTATATATAGTTGTAGGGCCCACATTGCCACCTCATTTGTACCTACTGTAATAGTGACTGGACAAGCAGTTTTCAGAGGAGATTTGGAGATTCGGAGAGGACAAGGAATCCGATTGGTGATTAGCGAGATTTAGGTTAGTGGTCTGATCATCCTGCATAGAAATAGGATTCCATTTTTTGGGCAGGGGCTGTACGGGGGGGGTGTACAGGGATATTTAGGGGATATGGGCCCCACATGCATGAGAAATTTGGTAATAGACGCGCACATGTGTGTGCCTGTCCACTGGATATTCGCACATGGGGGCACGGTAGAGGTAATTTAAGGCACTCTCTAAGGGCGCACCTATGGGTTGAAGAGGCGTGCATGAGTGCACGTCTGTCAGTTGAACAGGTGCGCATCGGTGCGCGCCTATTCACTGCACAGGTGTGCTTGGGAGCAAGCCTGTGAAGAAAACAGGTGCGCACCGATGCACACTTGTGTATTGAATAGGCGCGCACCCATGCGCACCTGTGTAGTGAACAGGCGCGCATGTGTGCACACCTGTGGGTAACAAAACCATGCCGAGGAGGCAAGGTTGAGGTGTAAAAAATGAGTCTTTTTGATGTTGTCGATGGTTTCTCGAGCTGATATAGGACTCTAGGTTGTGTCTGCAGGTGGACGGTTTGTGACGATTCTAGTGGGGTGGCGAGAGCGAGACTAGTCTCAGCTGCGAGTCATCATGGCCATTGAGGGGCCAGGTGTGCATGCGACTTTGGCAGCCTGTGGGATGCTAAAGTTCTTTGAGTGCCTATTGATACAGGCACAGGAGTATCTCTTATAGTTCCTGATCAAGATGTGGAGTTCGAAGCTGCACTGTTTCCTCGTGCGAGGAGAGCAGATCCCCTTCACTGCGGTGGAGGATGTCTATTTCTTGACTGGGCTTCCCTTTCGGGGAACGCCCCTACCGATGGAGCCGGTGCTGCCTAAGGGTATGTAGCTTGAGACGATTACCCGGAGATATTGTTCGGGTCGGAACTTTATGTCTCAGACGGTTGTGAGCATTACGTCTATTGATTCACTGGCGCATCGTTGTATAACAGCGATGATTGTGTGAGTATATGGGTCACTGGCGACCCAGCGAATCAGTGGTGGCCAACTTCTGGTGTTGGAGAGAGTGTTGGCTGGTGAGCATTTCGCTTGGGGGTTTACACTGCATGCAAGGATGGTGGCCCAGTTGGACCACTGTCAGTCTACTGATACAGGGGAGTTTTCTTTCGGGTCCATCCTAGTGGCCTGGTTTCTAGAGAGGGTGTCGATGTTGCGCCCACAGATTCTATTGGGGGCACCTCGGGCGGGAGAGCCGTGGTTGAGGCGGTGGTCGACTGTTTTGCTTCACCATGGTGGTGGTGAAGGTGGCCAATTCTTTTCTGCAGAGGCGGCGCAAGTATGGCGGCAGATGCCATAGGTGACCTTATGTTACCCCTATGTCGGGGTGGACTTCCGGGATGATCCAGACATGGTGTTACCTCCAGGGGAGGTTTTTGATCATCGATGTATGTTTGGTATTGATGTGTATGTTTTTGTGATTTTTTGTTTAAGATAGCAGTCCATATGTATATGATATAGATTCTGATACGATCTATTGTTTGTTTGCATGTGCAGATGTGGCACCTCGCGGGCACGAGGTGGAGTTGCAGCGAGCACCAGAGAGACCACCGTGGGAGAGAGACGTCGGCGTGAAGATGCCGCAGTGCGACCAGCTGAGCCTGAGAGGGAAGCGAGGAGGCACCGGTTTGATGACCTTGGTGTTGGGCCATCACATGCTCCTTTGGCGGCGACCGGAGCTGATTATAAGGACATATGTTGTCGTTTGGAGACGATGCTATAGGAGGTGCCTGAGGGCATATGGTCTCACATCCAGGATGATACTTTCCTGGAGCAGCGTGTGGGGGTGCCGCCACCATGGCGGGTCATAGTACGATGAGCAACAGTGGCTACTACGTTGATGACCAGATGACTGTTGCCGGGGCAGGAGGGGCTCGCACGGGGTTGACCACCACCTCCTGGGGAAGGAGGTGGTGAGCTGCCACCACCTAAGGGAGGAGCAGGAGGTGGTGCTCTAGAGGCACCATGAGTGGTGCTCTGAGGCATTTGATGTATATATATATATATATATATATATATATATTGTATATAGGCTGGTGAGCCGATTTTGTACCGAGGTGCTGCATTGGCCTGCGGATACGTGTATTTTTTGTATGTAAACATTCGGATGGCACTGTGGACCTATATATATACATGAGTATACTTCTTGAGATTTATGTGGTGTTTACATGTTTTTGGTTAATGGTTTGATGATGTCTATTCTATATATATGTTGTGATAGGGTTTTGATATGTTTATGTATGTGTAGAGGTAGCTTGATGTGATATATGCCAGTCTAACACAATATTAGCTAGGTTATCTGTAATTTGATTCAATTGTCATGGAATATGTGTAAATGTAATGGAATCAAAATGTCGAGATAAAAGTCTAACCTGTAGGTATTTGCGAAAGAGGCAAAGATCACGGACGGGGTACACATTGTTGAGATGGAGAATGACTAGTTGAGAGTCGAGGAAGACGCTAAGGTGACAAATATGATGATGCTGGGAATTGACCAAGAGGCCAATGACAACAGTGTATTTGGCTTGGTTGTTGGTTGCTACCACCAAACATATGCCTCTCAAATGGAGCATTTCATGTGAGGGGGTGTAGAGAGCCCAAGCAGCTGAAGCGAGATTTTGTGTCCAACGGCTGGCGCCGTCGGCGTAACCGATGTGGTAGGTTGGTGGAGGAAGCATCTGTCAATAGCACAAAGGATAGTTTAGACATGAGGGGAGGAGAAAAAGATTAAAAATGCTAGAAAAGAAATAACCTAAAGTAGAATGACTACTTTTAAGCATAAAATTTCTTGAGATACAACCCGTTGACGGGTTCTTTGAGAGAGAGGCCTTCGGGAGAGGCCAGAATATATGCGCCTTTGGTGAGGCAATGTTGGATAATGTATGGGCCATGCCAGAGTGATTCGAATTTGTCGTGCCCAAAGGTATCATGAGCGATATCGTAAGCTAGGACGAGGTCGCCTTCGCGAAATGATCGAAGGTTGACATGGTGATCAAAGGTAGCCTTGGATCATTTTTTAGCTTCCTCGTTGTTCTGTAAGGAAGATCGACAATCTTCATCCAGAGACTCCAAGTTCAGCAAGCACTGCTCCATTGGAGCAGTGTCAGGTAATAGCTCAATTGCAGTGCGTAAGGTGGGAATTTCGCACTCGATGGGAAGAGTTGCCTCAACCCCATGGACTAAATGAAATGGTGTGAAACCAGTAGCGGTTTTCACAGCCATTCGGTAAGCCCATAGTGCAGAAAATAACATATGATGCCAATTGGTTTTATGTTTATTAACTGTGCATTGTAACATGGTCTTGAGGACTTTGTTAACAGCCTTGACCTGTCTGTTAGACTAAGGGTAATATGGTGAATCAAACTCGTGAGAGAATCCTAACCGAGATGAGAGCTCTACGAAGATCTCATTCTTGAAGTGTTTTCCATGATCGGAAACGAGTTGGAGGGGTACTCCAAAGCAGGATATGACGTGGTTAAAGAAGAAACGCGCTGCAGTGTCAGTGGTGTTGTTGAAAGTGGGCATAGCTTCGGCCCATTTGGTGAAGTAATCAATGGAGACAATGATGTATTTGTGACCATTGCTAGAGGGGGGATTACAATTCATGAAGTTGATGCCCCATTTACAAAAGGGGTCGACAGTAATGACAGGGTGAAGAAGAGCGGGGGGAGCGCGGGCTTTGTTGGCGTAGAGCTGACATTGCTCACACAGTTTCACAGCATGAATGCAATCATGAAACAAGGTAGGCCAAAAGTAACTGGCTCAGATAATATTTTGAGCAGTGGATATACCTGAAATATGGCCCCCACATGTGCCATTGTGGCAGTCGTTTAAGACTCTATCGGCCTCGTCAATAGTTAGGCATCAACGAAGAATGGTGTCGATGCCCCACTGGTATAGGATGTCGCCTATGAGGAGGTAGCAGGGGGTCTGATGGCAATATGTCATCGATCATCTCGTGAAAGGTGGTTACTGAAATTTTGAGTTCGGAGGTAGACGAGGAGGTCATCGTACCAAGGATCATCCGAAGTGATGTAAAAGAGATGTTCATCGGGAAAGTCTGTGTTGACGGGGGTACTGGTGGTGTCAGAGGGGAGGGTCGTGACAAGTTCGGCGAGAACGAGGGCCTTCTTACTCTTAGGTGTTGAGAACTCAAAGTTGTATTCTTGAAGGATAACGACCCATCGAGTAAATTTGTCGTTAACTTGCCAGCAAATGAGCAAGTACTGCATAGGGTTGGAATCTGCGATGACCTTTGTGGTACGAAGCAGAATGTAATGGCGCAGTTTCTGGTCTGCAAGGACAACTGCAAGAGAAAGTTTATCTTCATGTTTATATTTCAAGGGTGGCCCTGAGAGGTTTTTACTAACATAATAAATGACATGTTCACGATTGTCATCTCCGAGCTGGATGAGGACGCCAACTACTGATACAGCTGACGTTGATACGTAGAGGATATAGTTGTGATTATAGTCAGGTGCACTAATTAAAGGTTCATTTGAAAGTGTTGCTTTAAGATCATCAAATGACTATTGGGAGTGGTCGTCCCAGTGAAATGGGATGTCGTGATATAGTAAGCGAAGGAAACCATGTGCGTGTATGGCGTAATCTAGGACAAAGCATCTAAGAAAGTTAGCTTTGTCCTATAGACTCTGAAGTTGTCGTAGATTACAAGGGGGTGGAATTTTGGTGATAGCTTGGACATTGAGGGGGTCCACGGTAATACAACTTTGGGAAACAATAAAGCCTAGGAGGCACCCTGCGGTGACACAAAAGACACACTTGAGAGGATTCAAGCGGATGTTGTATTGATGACACCGTTGAAAGATGATTCGTAAATCATCAAGATGTTGGGTGTGTTTCTTGGAGCGAGCTGTGAGGTCGTCCAAGTAGGTGAGGATGATATTAACCAGATCGTGGAAGATGTATGTCATAGCCCGCTGAAAAGTTGCGCCAGCATTTTTTAAGCCGAAAGGCATGACACGATATGAAAAATTACCCCACGGGGTAGTGAATGCAGTTTTATACTAATCGACTGGGTGGATTTGAATTTGGTTATAACCAGAGAAGTCATCCATAAAGGATAGAGCCTCGTGGCCGATGCAGTCGTCGATAATTTGATCGATGAAAGGCGTTGGAAAGTTGTCCTTGGGACAGGCATGGTTGAGATCGTGAAAGTATGTGAAAATGTGGATCGTGCCCTGTTTTTTGTTGACGGGTACAGGGTTGGAAACCCATGAGGTATAGGCAATGGGGTAAATGAACCCTGTAGCCCGTAACTTGTCAATTTCGGCTTTGATAGCCGCGGATTTGGATGGGTGTAGTGGTTGTTGTTTCTGGTGGACTAGTGTAATGTCGAGCCAGGTGTCGATGCGATGTTTGACAATAGAGGGATCGAGGCCAGGCATTTCCGTGTATGACCAGGCGAAAATATCCCTATATTCCTGGAAGAGGGATTTATATGCGGCGATTTCCTGAGGAGTGCAAGTAGCTCCAATGGTGATTTCTTCGACGATGCCATTTTTAATGGAAATGTCGATTTTAATGGTGGGGGAAATTTTTTCCATATTTCCTTCTTCAAAAGCATCAGGGGCAGGAATGGGATTGTTGAACCAGTCGATAGGCCCTGAAGGGATAAAATATTTGGTTTCGATCGCGTAAAGGGGGTTTTGGTGAGGAGGCATGGAGGCTTCTTGTGGAGAGAAGAGTGCTCGATGGTGTAGCGCATCCCAGGGAGAGTCTGGGTGATTTAATTCTTCAAGTATTTCTTCGTCTCTTTGGAAGTGATGGGAATACAAGGGGTCATAAGGAATGATCTCGGTGCCAGTAGTCGTGTGGTTTCCCCCTGATGGAGAAGCAAGGGGAACACTATTAGGAGATGATGAGGGTTCACTTGACATAAACCATAAATTGAAGTACTGAGGGGTACCCGTGGTAGTTGGGTGGAGAGTGTCTGTAGGGGAATGAGTAGGGGAGTTGGGGGGGTTGTAGGGTGAATCCTCAGATACGTCATCTAAGAACCATGGAGGTGTTGGGAGTGCCTCTGGTTCGGGAGAAATGATATGAAGAGCCTCTAGTGATGAGGTAATGTCAATTATCGCCTCTGCGGGTCGATGAAGCAGGGTCAATTGACATTTCCTGTATGCAAGGATCATAGGACACTGGTATGTAAAATGAGCTAATGAATTGAAGAGAGAGAAAGGGTGTCTCATACGTTCATTGACTGAAGTGGTGACATAACGGATGTCAGTGATATTTGATGAGGACGTAGCAGGTCTGGGGTTGTTCTGGAAGTTCTGGCGTACGGTGGCTTATGTCTACCGAAAACGTGGCAGTGCTGGGGCAATGATGGGTATAATGGCCATACTCTAAACATATAGCACAAGAATATTTGGTCCTCAACCCTTTACTACTGGAAGGGTGGGTGGTAGTGGCTGGACTAGCAGTAGTGGCAGGTGTTGGGGGAGTTTGATTGAGGGGGATCAAATTCCGTAATTCAGGTAGTGATGGACAGTTGTTTGTTTGGTGACCCTCTTTCTCACATAGTGCTCAAGGTGGTGGGATGTATGGAGGAAGTGGAGTGGTGGGCTCCTTCTTCTTTCTCCTTCCCCCAGCTATAGAAGGGGGGTTAGAGAATGGGGGGGTGGTGGGGGTAAGGACGGGAATCGTCATGGGGATTCCTTCCTGTGGGGGAAGGGATGGTCGAGGGACCATCTCTGGTGGGTGTAAATACCATACTAGGATTTATAACACAATATTAGGTGGGGTGAGCATGGTGGTTACCTAAAAAGATTTGATACCAGGTGGAGGGTAAAAGAAGGGAATTTGTGTGAGGGGTTGGGGAACTGTCTCCCAAATTGGACTATGTCCTTGGGGAGAGGTGGAAACGTGGACTGGTGGGGTTGACGAGTGTCAAGGAGGTTCTAGAGGAGGGGTTTCTGTGACAAGTGGGACGTCAGGTGTGATAAAAGCCTCTGTAGGAGGAAGAGTATCCTCGATGTGAGTTCCATTAGATGATATGACGCAAACTTGATTGGAAGGATACAGGAGTGGAGGTGCTCCATGATATGTGCCTAACAATGATGGATCTTTAAAAATCCCAGGACCCATCTCGACGAGTGGATATGTGTCATGGCTTGTGTGGATGAGAGGAAGAACTTTATCGATGTTGGCAGATGGGTTAGGCTCATAATGTGAGACTTGGTCAATGGTAAAAATCTTCCCATTGTGAGGGAACATCATTGTCTAAAAGATGGAAGATGCCATTGCCTTCATAGCGTACATATAGCTACGACCGAACAAGATATTATAATCGAGCGGGGCGTCGATAACTTCGATATCGATGAGAATAGTCTTGCCCCCAAGTTTGACAGGGATGTTTTGGAAGAGCCCTTCAGGAGAGGATGGTGATCCATCATAAGCTCGTAATGTGATGGTCGAGGGTATGAATTTTGGGGAACCAAGTTTCTGCCATATTGTTTTGGACATGATGCATGTAGATGCACCTTCATCAATGATACACCGATGAACTGTGATGTTCCATATTTTCATTGGTATTTGAAAAGTGATCAAGGCGGGAAGACGAGGTTCTCTGCTGTCAAGATCAAAGGTGATGAGTCGAGTATCTGTAGGGTCAACTGCCCCCATGGTGGAAAGTAGTGATTTCCGCTGAGTAGGACAAGTCTGAAGGACTTCCAATACTGACATGGTAGCCAAGGATTGTGCTAAGTCATCTACCAAACTATAGTTATGAGCTTCCCTAGCCTGTGGGTTTTGGACATTCCTGCGCAATGGGATGCGAGGGATGTGAAGCGGTGGTTCGGCGGAAGGGTGAGGGATCACCAATGGGGGTCCCATTAGTGTAGGGTTTGTCTTGGGAGGGATGGGAGGAGACTTAGTGGATGCATGATACTGACGAGTACGTGTTTGCAGAAGGATTTATTCCTCGCATGTGAGGAGAATTGTATGATTTGTTGAATTGTTAGGGTTGAGGTATTGTCCCCCCTGAGGTGGGGGATGTTGTGGATCCTATTGGCTATTTATCACACCTTGATGTGGAATAGGATTTTGCATCACAGCGGGATGGGGTTGTTGCACGTATTGTTGTGGTTCCTGCTGAGGAGTAGGCTGTGCGGGAGAATGGGGAAGACTACCAAATTCTTTCAACCTTTTGAAATCAGCAATCTGGGGGCAATGGTGAGTGTTATGGATGAACTCACCAGAAAGGGCACAAGGGAAGATGGTTTTAACATTATTTCTCCCTTGGTGTTTATTATTATTATTGCCCCCTTGGGGGTTTTGGCTCCCTTCGTTCTGGTTTCCCCCAGTGGGTTGGTGTTGTGGGGGTTGATTCCCACCTTGACCTGGGTTGTTGTTATTTTTATTCTATCCTTTCTTCTTGGCATTGTTCGATGGATGAGTTGGATTGGCCATATTCAGCTGTTCAAAATTTTGGTATTGTTGAACGACAGAGGGTTGAACAAAATTCACCCCCGCATGAGGATGTGGGGGAGCCATGGGTTGTGGAGGACTAGGAAATGGGAAGTATGGATTCTATGGTGGTACCGATCCGTAAGGTACATAGGAAGGTGTAGTTCTTTCAAAAGTACTATAAGATGAGGTAGAGGGGGTACCAGAGTATGTTGGAATAGGTGGATGTATGGGGGGTGTCGACGGTGGTCCACTGATGGGTGGAGGTATAGAAACAGGATATGGATGTTGATAAGGAGGTGGGGGATAATAAGAATTTCCCCCGTATGTCTGTGGGTATTGAGGTGTGCCATACATCGGTTGTGGTGGGGGTTGTGGACCGTGATGTGTGGTGGCACCAATCAGTCCGTCTGCTGAGTGAGACATCCCAGTTTTGTCTTGGCCAAATGGCATAGGTTTTCAAAGATCATGAAGTACCGTGTATAAGTACCTGGACTATGCATAGATGAGGTCATACTATTGGGCCTTTCTAATGTATTCCTCTTTAGATTGAGGGAAAGTGGAAGCTACATCCTTACCGAGGAGAGAGATAAGTGATCTAAGAAACTAGTCGAGACACTGTTGCTTGGTGGTTTCTGCTTTGCACAAACTATGTTGCCTACGCCACTCGTGAATGTGGTCAGCGATGTGTGTGGCTGAGGTTTGTTTGAAATTAGAAAGTAGTTCTAGACCATTGTTGTGGCGGATGGGTAATTGGAAGAAGGTCAAGAATTCTTTGGCCAATGACTCAAAAGTTGTGTGGGACCCTGATTTTTCTTCGACATACCATTTAGTTGATCGGCCAGTGAGTGTGCGTTGAAATAATCGTAGTCTGATGGAATCATCCATAATTTTATTGGAGGAGCACCATAGGTGAAAGGTCATGACATGGTTGGCAGGGTCATCGCCTGCCTTTCCTTCAAACTTTGGTATGTCTGAAGGTAATTTGGTTGGCATTGTAGGCCATGTGGGATCATGCAATATAGGATCATTGGTGAGTTTGGTGAGATCCGATATGTTGAGAGAGGCCAGGTATGGCATCTGCAGTGGGGGGGTAGGATTTTCTCCGGCCATAGTGTGTTGTGAACCTGAACCTTGATGGGGGATAGGGGGGTTGGTGCTCCCTCCTTGAGAGGAAGTGGGTCCCCCACTTCTGTGTAAAGGAGAGAGAGTTAACAAATGACCGTGGGAAGTTGACCTAAGTAATGTAGAGCCAAGCAAAGTTGAACCTAAAATAGTATCACTCACAGGAGTGTGTTAAGAAGGTGTCGATGAGCGGGCACGACCAGTTACTCCCCCTAAGATAGGAGGGAGGTTTGGCAAGCATCGTGAACGACGGGGGTTTTGTGGTTCCCCTATGATGTCAAATTAGTTGTGTGAATGTGTGAAAAAAGTGTTGAGAATAATATAGAAACAAGAGCCTTTGCATTGAATGTTTACATAATATATATATCCAAATCAAACTGTAATCAAATTGGTATCATACATAAAATGAGAAAGAAACATATATGTGGGTAAGTGGGTTTTGTCTATGTGGGGGAATCAAAAGAAAGAAAATGCTCATGTCCTAGAAGACGTAACATCCTTCCTCTCAAATAGCACTGGACCTTCCAATAGTACTCAATAGTGGGGTCTGAAGTCACTGGAAGAGAAACTAGTGAAGGATGAAATAATTGGTTATAATGAGGGGTAAAGGGGGCATATCCCGAAAGAGCTGGTGATATTTCCCAATAGCCACACAAAATCCAATCAAGGTGCAATTGCAGCCCACAATTGCCACCTAGGTAGATGTCCAAAAATGGGTCACTAGATACCTCGGTCAAAGTGCGACATTTAGATTTTCATCCTAAGAAATGGGTCACGGGATGGATCCCATCCAAGAGGTGGGTGCCTCAAGGGGGGATGCACAGAACAACCAGACCTTGGCCTTCAACCCTTCACGGGTATCTCCCTACCTTATGGTAATTTAAACACTTGACTTGGAGGATATTCGGTTCCCTATTTGACAACTTTTATGTTTTGACAATGTGAGAACCAAATAACGGGGAGTTATTTGGATGCCTATCCCCGAAATCCTACTTAGACTAAAAAATTTCTTTTGGCACCTCCTGTGGAGGAAAGCTTAGTGATTTTTTAGAAAGATTTTAGATGTAGTTGTTTTGGGAGGTTGGGGGTGCAACCAACCTCATTGATTAAAAATGGGAGTGGATAGTCTCATCAAGAAAAGGGTGGGGTATTTTAAGAATCCCTTTGGAGGAAACTTATTTTGAC
>JZKD02S1999896.1:394003-425538 GCA_000966675.3 Picea glauca
CAAAGTGTACCCCACATGGAGCATTGTGGAAATATTTCAAGATCTCGTCTTCTCGCACACATCTCCTAATGATGAGATCTAATATGATGTAGAAGAGACAATTTTCAATCCATGAGAACATGTTGTTGATTGTGAAGCCTGATTATCTTCCTGATTCAGAGGTCTTTGTTTTCAGCCTTTTTTATACCCCATGAAGAATTTACACCCTGAAAGTATGTACACTCCTCCATGTGGGGGAGTATAGAGGGGAGTTACCCCTTCTGTGGGGTCCGGGGGCAAGCAGACCCCCATAAGGGGTTCAGGGAAGAATCCCCCGAAGGAATAATTTCATTGTAAATGTATATTGTAATTTCATTGAAAATTTGGACCATTCATTATAAGGTCGCAAATTTGACGGTAGAAGTTATGTTAGGGTTTTTTTCCCTAGAAGGAAACCCTATTTTATGAGGGAAATGTATTGTGGCTATGTATCATTGTGAATATTGTATTCTGAGTGAGGAGACTGTGAGAGAAAGAAGAGGAAGTTACAACGGATGTGTTGTAGGTTGTATCCCTTCATTTGATGGATAATAATAAAGGAAGGACTTGGAAATTTCTTTGGTGGACGTGGCCCACACTGGGTGAACCACATATATTTATGTCTCTATTGTATTGCTTACATTTTGTGTTTTATTTTTTCATTTTTTTTATTTTATTTCTCCAAGATCTCATTTTTAACAACTGGTATCAGATAAAAAAGTAACTTTCAAGAAAAGAGGGTTCCTGGTTCGAGTGGGAGCAATGGAGGAATATGGAAAGTCTAGGTTCGATAAATTTAACAGCCAAAACTACCAGTTATGGAAGATGCATATGGAAGATTATTTATATTATAAGAATCTATTCCTACAATTGGGTGGAATAGAAAAGAAATCGACGACCATGAAGGATGAAGAATGGTAGGTTCTTGACAAAAAGGAACTAGGAACGATACAGCTGAGCCTAGTAGTGTCAGTGGCTTTCAATATTTCGAACCAAAAGACAACAAAGGAGTTGATGGACGCATTGGCTAAATTGTATGAAAAAACCTCAGTGTCCAATAAGGTATTTCTAATGAAGATATTATTTAATATGAAGATGTTAGAAGGTGGGTCTGTTGTAGATCATTTAAATGAATTTAATACAGTTACTAATCAACTAAGTTCTGTAAAAGTGGACTTTGATGATGAGGTCATGGCTCTTTTAATTTTTTGCTCGTTGCCAGAAAGATAGAATGGCTTCGTCATGGCTATAAGTAACTTTGTCTCTAGTTCAAACACTTTAAAATTTGATGATGTTGTTGGTTTTATCCTTAGTGAGGAAATGTGATGGAAAATCACAAGTGAGACATCAGGTAATGCGTTAAACATGGATAATAGGGGAAGACAAAAGGATCCACACCCAACAAAGTCTTGTCCATCCCTCGTCGTGTCTTCTACTTCAAATGATTCTTCGATCTATTCCACCCTTGTTGGATGTTTTGTAACATCATGGATTTTCATTTTTTAGGTGGAAACATTGTTTCTTTACTTTTTCTTATTTCGAGTCATCGGATATTTTTTCTTGTTCCTTTTCCTCGACAATATTTTGGTTGCAAGTTTACTCCTTATGGACTCTATGTCGCTATTGCAACTGCCCTCATTTTGTTGAGGAATTTCGTTAGAACCCTTGGGAGTTCCTTGCTCAGTGGCAGAAATTCCAAGAGTTGCAACATTTTCATCCTCCATATCTACAACAGTTACAATGTCCAGAGCTACAACAACCATGGCCTATATATTTGCAACAACCTTATCTTCTAGAGTTGAAGCATCATTGTCTCGTGGAGGAGTTGCAATAGTTGTTACTCTTCTAGGAAGGGTTACAGTGGGAAATAGTTCTCTTACCACATATTTCCATGCCATTCTCTCCCTATGTAGTACACATTCGACCAAAATTTGATTAGCCTGTTGCGTGAGAGGTATTATCGAGGGCGAACAACTTTTTGTGCCTAGTTGGCCATGTTTTGCAGTGTCCTCCAAAGGAAAAATGACATGTCACAGGTGGTCCAATAAATGGATATGATGTAGGTATAGGACCCCATAACATCCCTCATAGGCAGGCTTGGGATTTCAAATTTACCCTACCTATCAAACGAAAATTTGATGACAGTTATTTGTTTTTTATGCATGTCATTTTACATTTCGTGCAAATTCATCAGTGTCAATTTTGTTTTTGTTTTTATATACAAAATAGATTAAGAGATTTAATAATAGTGATAATGGATTATCCTTAGAATTGTTGGTGAAAAATGATGGGCAAAACCTGAGAAGAAAACTTGGTCGAGGAAACTAGTAAGCAATCCTCACCAGACGACTCTTCATCATAACCAAAAACAATGCTCAACATCACAAAGGAGAGAAAATATTCAATTAACCATTTATGGATGGGATACCTTGATTTTGGAACTTTTAAAGAAGAAATATGATCAATTTTGGTGGGGAAATAGAAACATAGATAAATAATTTCCACCAAATTCATTGCAAATTGCAAGCCATCTGTAGTGGCAGAGTTGCATTGAGTCCAAAGTTTACATGTAACCTTCATGTTTTGAGTAAATCGATGGATTATAAGTGGAATGGGAGTAGGGAAACATAAATTTTTGTTTATTTTTTCATCTACTCTTTAAACTAACCTCTATCAAGTTTGTCTCCCCCATAGGTTATACAATAGAGCTTAAGTAAGCTAAGTAGCTACTAGAAATTATGACGAGTATCTTACCTAGTGAAACGTCAATTTGACGGGTTTGGATTTTACATGTTTGTAAGTGATGAGATGTATATTTCGTATCTACCTATCAAATATGTTTTAAAATGAAAAACAAATCTTCCTATTAGACGTCAAATTCCAGGTTTGCTCGCAGGTGATGTATCATTGCATGAAAATGACAACATCTTGGCATGGGCTCAGTAATGAAGTTCTGTAAAACCCTGTTCATTTCTTGACCAAGGCTACCCATGGTTCAAGGAATTTCTTGATAATTCCAGGATTTGACCTTCATTGATAATATCATTGTTCCCCTCTCCAAGGGAACCCAATCACTTCCACTATGACATCCTTCATCACTTGCGCAACTACTCTTGTTACCTCTGTCCTGATTTTCCTAAAATTAATGGAGAATCCCAGTGCCATGTTATCGTCATACTCTCACATCCAGTTTAGGTATTCCATCCAACCTTCCCGCGGAAAAAATTTCCCCAATGTTCTCATATGCCTTGAGCAAGAGGGTCTCTATGGGATCGCTATGGTTCATTGAGCCTCTCATTCTCGTACTCATAACTCAAACAACTGTGGCTGCAACTCAGTATGAATGGTTTGAAGGGTGGAGATTTCGAAGTATGAAAAGGAATGATGGTAGTAGGGGGTAATTGTGTTACGGTTTGGGTAATCATGAGTGTGTGATGGAAGTTTAGTGAATTTATTAGGTCACAATTATGCCAATTCATTTCTTACTCATTACATAATTCAAGAGACATACTTTATGACTTATCGTGCCTTGTTGTGATTGTGCATACCTTCGTCGCATTGTTTTGTCATTCATTGAGAGTGGTAGCAGTAGTTCTTTCGAATTATAGTAGAATCCTGAGTTGTAGCATCATGAATAGTTTCAACATCTTTCAAGCTTGCAATGGTGTTCCGAGCTTGCATAAATTTGCAAAGCTGCAACAATGGGTAGAGATGCAATATCGTCCTGGTGTTGTAGAAAAGTTTAGAGTTGTAGCAATGAAATAGTTTCCGCAATGGTGCTTAGAGTTGTAGAAATTCTCTAGAGTAGTAGAAAAGTGTGGGCCAGGACTGCGACTTGGCATGGTATCTTAGCAAGAGTCATCTTCTCTCAAATTGGTTTTTGTACTTTAGTAGTGGAGTTGTAGTGTCTATATGTAGAGTTGCAGTGCCAAGAGTTGCAAAAATAGGAGTTGCATAAATAGGGGTCGCAGCAACAAGATTCACAGCAACATGATTCGCAACAACAAGAGTTGAAACAATAGGAATTGCAGCAATTCCATTCTTCTCCCCTACATATCTTGAAAAAGACTTTATTAAAAAAATGATCATAAGGATCCTAAAAAACCATGAAGAAATCGTGAATTTCCCTTCTTTCTTTCTCTTGATCCTTTTTTTTTAACATACCATGCATCAACATGGATGATTTTCACAAAACATGCCCCCAATAATTCCCCTTGGGGTTTTGATACATGGGATTCTTGTTCCTCTTCTTCTTCTTATTTGTTTACAAGAATGAATCATTCAACATGGATTCCCCCTTTGTTAACAGTATTTAGATCATTGTTAGGTCATCCAATAGTGATCCTCTTCAGAAAGGATTCCTTGGATAGGGGTATATGATATAATTGAATCTTGTGTCCATTCTCCATCAAAGGAGTTTTCTTATCATAAATGGTGTGAATTTTGATGGCTCCATTGTCATATATAGTATCAATCTCATAAGGCTCGAGCCATCAAGTGAAAAAAATCCCTTTGAAATCCTTGAACCTGGAATCAAATTACAAGGCCTAGTATCCAACTTTGAATGTATTCTTCTTAATGAACTTTTCATGCCACCGAGATCTTTGATGATTTATTACTATTGTGTGGTGCAAGGAATCCTAGAAAATTTCATCGAGTTCATTGACCTAGAGGATTATTCACTTCTAAGGTTCAGTTATGTCCATTCCAAGTTGTACAATTGTTCTAAGTGCCTGGATCTTTGTTTCAATTAGAAATAGTACTCTCTTTCCATATACCAATTCGTATGGTGTGCAACCAATATTAGTCCTCAAAGTTTTCTGGTAGTCCTATAGATCTTCAGGTAGTCTTTCATCCCAATATTTGAGGTGCATTCTAACAGTCTTGGTGATGATGGCCTCAAGAATTTTGTTTGCCCCTTCTAACTGTCCATTGGTCTGTGGGTGATATGGTTTGGTAACCCTGTGTTTGATCTTGTATTTGTCCATCAAGTTTCTAATGAGTCTTGAATTGAATTGATTCCCTCCATCGGTAACTATTTCTTGACGTGTCATGAATGTGGTGAATATTTCTTCATGATTGCAGCTAATAGTGCTTTGGCTTCCATCCATTTTATGACATAATATGTGCATACTAGGGTGTAGGAGTTATGGTGGGAAGGAGGATTGATCGGCCCTATGTCCAGGGCCCATTTATGAAAGTGTTCCATTTCTAATTGTCGTTGTAACAACATCTTGTATGACTGCACCAGTCTTTCCATGCACTAGAAACTATCACACCTCTTTACATATTCCTTGGAATCACTAAACATAGTGAGACAATAGTACCCTTGATGAAGTATCTTGTACCCAGTCCTTTTATCTCCAAAGTGTACCCCACATGAAGCATTGTGGAAATATTTCAAGATCTCATCTTCTCGCACACATATCCTAATGATGAGATCTAATATGATGTAGAAGAGACAATTTTCAATCCATGAGAACATGTTGTTGATTGTGAAGCCTGATTATATTCCTGATTCATAGGTATTTGTTTTCATCCTTGTTTATAACCCATGAAGAATTTACACCCCGGAAGAATGTACACTCCTCCATGTGGGGGAGTGCAGAGGAGAATTACCCCCTCTGTGGGGTCCGGGGGAAAGCGGACCCCCAGAAGGGGTTCAGGGGAGAATCCCCCAAAGGAATAATTTCATCATAAATGTATATTGTAATTTCATTGTAAATTTGGACCATTCATTATACGGTTGGAAATTTGAAGGTAGAAGTTATGTTACAGTTTTTTTCCCTAGAAGGAAACCCTCTTTTATGAGGGAAATGTATTGTGGCTATGTATCATTGTGAATATTTTATTTTGGGTGAGGAGACTGTGAGAGAAAGAAGAGGAAGTTACAACGGATGTGTTTTAGGTTGTATCCCTTCATTTGCTGGATAATAATAGAGGAAGGACCTGGAAATTTCTCTGGTGGACGTGGCCCACACTGGGTGAACCACATATATTTATGTCTATATTGTATTGTTTAAATTTTATGTTTTATTTTTTCATTTGATTTATTTTATTTTTCCAAGATCCCATTTTTAACAACTGGTATCAGATAAAAAAATAACTTTCAAGAAAAGAGGGTTCCTGGTTCGAGTGGGAGCAATGGAGGAATATGGAAAGTCTAGGGTCGATAAATTTAACAGCCAAAACTACCAGTTATGGAAGATGCATATGGAAGATTATTTATATTATAAGGATCTAATCCTACAATTGGGTGGAATAGCAAAGAAGTCGACGACCATGAAGGATGAAGAATGGTAGGTTCTTGACAAAAAGGAACTAGTAATGATACAGATGAGCCTAGCAGTGTCGATGGCTTTCAATATTTCGAATGAAAAGACAACAAAGGAGTTGATGGATGCATTGGCTAAATTGTATGAAAAAACCTCGGTGTCCAATAAGTTATTTCTAGTGAATATATTATTTTATATGAAGATGTTAGAAGGTGGGTCTGTTGTAGATCATTTAAATGAATTTAATACAGTTACTAATCAACTAAGTTCTGTAAAAGTGGACTTTGATGATGAGGTCATGGATCTTCTAATTTTTTGCTCGTTGCCAGAAAGATGGAATGGCTTGGTCGTGGCTATAAGTAACTTTCTCTCTAGTTAAAACACTTAAAATTTGATGATGTCGTTGGTGTTATCCTTAGTGAGGAAATGTGATGGAAAAGAACAGGTGAGACATCAGGTAATGCATTAAACATGGATAACAGGGGAAGACAAAAGGATCCACACCCAACAAAGTCTTGTCCATCCCTCATCGTGTCTTCTGCTTCAAATGATTCTTCGATCTATTCCACCCTTGTTGGATGTTTTGTAACATCATGGATTTTCATTTTTTAGGTGGCAACATTGTTTCTTTACTTTTTCTTATTTCGAGTCATCGGATATTTTTTCCTGTTCCTTTTCCTCGACAATATTTTGGTTGCAAGTTTACTCCCTATGGACTCTATGTCGCTATTGCGACTGCCCTCATTTTGTTCAGGAATTTCGTTAGAACCCTTGGGAGTTCCTTGTTCAATGGATGCAATTCCAAGAGTTGCAACATTTTCATCCTTCATATCAACAATATTTACAACAACGATGGTCTATATATTTGCAACAACCTTATCTTCTAGAGTTGAAGCATCGTTGTCTCGTGGAGGAGTTGCAACAATTGTTTCTCTTCTAGGAAGGGTTACAGTGGGAACTATTTCTCTCACCACGTATTTCCATGCCCTTCTCTCCCTATGTAGTACACATTCGACCAAAATTTTGATTAGCCAGTTGTGTGAGAGGGATTCTCAAGGGCGAACAACTTTTTGTTCCTAATTGGCCATGTTTTGCAGCGTCCTCCAAAGGAAAAATGACATATTGACCAACCTAACATGTCACAGGTGGTCCAATAAATGGATATGATGTAGGTATAGGAACCCATAACATCTCTCGTAGGCAGGCTTGGGATTTAAAATTTACCCTACCTGTCAAGCGAAAATTTGATGACAGTCATTTGTTTTTTATGCCTGTCATTTTACATTTTGTGCAAATTCATCAGTGTCAATTTTGTTTATGTTTTTATATACAAAATTGATGAAGAGATTTAATAATAGTGATAAGGGATTAGCCTTAGGATTGTTGGTGAAAAATGATGGAAAAAACCTGAGAAGAAAACTTGGTTGAGGAAATTAGTAAGCAATCCTCACCAAACGACTCTTCATCATAACCAAAAACAATGCTCAACATCACAAAGGAGAGGAAATATTCAATTAACCATTTATGGATGGGATACCTTGATTTTGGAAGTTTTAAAGAAGAAATATAATTAGTTTTGGTGGGGAAATAGAAAAATAGCTAAATAATTTCAACCAAATTCATTGCAAATTGCAAGGCATCTGTAGTGGCAGTGTTGCATTGAGTCCAAAGTTTACATGTAACCTTCATGTTTTGAGTAAATCGATGGATTATAAGTGGAATGGAAGTAGGGAAACATAAAATTTTGTTTATTTTTTCATCTACTCTTCAAACTAACCTCTATCAAGTTTGTCTCCCCCATAGGTTATACAATAGACCTTAAGTAAGCTAAGTAGCTACTAGAAATTATGACGAGTATCTTACCTAGTGAAACGCAATTTGACGGCTTTCGATTTTACATGTTTGTAAGTGATGAGATGTATCTTTCATATCTACCTGTCAATTATGTTTTAAAATGAAAAAAAAATATTCCTATGAGACGTCAATTTCCAAGTTTGCTCACAGGTGATGTATCATTGCATGAAAATGACAACATCTTGGGATGGGCTCGGTAATGAAGTTCTGTAAAACCCTCTTCATTTCTTGAACAAGGCTACCCATGGTTCGAGGAATTTCTTGATAATTCCAGGATTTGACCTTCATTGATAATATCATTGTTCCCCTCTCCAAGGGAACCCAATCACTTCCACTATCACATCCTTCATCACCTGCGCAGCTACCCTTGTTAACTCTATCCTGATTTGCCTAAAATTAATG
Organism: Picea glauca; assembly: GCA_000966675.3. Lineage (NCBI taxonomy): Eukaryota > Viridiplantae > Streptophyta > Pinopsida > Pinales > Pinaceae > Picea > Picea glauca. Next base: position 402,553 of record JZKD02S1999896.1, read on the forward strand.
GAGAATCCCAGTGCCATGTTATCGTCATACCCTCACATCCAGTTTAGGTATTCCATCCAACCTTCCTGCGGAAAAAATTTCCCCAATGTTCTCATATTCCTCGAGCAAGAGGGTCTCTATGGGATCTTTATGGTTCATTGAGCCTCCCATTCTCCTACTCATAACTCAAACAACTGTGGCTGAAACTCAGTATGAATGGTTTGAAGGGTGGAGAGTTTGAAGTATGAAAAGGAATGGTGGTAGTATGGGGTAATTGTGTTACGGTTTGGGTAATCATGAGTGTGTGATGGAATTTTAGTGATTTTATTAGGTCACAATTATGCCAATTCATTGCTTACTCATTACATAATTCAAGAGACATACCTTATGACTTATCGTTCCTTGTTGTGATTGTGCATACCTTCGTCGCATTTTTTTGTCATTCATTGAGAGTGGTAGCAGTAGTTCTTTCAAGTTATAGTAGAATCCTGAGTTGTAGCATCATGAACAGTTTCAACATCTTTCAGGCTTGCAATGGTGTTCTGGGGTTGGATAAATATGCAGATTTGCAACAATGGGTTGAGATGCAATAACATCCTGGAGTTGTAGAAAAGTTTAGAGTTGTAGCAATGACAGTGTTTCCGCAATGGTGCTTAGAGTTGTAGAAATTCTCTAGAGTAGTAGAAACGTGTGGGCCAGGACTGCGACTTGGCATGGTATCTTAGCAAGAGTCATCTTCTCTCAAATTTGTTTTTGTACTTTAGTAGTGGAGTTGTAGTGTCTATATGTAGAGTTGCAGTGCCAAGAGTTGCAAAAATAGGAGTTGCAGCAACAGGGGTCGCAACAACAAGATTCACAGCAACATGATTCGCAACAACAAGAGTTGAAACAATAGGAGTTGTAGCAATGACATTCTTCTCCCCTACATATCTTGAAAAAAACTTTATTAAAAAAATGATCAGAAGGATCCTAAAAAAACCATCATGAAATCGTGAATTTCCCTTCTTTCTTTCTCTTGATCTTTTTTTTTTAACATACCATGCATCAACATGGATGATTTTCACAAAACATGCCCCCAATAATTCCCCTCGGGGTTTTGATACATGGGATTCTTCTTCCTCTTATTCTTCTTATTTGTTTACAAGAATGAATCATTCAACAAGGATTCCCCCTTTGTTAACAATATTTAGATCATTGTTAGGTCATCCACTAGTGATCCTCTTCATAAAGGATTCTTGGGATAGGGCTATATGATATAATTGAATCTTGTGTCCATTCAATATCAGAGGAGTTTTCTCATCATAAATGGTGTGAATTTTGATGGCTCCATTGTCATATATAGTATCAATTTCATAAGGCTCGAGCCATCAAGTGAAAAAATTCCCTTTGAAATCCTTGAACCTGGAATCAAATTACAAGGCCTAGTATCCAACTTTGAATGTCTTCTTCTTAATGAACTTTTCATGCCTCCGAGCTCTTTTATGATTTATTACTATTGTGTGGTGCAAGGAATCCTAGAAAATTTCATCGAGTTCGTTGACGTAGAGGATTATTCGCTTCTAAGGTTCAGTTATGTCCATTCCAAGCTATACAATTGTTCTAAGTGCCTGGATCTTTGTTTCAATCAGAAATAGTACTCTCTTTCCATATACCAATTCGTATGGTGTGCAGCCAATATTAGTCCTCCAAGTTTTCTGGTAGTCCTATAGATCTTCAGGTAGTCTTTCATTCCAATATTTGAGGTGTATTCTAACAGTCTTGGTGATGATGGCCTCAAGAATTTTGTTTGTCCCTTATAACTGTCCATTGGTCTGTGGGTGATATCATGTGGTAACCCTGTGTTTGATCTTGTATTTGTCCATCAAGTTTCTAATGAGTCTTGAATTGAATTGATTCCCTCCATCGGTAACTATTTCTTGAGGTGTCATGAATGTGTTGAATATTTCTTCATGATCGCAGTTGATAGTGCTTTGGCTTCCATCCATTTTATGACATAATATGTGCATACTAGGATGTAGGAGTTATGGTGGGAAGGAGGATTGATCGGCCCTATGTCCAGGGCCCATTTATGAAAGGGTTACATTTCTAGTTGTGGTTGTAACAACATCTTGTATGATTGCACCAGTCTTTCCATGCACTAGAAACTATCACACCTCTTTACATATTCCTTGGAATCACTAAACATAGTGAGACAATAGTACCCTTGATGAAGTATCTTGTACCCAGTCCTTTTATCTCCAAAGTGTACCCCACATGGAGCATTGTGGAAATATTTCAAGATCTCGTCTTCTCGCACACATCTCCTAATGATGAGATCTAATATGATGTAGAAGAGACAATTTTCAATCCATGAGAACATGTTGTTGATTGTGAAGCCTGATTATCTTCCTGATTCAGAGGTCTTTGTTTTCAGCCTTTTTTATACCCCATGAAGAATTTACACCCTGAAAGTATGTACACTCCTCCATGTGGGGGAGTATAGAGGGGAGTTACCCCTTCTGTGGGGTCCGGGGGCAAGCAGACCCCCATAAGGGGTTCAGGGAAGAATCCCCCGAAGGAATAATTTCATTGTAAATGTATATTGTAATTTCATTGAAAATTTGGACCATTCATTATAAGGTCGCAAATTTGACGGTAGAAGTTATGTTAGGGTTTTTTTCCCTAGAAGGAAACCCTCTTTTATGAGGGAAATGTATTGTGGCTATGTATCATTGTGAATATTGTATTCTGAGTGAGGAGACTATGAGAGAAAGAAGAGGAAGTTACAACGAATGTGTTGTAGGTTGTATCCCTTCATTTAATGGATAATAATAAAGGAAGGACTTGGCAATTTCTTTGGTGGACGTGGCCCACACTGGGTGAACCACATATATTTATGTCTCTATTGTATTGTTTACATTTTGTGTTTTATTTTTTCATTTGTTTTATTTTATTGCTCCAAGATCTCGTTTTTAACAACTGGTATCAGATAAAAAAGTAACTTTCAAGAAAAGAGGGTTCCTGGTTCGAGTGGGAGCAATGGAGGAATATGGAAAGTCTAGGGTCGATAAATTTAACAGCCAAAACTACTAGTTATGGGAGATGCATATGGAAGATTATTTATATTATAAGGATCTATTCCTACAATTGGGTGGAATAGCAAAGAAACCAACGACCATGAAGGATGAAGAATGGTAGGTTTTTGACAAAAAGGAACTAGGAACAATACGGCTGAGCCTAGTAGTGTCAGTGGCTTTCAATATTTCGAACCAAAAGACAACAAAGGAGTTGATGGACGCATTGGCTAAATTGTATGAAAAAACCTCAGTGTCCAATAAGGTATTTCTAATGAAGATATTATTTAATATGAAGATGTTAGAAGGTGGGTATGTTGTAGATCATTTAAATGAATTTAATACAGTTACTAATCAACTAAGTTCTGTAAAAGTGGACTTTGATAATGAGGTCATGGCTCTTCTAATTTTTTTCTCGTTGCCAGAAAGATGGAATGGATTGGTCATGGCTATAAGTAACTTTGTCTCTAGTTCAAACACTTTAAAATTTGATGATGTTGTTGGTGTTATCCTTAGTGAGGAAATGTGATGGAAAAGCACAGGTGAGACATCAGGTAATGCGTTAAACATGGATGAAGACAAAAGGATAGAGGAAAGGGCTCAGGGAACCACGAGAATTCTAGGAAGAAAATATTCAAATCTAGATTTGGAAAGATAGAGTGTTGGAATTGTGGGAAGAAAGTACATATGAAGAAATACTGCAAAGCTCCAAAGAAACAAAGAGATAGACAACGGGAGAAAAATAAAAAATAAAATGTAACAAGTGATGTGTTGCAAGATTCTTTGATTCTTTCTATAGATAATATTTTTGAGTCTTTGGTAGTAGATTCAGGGGGTTCATTTCATGCCACACCCCATAGGAAACATTTTCTAGATTATGTTCAAGGTGATTTTGGATAGGTTCATTTGGGTGATGATGCACCATGCAAAATTGTTGGAAATGGAAAAGTAAAAATAAATGAAATAAATGGAAACCAATGGTTGTTGAAAGAGGTAAGACATGTTCTCGATCTAAGGAAAAATCTAATTTCAACAGGGAATTTGGAAATTGAAGGTTGTATATACATATTTACAGATAAGGTGTGGAAGGTCACCAAATGATCATTAGTGATAGAAAAAGGAGAGAAGGTAGGTACATTGTATTTATATACTAGTAATACTGACTTTTCTATATCTTTAGCTTCTACAAGAGTGGATACAACACAGTGTCATCATAGGATTGGACACATGAGTGAGAAGGGGATGCAGATACTTCACAAAATAAATTTGTTTCCAGATCTTAAACAAATTGATTTGGATTTATGTGAGCATTGTGTTTATGGAAAACATAAGAGAGTCAGATTTCTTAGAGTCGGAAAAGAAAAGAAGAGTGAAATTTTAGATCTTGTGCATACAAATGTATGTGTACCAAATCATGTATCATATCTTGGTGGCTCTCGTTATTATGTTACTTTTATTGATGATGCAACTAGAAAAACTTGGGTTTATTTCATTCGAGAAAAGTATGATGTTTTTGATACTTTTAAGAAATGGAAAGACTTGGTTGAGAATGAAACAGGAAAAAGGTTTAAGTGTCTTAGATCATACACTTAAGGTGAATATTGAAGAAAGGAGTTTGGTTATTATTTTTCATACCATGGGATTCATAGAGAGAAGACAGTTCCAGGAACACCACAAGAAAATGGTGTGTCATAAAGGATGAATAGGACAATCATGGAGCGTGCAAGGGGTATGAGATTGCATGTTGGTTTTCCCTTACAATTCTGGGTAGATGTTGTAGATATTGTTGTTTACTTAATAAACAAAGGACCTTAAATATTTTTGTATGGTAGAAAATTCCATAGGAGGCATAGACAGGTAAAAAGGTAAACTATTATTTTTTGAAGACTTTTGGTTGTGAATAATTTGTCCATATTGATAAAGAGAATAGAACAAAGCTTGAGGAAAAATCCAAGAAGTGTACCTTTATTGGATACAATGTTGATGATTTTGGTTATCGCTTATGGGATTATGAAAATAAAAAAATCATTATAAGTAGAGATGTCATATTCATTGAGAAGGTCATGTACAAAGATAAGTTGCAGGGAAAGAAATAGGAAAAAGAAAAACCATAATACACAATGCTTCATGAGATCACTGAAAAATAAATTCCAAAGGTACCAGAAAATCAAAATGTACAACAACAGGATCAACAGGTACCTCAGAATCCTGCAAGTGTTGTTAGAATATCTACTAGGTTAAGTAGACCCCCTGAATGATACTCTCCTTCATTGTATTATTTATTGTTGACTGATTCTAGTGAACCAAAATGTTATGAAGAGGCAATGCAGGTAGACACCAAAAAGAAGTGGGAGCAAGGAATGAAAGAGGAAATGGATTCCTTGGTAAATAACCAAACTTGGGACTTGGTTCAGTTTCCTGCAGGAAAAAGATCATTGCATAATAAATGGGTTTACAAGTTGAAGGAAGAATATGGAGGAAAAAAACTATACAAGGATAGACTTGTTGTAAAGGGGTTTCCATAAAAAAAAGGTATAGATTTTGATGAAATATTTTCTCATGTTGTTAAAATGACTTCAATTAGGACTATTTTAAGTCTTTTGGTAGTAGAAGATTTGCATATTGAACAATTAGATGTAAAAACAACTTTTCTTCATGGGGATGTCGAGGAAGAGATTTATATGCAGTAGCCACAGGGGTATGAGGCCAAAGGGAAGGATAATTTGGTATGCAGGTTGAAGAAGAGATTTTATGGCATAAAAAAAGATCCAATACAGTGGTATTTGAAGTTTGACAAGTTTATGACAGAACATGGTTATAGTAGATTTCATTCTGATCACTGTGTTTATTTTAAAAATCAAGAAAATGGAAGTTATATTATCTTGCTATTGTATGTATATGACATGCTTGTTGCAGGGTCTAATATGTAGGATATAAATGTGCTCAAGAAGAAATTATCTGATTCATTTGCGATGAAGGATTTGGGTGCTACAAAGAAAAATCACAAATTGACATTGCCTCAGAGTGAGTACATAGAGAAGGTGTTGGAGAGGTTTAGAATGAAGAATGCAAAACCAGTTAGTACACCTTTGGAAAACCATTTCAAATTAACTAAGGAAATGTGTCCCAAGACACATGAGGAGATAAAATACATGTTCAAGGTCCCTTATTCATTAACATCTAGCAGCTTGATGTATTGATGGTTTGCACAAGACCAGATATTGCACATGCAGTGGGAGTTGTGAGCAGGTATATGAACAATCCAGGTAAATAACATTGGGAGGAAGTAAAGTGGATTATTAGGTATTTGAGAGGTACTTCTACTCATGCATTATCTTTTGAAGGTTCAAACATTGTTCTACAAGGATATGTTGATTCATATATGGCAGGTGATAAAGATAGTAGGAGGAGCACCATATGGTATATTTTTACTATAGGTGGAACAACAGTAAGTTGGATTTCAAAACTCCAAAAGGTTTTTTCACTTTCAACAACAGAGGCAGAGTATGTTGTTGTTACAGAGGCTAGTAAAGAGATGATTTGGTTGGTTACAAAGGTTTATGGAGGAATTGGGAAATAAGCAAGAGAATAACAGGTTGTACTGTGGCAGTAAGAGTTCCATTCATCTTGCAAAGAACTCAGCCTTCCATTCAAAGACTAAGAATATATAACTTAGGTACCATTTCATATGATTTGTCTTGGAAGATGGACATTTAAAGTTGGAAAATATACACACTATCCAGAATCCCGCAGACATGTTAACAAAGGGAGAAACTGAGTTCCTACTCAATTTTAGTTGGTCTTCAAGCATGAAGGTCAAGATGAGAAATTTTCCAGCTCCAAGAAGGATCATATTCCAGCATATACAACAACGATGGAGTTGTTGAGATCAATATCCAAGTGGGAGATTGTTGGTTGTGGAGCCTGATTATATTCTTGATTAAGAGCTCTTTGTTTTTAGTCATGTTTATACCCCATGAAGACTTTACACCCCAAAAGAATGTACACTCCTCCATGTAGGGGAGTGCATAGGGGGGTTACCCCCTCTACGGGATCCGAGGGCTCCATCCCCCCGACTGGGGGGTCCGGGGGAAAGAGGGCCCCCGACGGGGGTTCGGGGCGAAGACCCCGAAGAAAAAATTTCCTTGTAAATGTATATTGTAATTTCATTGTAAATATGGATCGTTCATTATAAGGTCATAGATCTGACAGTAGAATTTATGTTAGGTTTTTTTTTCCCTACAACGAAACCCTCTTTTACAAGGGAAATGTATTTCATCTATGTATCATTGCAAATATTGTATTTTGAGTTAGGAGACTATGAGAGAAATAAGAAGAAGTCACAACAGGTGTGTTGTAGGTTGTATCCCTTCATTTGATGAATAATAATAAAGGAAGGACCTAGAAATTTCTCTAGTGGACGTATCCCACACTGGGTGAACCATGTATATATGTGTCTCTATTGTATTGTGTATCTTATGTGTTTTATTTATGAATTTGTTTTATTTTATTGATCCACGATCCTGTTTTCTAACACCACCAATTTTTCTTGATGATATTTTGTCACTTCCTTGGGGATAAATGATGTGGAAGATTACCTACATCCAAGTAATTAGTAATATTTGTGAACCAAGGAGAGTTAGTAGAAACCAAAAATAGGTTCTCATAAGGAAAATAATCTTCTATAGGTGGCTCATTTTCGTTAGATGTAAGTCTAGAAATAAAATCAGCCTCTACATTATCCTTTACTAGTTTATTCCAGATGGTTATATCGTATTCATGTAGTAACAATAACCACCTAGTTACCTTGCCATTAGTGATAGGTTTTTACATTCAATATTTTATGGTATCATGGTTAGTATGAAATATTATTGGATATCATATGATGTAATGCCAAAATTTATTAATTGCATGGATTACAACAAGAAAACATTTCTATGTTACTGTATAATTTAGTTATATGGGTGAGATATTTTTGTTGACATAGTATATTTTCTATGGATCATTTCCTTCTATTTTTCCTAGAACAACTCCAATGGTAGTGTTAGATGCATCTATGGAAATATGAAGCAGGAGGGACCAATCGGGCCCTCTTAAAATAAAAGCCTCGAACACCTTAGTCTTCAGTTCTTCAAGTGCATGTTGGCAAATGTTTGTCCACAAAAAATCATAATCTTTGCTAAGAAAATAAAACAATGGAGGAGCAATTTGTGAAATGTTTTCAAGAAAGAGACAGTAGTAACTAACATATCTTAAGAAACTTCATACCTCGTTTTGTGAGCGTGGAGTTGGAAATTTTAATATTACCTTGATTTTCGTCGGATCCACTTGGATTTATTTAGTTGAGATGCAGTGCCCTAATATGATGCCATTAGTTAACATCATTGCACATTTCTCATTGTTGAGGGAAATGTTCTATTCTTTACATCTTATCAATGTTTTCTCTAAATTTGTTAATGCCTCATCAAATTCATTACCATATGTCATAAAGTCATTTATGTACATTTCCACACAATCATGAATTAAATCAGAGAATATACCAATTACATTTCTTTTAAAGGTGGCAGGGGCATTACATATACCAAATGGTAGAACACGATAAGAAAATGTCCCCCATGGAAAGGTAAACTTTGTTTTTTCTTGATCCTCAGGCGCGATATGGATATGGTTATACTATTCAATCCATCAAGGAAAGAAAAGTGTTTCTTCCTTGCTAACGTATCCAGGACCTGGTCTATGAATGGAAGTGGGAAATGGTCCTTGTGTGTTTCTTTGTTGAGTTCTCAATATTCCACACAAATCCTCCAATTACTATTTTTCTTTGGTACCATGATGAGAGGGGAGACCCATTGGCTATCATAAATTGGATAGATAAAGTTGGTTGGGAGAAATTTTTGTATCTCTTCCTTAACTATGTCTTTAGTGCCAGATTCATCTAGTGTTGAGGTAGAAGAATGGGTCTAGATCCTTCCTTAATATATATGGTGTGTGCATAATTCAGGATGTATTCTCTTCATGTCAGAGTAATCCCAAGAGAAGGCATCATTGTGTTTTTGTAGCACTTTGAACAACCACTCTCTTTTTTGTTCGTTCAATCCTTGATTGATGTTCAAGGTTTTCAAAAAGGATGACTTCTATAGTTTCTGTGGTGGACCCTTGATTTTTTTTTAGGTGAGGACTCATGTTCTACAAGTGAGATTCTTTTTGAAGAAAGAGAAACCTATTTTTATGGGTGCATGAGATTTTCAATAACATGTGAGTTTTTTGAGGAAAAAGAAAAGGCTATAAAATCATTGATTTCATCATCTTTTCTCTTTGATGGTTAAGTATTTATCTATATAGAGGACTTGATGAGATTCTCCTTCTTCATCACTATATTCTTTGTCGACCCATAATGGTGCTTCAAAATCTATGTTGGGTTTAGTGGGAGGATACATGGTTAATTTATTTGTGGAGGTTCCATGGGAAATGATCATGTTACATGACCTAAAACCAATGTAAGCATCAACAATGGCCAACCAAGGCCTTCTCGGGATTAAAGGATATCCCCCCAAAGAGGTTTTAGGTTGTAGGATCATAAATTCAACAAGATATTCCCACAAATCTACTGATATCACTACATCTTATAAGATTCCCTATGGTTTTATATTTCATAATTCAACAAGTTGGACTATGCTTGGGGTTTCCCTAAGTCCAGTGAGTCCTAATGTTTCCATGGTCTCGCATGTCATAAAATTAATGGAAGCACCAAGTTATATTAATTTGTTGTTAATGATTGTATTATTAATCTACACATTAACTACCAGAATGTCAAGGTCAGAGTATTTGGTCGCGAGAACACCCCCCATCATTAACTCTAACAATTTACCCATAACATGGAAATTTTGAAGATCCTTCCTTTTTCTACCAGGTTTCCTTAAACAAAGTTCCTGTAATTCTTTTGAGTATATAGGTATGTCTTTCATGTCTTGAAAATACGACATTTTGACACACACATTCTTCAGTTCTCCCAAGAATTCATATTCTAGATGAGTAAACGGTTTATCTAGGTTTAATATTTCTAGAAAGGGTAGGGTTTGAAGTTCAAGGTGGGCATGATAAACTTTCAAAGATTCACGTGATTGTTTATGTTTTGTTTCTTCATCCTAGACATCCTCATTCAGATCTTCAATACAAACATGAGGTTGGTCCTTAGTTAATGTATTCTCAAATTGAATATGGATATCAATATAGTCTAGGGTTGAGATGGAATAGGTAGGGTAGGTGGAAAGTATGATATCTTGTGTTGGTTGGGATAACCTCCCATTATTAGGGTTAGGTATGGGTTGTGTAGGTAGTTGTGGTCAAGGAGGGGTTGATGTGGATGCCTATATCTGGGGAGGGGGAAGAAATTACATGTGTGGATATGTTAAGGCTAATTGAGGGCCTCCTAAAGTGGTATTTCTCCACCTCTATTGTCGTAACTAGTTTGGACGAGGAGGGGACACCTAGTGTTGTGTTGGTAGACACCATGGCTGAGAATTATACTACATGAAAGGGTCAATCCAATATATTAAAATATTGAGATTGGTATTGAACCATACCTTGAGGTCTGAGCTGCCATGGTCATTTCTCAGAAACAAAGCATAGTTGTTCCATTTTGTCATCTTTATGATATATAACTTTCAGTCCTAGTAAGGATGGATAGTTTCAAGTGGCATGGTCCTCACTACATATTCCACAAACTCAATTTGTTCCAATGGACATTCTTTCCATGGGTTCTTTAATCTTCATTTTCAGAAAATGATGGCCAAAGCACATTTTTCTTCTTATTTCTTCTTCTTTGTTTGCAGTGTATCCAATAAGGATATCAAGGAGATAATAATATCAGTCTTGAAGTCATATAACATGTTCCTAATTCCTACTCTTGTGACTCCACCTCAAACAATCTTTCTAGTCTTTGTCAACATATCCATTGGTCCTTTTCCCATATTTGAAGTACCTCTAGAATATTTGCAACAAAGTTCCAAGATAACAACATAGTCTAACGAATATACATATGATCCACCCATCAGATTGAGAATTTCAATGCAATCATCTCAGATTCCTCTCAAGAATAAGAAATGTTATGTCTCAGGAGACATACCTCCTTTCCTTTCCCTCTACAAATTATAGGTGAATATTTTGACATAATCCTCAAGGCTCTCATTTTCATGTTGTGTCATCCTGAATACTTCCTCCCTCCTTTATTTATCCTAACAATAATCTTGCTACTTTTCTAGGAATTTTTGCATCATCTGGTCCCATGTGTAGATGTTCTCCCTACCAAGGCTCATGAACTAATGTAGTGCAACATTATTGAGTGTGTAAGGGAAAAGTTTCAATTTATGGGCATCCAACACGTAATCATAACTTTTGCAAAGCACATCAAATTCAAAGAGGAAGGTGTCGAGATATTATTTGGATAGACCATGAAAATTTGACAAGGATGAATGAGGGATATTCTTCATTTTGGTCTCTTCATTTGATCCTCTAATTGGAAATCTGAAGGCATAGGTCTCTTCTTTGACATTTTCATGTGTCATTTCCTTCTGAGGGTTGAATTTTTCTTCTGAAGGTTGTCTTTTTCTTCTGAAGGTACTTTAGGAAAGATGAACTCCCCAGAGTGGTATTGTTCAATGATCAAATCTTTTGAAGGAGGAACCTCTATGTGCATAGAACCCTGTACGGTTTTAGATTCTTGAATGGAGGTCCCAGGTCTCTTCTTGTAAAGAAAACTTTCTATAGGTGACAAATAGTTCAACTAACTGAGATCCTTTCCCTCTTGAGAAAGACCTGCACTATTAGTTTTACGGGGAATTTGGATGAACTAGTCAATCTAACATGTTGATCTCTAACTTTGTACATAGAAAAGATTAGAAAATCATCCTACAAATTGCTGAAAAGAAATTATATCACTCAGTATATTGTAATAAAAATACAAAACATAGAAAAACAACAAATACACTTTTGACAGATCTCCCACAATGACACCAAAAATGACAAACTTTTCAATTAATTCCTAATTAATTTAGGATGCATTTGAAGAGTTGTGCATTTAATTATCAATCTGAGGTCACATTGAAATTACAAACTATCGTGCACCGTATATGCAAGAATAATGTTGTAATTTCCAATGAGTTTTAGTAATTTCAAATGAATGTCACAAGGAAGGATATCAAAATCCCTTAGCAAGTCACTAAATTAAACTATATCAAATATACACGTAGCAAGAACATAATCACACCTTTGCGGAAAAGTAAATTTCACACTTGAGAGAAACTAAATCACTCTTGCAGGGAAAGTAAATCAAACTCGCAAGAAAGTAAAGATCACACTTGTAGGAAAGTAAATCACACTTGTAGGAAATGTAAATATCACACTTGTAGGATTGTAAATATCACAAGATCACACTTGCGGGAAAAGTAAAGATAACACTTGGAGGAAAAGTAAAGGTGACTTGTTCAAGTATTTAATATGGCCTTAATTATTGTGACAATTGTGTTATGGATCATGTACTCAAGAATCAGAAGTCAAACCACACAATTTATAACTAGAAATACAAATGATGTGATGTAGAGTTCCAGCAGGGAGAGTTGCACTAGATGGAGTTACAACAATAGGAGTTGCAACAATGAGAGTCACAATAACACGAGTTACAACAATCGTGAATGGCAGTAGCTATAATCTGAGCAATGGAAATATACAACAAAGTTAAATAGAGGAATTGCTGGAAATAAATGAAAATAAGGAAGAGAGGCTACAACTATGGATTCATCAACCAAAAAATGATGTCCCTGCAATGTTAGTGCTCAACTACAACAATCAATCATTTTCTTTAATATAGGAATTGCTAGAAATAAATGAAAATATGAAAAATATGCTATATCTATTCACTCATTAATCAAGAAAAAATACCCTGTAATGTTAGTATTGTGTTAAAACAACCCCAAGCTACAGTAATGGAGAAAAATAGAATTACAATAAGATGTTAATGAAGGAATTGTTGGAAATAAATGAAAAAATTTAAACTATGTTATGACTAATTCTACAAAGTATAGTATATACAAAAATTTAGAGCTAAGGATGGGGCCCTACCTCCTTAGATGAGGTAGTGGTGTAAGAATGTAGTAGATGTTCAAATGCTTAACACAACATCGGTTGAAAAGGAACGAAACATAACTTTTATTAAATATAACTAAGTATATAAATAAAAATTTGGTTTACAAACTTTTTGTTTCTTTTCATGTCCCTTGGCTTAGAGAGAACGAGCGTTTTTATACAAAATGACTTCTTCCTAAATGAGATAAGAAAATCCATGGATAGTCACAAGAATCAGGCTGTCTCATCTGGTTACATCATATTTTCCAAAAGAGGGAAAAATTGGGTGTGTGTTGAATAAATTAGCCATGGAAAGTGGTGGTTGAGTTCTCCATTCCTTTTCGGTGCATGATTTTCCTTGTTGTGTTCATGAGTGGTTTTTGGTTGATTGGTTGATCCCTAGTGATAACTGTGCGGTTGACCGATGAGTTGTTGTGAAGTTGCAAAAATTTTATGTACTGAGAGTTGTAACACAAAGAGAGTCACAACAATGTGAGTTGTAGCACTAGGATTTTCAATGATGGGAGTTATAGAAACAACCAGAGTCACAACACTGGGAGTTGCAACAACGAGATTTGTTGCAATGAGAGTTGCAACAACTATACTTGAACAGGAATTGCATCTCTTGTGTTGGGAAGGTACATGTGAAACTTTAATCCTATAAAGCATTCTTATCACGAAAGTTGATAATCCATTGAAAATGGATAAGAGCAACTATTCAAATGGCATGTTGAGTGAATGATTATACCTTGACCAAAAATTCATCATTGTGGATGGAAAGTGTATTAATATGGAAATGGAAATGGGGAAAAGGTGTACAAAAAGTATTGTATGGGTGCTATAAATATGTAAATTTGAGCACTCGTCAAGCATCATCTCCACTTTTACTTTCACCATCAAAAGATGGTGACTTATGCTTCCTAATATCTCCTTTAAAGATATCCAAATCATATATTCTTCTTTGATGCCTAACATGAGACACTTCTAGACTACTCCTCAACTCTTCAGATGTATGAAACTTCTTGGACTAGTGAGTAGGTGATTGATGTCTATGAGTTCTACTATCACTTCTTCAGTGACTGGATCTTTTGTATTTATCTCTCCTTTAATGATGTCTTCCTTCTTCCTCATGTCTTGATCCTGATCCATTCTTCACTTGTCTCTGCAACTAATTCAATATTTTCATTAGATAAGTATTTATTTTATTATGCTCCTCATGTGTTCTCATTCTCTTCTCATTTTCATCTCTATAATTCTACACTTCCATTTCCAAACTTATTATAGTCTCTATCCATTCTATTGGCTCCACTCTCCTCATGTGTCCATTATATTATGTGTCTACATTACCCACACTAATATGTTTCCCTTTGGATCCTCTCTCATGACTATAGGCTCCCTTTGCATCCTCTATGTCTCTAATATGAAATCCTGATATTGAATTGATATGCTTATACCATTAATTCTACAAAATTTGCAAACAACTGTGTTTGTTAGAGTTAGGCATATTATAAGTTTTTTTCCAAATAATTCTACAAGTGATTCTTACTCTCAATTCATGAGGAATCCTACTACACTTCTTTAAATTCTAACATCTCAAGGTTATTCCCCTCTAAATCATCTTTCCAATGACTATTCCCATGACTTGATCTAAGCTCTCAATCAAAAGTTATGGCTTCTTGAAAAATCCATTTTCACCCAAATTATACAATTTATGTCAATTAACACCAAAACATCACTATTAAATAACAACAAAATTCTTTATGGGATCCGTACACAATTTTTATTTTTAGAGATTTTTTTCTAGAAATCTAGATTCCCAAATATCTAGATCTGACTCTAGTCACATAATGTTATTTAAAGTCCTTTTGACACCTGGATATCTGTACATTCAGATCCGTCTTTGAGCTAAATAATGTTTAAAAAACACCTGGATCTCTGGATATCCATATATGTGTTTGCACCTCTTTAAATTTAAAATTTGAGTGAATCCTAGATCGTGTAGTTTCCACCCTTCAGTTCCGACCACTACACCAGAAAGTTACACATATGGAATACGTACTTGTGCAAAAGGGTGAATTTTGGGTAATTTTGAATTCCCAAATATCCTAATCTGACTCTATTTCAAAGCCTTTAGAATGAACATGGTTCCATCGACAAGGTTTCAATCACGGTCTTCGAAGGGTAAGGCATCTCACACTCGATTTTTTGTTAAAAAGGAATTTATTTTCATTTCCACTAGCCAATAAATCAGATTATGGGTTCTGTTAGCAATGAGAGTCACCCTCATATTGCAAGAGGATAATCCCAAAACCCATCAAATAGGTTTGTAAATGTAGATTTATGATCGAATGTCAAATGGACAAAACTCAGCATAGAAATGTTCCAACACAGGAAATCTAGGCTAGTATGCATAGGAAAATGGGGTTTTGGTTAACTTCAGTCTGTGGTTTAAAGATAAATGTGAGTGGATGGAAGAATTGGAGAGGAATAAGAATAGGTATGCTATAACCATCAAGCCTTATAACAACTAGATGAAGAAAAATATCAGTCACAAGAACCTATTGAACTAAAATTTAAAACATTGATAACATTTACAACAACATCATAATCAAAAATACATTATAACACAACTATAACATGTCATACGTATCCTCCAATAATGAGAAATCAAAGTAATAAGAAGAAAGATGATGAAAATAGGTTGACTTATATTAATCAAAATATCTCAGATCTCATACATAAAATAAAAGTATGGCTCTGTCAAAACATTACAATAGGGAGTCTCTTCTCAACCATTCAAACCTCAAAATAACATTTTACTGTTGTATATATAGTTTAAAAAATAAGAAACAACTTGAAGTGCGAGATGGCTTCTCTAACCTAGGATTCTAATCTAATATTTGTACAAGTGGAACTAACAAATTGCTAGAAACATGGAGCATGTTGGCAACAACTCTAACAATATAATCATGACATAATTTGTTGTTCCTTGCGAGCATATCCATCAGTGCCATGTGTCCTCCAATCCTTTTCGTTGAATTCCTTCTACCACCTAGTGACCATTGATTCCCTCCAAATCCATCAAATCTAGAAGGGGAAATGAATCTAGAAACATTGACTGTATCAGCATGTTCGTAGTCGTTTTCGTAGCGCATTCGGTAGAAAATTTCGTAGCGCCCATCTATGTAAAATTTTTCTGTAGAAGATTCTATAGAGCATTCGGTAACATATTTTGTAGCGCCCACCTATGTAAACTTCTCTGCAATAGTTTTTGTAGCAAACTACTACTTTGTGTCTTTATAGGTGATTTTGTAGTGCTTTTTGTAGCGAATATGAAATTCTGTCTTTGTGGATGATTCTGTAGCACCAGGCACTACGACATGATCTGTAATTTTATGTGTCATGCAATTTGAGCCCAAAAACCCAAAAACCCAAAAAAGTCTTAGCAGAAGGAGTAAAAGCCCGTAGATGCCTCTAGTACGTATAATATGACACTTCCCTCAAAACTTCAAAATGCAAAATCTGATCATCATCAAAAATGGGTTTTTCCATCCTCTCCACTTCATCTTCTTAATATGACACTTCTCCTTATGAAGAAAGGAAAGGGGTATTAGTGACAAAGAAAGTATGTTTATGGACTAGACTGAGAAAGAAGGGGGGGTTTTACGCATGACTCATAGGGAAAGAGGGAGATAGAGTGGGTGGGGCATATAATGTTCGCTTGGGGAAGAGTAATTCTCAGATTGATCACAACATTTAGGGCCAGAAATAGTTTCAATTATTTTCCATCCGATCCTGATCAGGAAATTAGGCGTTGTAGAATCACTTCTCCTTGTTGTAGCTTCGGCTAGTACATTGAGATTTCTCTGGGCTAGATCATCCTTTAAGGGTTGCAACTCCTCTTTAAGTTTTTTGTTCTAGTACTGCAAGTCTCTGTTTTTCCTGTACAGGTTTCTAATTTTTCTATGCAGGGGTAGAAATCTTCTCGTTGTGAATCGATCTAGCTCAAGAGTTTTCTTATACATATCCATGAGCTCATTCATCTTTTTCCTCTCAGCCACTCCTTCTCCCTTCAAGTGGGAAATTTCATTTCTTCCATCCCTAAGTTTTCTGATCAATCTCTTGAAGGTGGGGTTATCAGGGGGAGTGGTGATGTTTATGACTTCAACATGCTTCTCAATAGTTTCATCCTTACCCTTATCTTTATTTTGAACAAGAGGTTTATTTATGGCTTCTAATTCATCATATTCCTTATGGGTTGATGATTTGGTGAAGGGCCTCCTAGCTCTAGTCTCAACTGCTATAGTAGGTGAAGGAAAGTGTAACTTTCTCCCATTTTTGGATGTATTTTTGGCTAAGGGAACTTCTTCTAGTTCAGGTGCAAGATGAGGTGAAATTTCCCTTTCTGGGGAGTGATGGGCTTCCCTTTCTTCTTCTTAAACTTTTTTGGGAACCTCTTTATCTTTGGAAATGTGTTTTCTCTTTCTCTTTTTGCTTGTTTCTATGTGGGAAACACTAGCTGCTGGCAAAGGGATCTGTACCTTAGATTGAGGGGTAGGGTCTACATCTAGTTGCAGATTAGAAGAGGAAATGAATTGATCCCAAGTGATTTTTATTTTCTTTATTTCCTCCATTACAAACATCAAGATCATCCCTGAGTAGAAAACACTGGTGTCCATTGCCTTGTACACTATCAACTATTTTTTCGATACTCCTAAATAGATAGAAAGGGATGTTCATTAAGTCCTTGCCTATGAAGTGTAGAAAAATCCTAATGTGATACTAGTATATCATATTGAATCTTTCCTCACATGTAAAATACCTCTGGATGACTTTCAACATTTTTTCAAAACCCTCAACCAAGTGGCTCCTAGGCACTCCCTTACACAAATTATCTCCCCGATGTTCTGGTTTGAGGAAATATTTAGAAAAGGCTGTATTAGTAGTCATATATTTGAATCACCTTTCACCAGTGTTGGGTATCTCAGTGGTTGTTGCAATGGTGGCCTCAGATACTTCCAGCTCAAGGGTTCCTACCTTTCTCTTAGTTCCATCAAGTTTTAAAGAAAATTCCTTGGATACCTCAGGGTGTCCCCTCTGCATATTTTGATATAAATTTAGGCAACCAACCCTTTGGAAGACCTCCTTGATCATAGGTTCATCATAAAACAAGTGCATATCAGAAGGCTCAGTCCTGACTACACTCCCACCCTTTTGAGACTTCTTCTGTTGAGGTGTATCGATTGATAGAAACATGAGACCAAACACTGCATTGTTATGAGAGGTATGGGAAGCCAAGAAAGGACAGAAGTCTTTAGGCTTTGAATGGTGGTCCTTATCTAGGTTTTTTAGGGTTTCCCTTCAATTGACTTCTGAACTAGTGAGAGAAAAAATTGATGGCTTTAGAAAAGGAAGAAAATCCCTTCATAGAAAAGATATGCAAGGAGGAAACACTCTCAATTTTTAGGCTAACATTAAACCACCATGCAGGGTCATCATCATTTAAAACAAAACAAAGGCTCCTAAACTCTTCATTGTAAACAAACTTTGAAGTGAAAATATAAAATGACACTTTGAAGGAAAAGAGATGATGCTGGAAATGTGAGAAAAGATGATGACACTGGGTTGACACACAATTTGCAGTGCTGGAACATGGGATCTATAGCGCAAATTCATAGTGGTTTCTGTCGCGTAGACAACAATGGCCAAGAAATAAATAATCACAATAGCTCTGGTAGAAAATTTGATTCAATTTCAGTCGATTTAGATGACAATATGCAGATGCCTAACAAATATGTGACAATAGAGGTAAAGGGGCTAGTAGGTGGAGGAAAACACAATTTGCAGTGCCAGGTTCTACGAAACATTAAGCAGAACCTTATATGATCTTCAATAGAGCTCAGATGGCTCAAAGAGTACCTAGACACCGTAGCTTGACTGTTGATGATCTTCAAAAGGAATGAAGTTGCTCGCAACCATCCCAGTCTTCAATTCACCTTAGTCAGTTGGTCTGTAGCATAATTTGCAGTGCTATCTGGACTAGGAGTTTCTGCAGCACCGAGCTAGGAGCATAATTCAAACTTTGATAAATAGTTATAAATATTTAATGACCAAATCACGACTGTTCCTTTTGAAAACATGGATGCTAAAAACAATGAAATGACATGACGTCAACTTCATAATTTCAAATGATGATAAAGAGGGAGGGTTTACAAAAGATACACTATGAAAACTACTAGTGAGTTGAAAACATACTACAAGGGATTTGATTTGACTCTCTAACGAGTAAAGGGACAGAGTGGAGAGGTTCAAGCGTATGAATGAAGGTAGTGACATGTCAAGCTTGTGGTTTCATGGGGATGGTAGTGATAGATGTCAAATCATGTGATGAACCAAGGGTATAAACCATAGGCGTGGGTCAAATATGTGAGCCAAGCTCCATCCTTCCATTTATATGAGTTAACCTAAGAAAACCATAAGGATAAAATCAGAAACAAACTTAAAAATACTAATGGATAAAAAATTAAAACCTAAGGAGAAATTTGATCCATGACAACTCCGTGTGATAATAGGTTCCACCTTAGGGTTCCACATATTCTTCTCTGCACAAGCTAAAAACAATTCTTTGAAATGTAGGTTATTCTTTGCACATGTGGCCTCTACTAACATGGCACTGTTGACATGGATCTTGCTATCATGGAACTATTGACGTGGTTCTGCTAATGTGGCACTACTAACGTGGTATTGCATTCGATATTCAGAATCCAAATTTTAATTTAAAAAGTCTCTTGAAAGGATTTTACGATAATATAGATATCTAGATTATCATTATTCCAATGCGGTGTTTCAACATCGAGAATATTCCTTTTCTCTTTCTAGTTCCAAGGTAACATCATAGTATAACTGAGAGAAATATCAGAACAAGGAAAACCCCTAAAACTGAGGTTTTTGCGGAATCCCCTATAAAAATAGCCCAAAAATCCATTTATAGCGGAGGTGCGTGGGAAGATGTTTTAGCAGACGCTTTTTTAATGGTGCATTTATAAGACTATACTGCACCAGTGCGCCACCATATATAAACCCACTAGTTTTATTAGAAAATGGTGCACCATTGCAGAGTTATTTAAAAAACAAATAAAACAACAGATCATGTATAGTCTATTTTCGATGATGCAACATAATATAGAATGCACCAGTGTGTACTTACCAACAATGCACTGGTGTGTCCGAAGTAACATAAGCATTGTCCAAAATACATGGTTTCCACTTAACGGTGTGTCATTTGTATGTACACATTGATGCATTCATAAAACTATACACAACATTGAATGGAAGATATTTATTTTCATATGTGCATGCCGAATAAAGGCACTGGTGCATTTCTGATAATGAACGCACCAGTGCATTTATTGTGAACGCACTGACATAAATAAATAGTTTAATTTCAATGGTGTGTTGGTTATAGGGAATGCACCGGTGTGTTCCTAAAATTATACACACCGTTTAAAATAGAAAAGTTACATATGAACGTTGTGTCCTTTATATGTACGCACCAGTGTGTTCATAAAACTATATGCGCTGGTGCGTTCATAAAACTATACACACCGGTAAATGAAAACTATTTATTTTCACCTATGGGTTCTGAATAAACACACCAGTGTGTTGTTTATAAATAACAAACCGGTTCGTTTATTATGAATGCACCGACGGAAATAAAGAGTTTCCATTTAACGATGTGTTGGATATATGGAACACACTGACATGATCGTAATAATATACACATTGTTTAAAATAAATATTTGTTCGAGAGTGCGTCATTTATATGTAACACACTAGTGCGTACATAATAATAGATACATCGTGGAAAATAGATAGTGTTATAGCGGTGTGTTCGTGATATATAATGCATCGACATGTACACAAATTACTACACACCGGATAAAATAAATTTCACTTTCCATGTGGTTTGTAAGATATGTGTGCACATTGTGGGTGGTGCGTTACTGTTTTTTAGGCACACCAAAGAATTTTTTTTTAACAAAATTTTTGTTTGCATATTTTGAAATAAATTTCTCATTTACAAAAAAAAAGTTATGGTTTTATGTCTGATGTTGATGTAATTTATATTTTAATTATGCAGAGAAGTTAGTGCATGAAGGAGAAACAACAGAAACTGGACCAGTACAATATGGTTTGGGAGTAGGAGGCCAAAGAGAGGGAGAGGGATTTGTACCCTCAGCCTAGTACTACAGCTACGCGGCTCCTCTTGAATAATGTATGCCTCCTCAAGTACTACGAGGAGGATAGATCCTTGAAGGGGAATTGTTCCTTTCTTGCACAACTGATCTATCGATGGGATGCCCATCAACAAGAACTCAGATTCGGTCCTCATCACCGATATCATCCCACTAAGGAGGATATTTATTTTATCACTAGGCTATCTAGGAGAGGGGAATATTTTCCCCAGTTTCCTAATGTCCGAGTGGGTGTTGCAGTTTAGAGTCATATTGCCTACTCTTAGAGGTATATTGCACGCGATATACCTTCTCCTGGTGATTTTCATCTGGATGCTAGATAGTTATATATTTCCTTGTTCAGTGAAGATGAAATTAGGTGCCTCTCACTATTACTATTGACCATTTCACACTTTATTGGTGATGGTCGGTGCATTAGCTGTGCACTTTTATAATATGTGGATTCTTTGATACAGAGGCCATGACTTATTAGGTGGTCTTCCATTTTCTTGAGGTAGTTTTTTAGAGCACTGGATAGATGTTGTGCTATGATAGATGGGAGGGTGAAATTCTCATTCCGTTCAGATTTATTGTTTTTGTTTTATGAGAGGTTTTCAGATACAAGACCTGGTTTTTTTTGTTGGCCTCCTAGGCTGATGACCGAGGTGTGGATGCACATGTGGGGAGAGATGATTACCTATAGGGGCATGCTCGATTTTCCAACTAAGATTTCCAGGGAGGCACTTGATCTATTATCCAATGAGGAAACTCATGTTTTTTTGATGGTGTAGTGCCCTTACACGAGGATGGATTGGCGAGGATGTCTCAACATCCTCTTCACAGTGGATGAGATACCAAATTATTGAGGTAAGATTTAAATTAATATTGTACTTTCATTTTATTATCTTTCTTAATTTGAATACATTTTATTCTAGCATGTTCTTTAACGTATTTTATTAAATTGTTTAATGAAATTGTCGACTAATTATTAACTTGTGTTATATTTTGCAAGTGTTGGCACATTTTTTGGGGACATTCCTTCTCTCCCACCACTTGATTCATATGAGGAGATGGTTGAGGTTGCGGTGGGCTAGGGTCCTCTACCACATATACCACCCGACAAGTGACATAGGACAAATCTCAGATATAGGATGGAGGTGTGTGACATGTGACAGATTGAGTGAAATTTTAGTTAGCATGAGAGTCCTCCCTATCTAGATAAGAGACATCAGGGATAACCCTGATATATTGTAGCTTTGGATGAACTTATTGCACGATATGATGTCTCTTATGTATCATATCATTGGAGCTGCCAAGTTACTGGTAGGGATGAGGGATGGCACATCGTCCAACACTGATGATGATGAGGGTGGTGATGATGATCATTGGGGTGGTGATGGAAACACTTATGCTTCAGTACCTCCTCCTAGTCCTCCTCTCAGTGATGGAAATGATTCTTCTTTAGTACCCCCTCCTCATCCTCCGGGTGTTGATTTTGATCAGCGTGCAAGTGATCATGGCAATGTTGCAAATCAAGGTGGTGATTTTGCATATCAGGATGGTGATCTTGATTGGGGTGGTGATTTCACTTCTACTTTAGT
>JZKD02S1999896.1:458336-531144 GCA_000966675.3 Picea glauca
ATGCCATTATTATAGTTCTTTTCATTTCATAAGATAAGAGCATAATAAGAACAAGATCACTGAGAAATACACATCCACAAGAGACACAACATTTATCCTGGGAAACCCTCTAGGGAAAGAAAACCCAGCAAAAAATTCCTTATCATAAATAGCTTATAAAATGTTCAAGAGATAACTCAAACCAATACAAAAAGTCCTCCCCAAGAGATGCACCACTCTTCTTCTCCTCTCTCCAACTTCTAATTGCATCTTGCCTCATAAGAGAATGAGCAAGTGAGTTGTGTCTTGGAAGTGAGGTGCTAGCCTCTTATTTATATCAACCTGGCATGTGTGAAAGGTCACCATCTGGCAAGGTCGACCTCTCACTCTGGGTGGGTAAACCCACCTTTAATTAATTATGGGTCTTCCATTATAACTGTTGGGGCCGACTTCTTATTCTGCCCTTTGTAATTGTCTGATGACCAATCCGCAAAAGGGGATTTGGTCCTTATACAATTACCGACATGATTAATCCTCAATGGGGATTAATCCAATAACAATAATAATAATAATAACATGATTAATCCACAATGGGGTTTTAATCCAATAATAATAATGAAATGATTAATCCACAATGGGGATTTAATCCAATAACAAAATAATAATAATTATCTTCACAGTTACATTATTTCAACACACTCTTGATGCATTTATTTGTTGTCGGTCTGGGGAGATGACAATTTCTAATGGTAGCCACAGTCAGAAACTTATTATCTTTCATCTTGCCTAACTAGCCATTGAATTTCCTTTATGATTGGATAATCCCTATGAGGAGGAGAATTGTGCTCAAATCTTGTTAACACTTGAGAAAGAAAAGGGAGTCCAAGAACAAACTGAAGAACATATTTTAAGCCTATTTTTAGCTAATACAAAATGTATTCAATATCCTCAATCTTTTCCAAAATTTACACATATTTTCAACCCTGAAGTTCAGGAGGTCTAGCATCCCTCCACTTCTACATTATTCACTATGTTGACAATAAATGAAGAAGAAGAGTCAGTTGTTCGAACTATTAAAATCAGTCTTGGAAAATCTCTATATATCAATTCTAGCTTGAAATCAGATCAACAACAAAAATTGATCCAAATGATTCAAGGACAGTCTGATTCTTTTGCATGGGATTACTCTGACATGAAAGGAAATCACCCGGATACCTGTATACACCATATTTACACCAATTATCAAATTATACATGTTAGGAAGCCCCAAATAAGAATGAATCGATCCTTAAAGTATATAGTGAAAGAAGAGCTCCAAAAACTCCTACATGCCAATTTTATTTACCTTATTTCAGATAGCAAGTGGGTATCCCCATTATTTATTGTCCCTAAGAAGAATAGAAAATGGAGGATTTGTGTGGAATTTAGAGAGATGAACAAGGCTACCTATAGAGATTATTTTCCTTTTCCTTTCATAGAACATGTCTTGGACACCTTGTCTGGGAAGAGGTACTTTTCTTTCTTATATGGGTTTAGTGGGTATAACAAGATCCAAATTTCCACTAAAGATTAGGATAAAACCACATTAACTTTCCCATGGGGTACTTATGCTTATAGGGTTCTTCCCTTTAGTTTGTGTAATTCCCCTGCCACCTTTCAGAGGGTTGTATTAGCCATTTTTTCTTATTTAACCCATGACTATGTAGAAGTCTATATGGATGAATTCACAGTATATGGGGATGATTTCCAACAAGCATTGGAAAATTTGGAGAAAGTATTGATCAGGTGTAGAGATACTAATATTTCCCTCAGCCATGAAAAATCTAGAATGATGCTCACTGAAGGGATTTTCTTGGGACATCATATTTCTGGTACCGAAATAAGGGTAGACCCTCCCAATATTGACATTATTTCTCAAATCAGAATCCTTAGCTCACAGAAAGAAGTTAGAAGCTTCTTAGGGCATGTTGGATATTATATGAGATTCATTCAAAATTTTACAAAATTAGTTGCCCCACTGTTCAAATTATTAGCAAAAGAGGTTGAATTCCATTGGGATGAGTAATGTTAGATTTCTTTTGGAATTTTAACTTATGTATATATGAGGTAACTTATGTTTAATCATGATTTATGAGATTTCATAGTAATTGGAATTGAATAATTTATGTTAAATTCTCTCTAATTAATTTGAATGATCTAAGAAGACCTTATGACATAGCTCATGTTCACTAGGCACTTGTTTCAACGTTCATCTAGTACTCAATTCGTTTGGTACCTATCTTTGTGCTCGTCTAGTACCTATCTATGCACTCATCCAGTACCAATGATGTATTCATCTGGTACCTATTTTTCATGCTCATCTGGTACCTATTCATGTGTTAGTACGGTACCGATATTTTACTATGTGCGTCCAGTACCGGTCTTTTTGTTCCAACTGTGTGCGTCTTATACTTGTTCCGCATTTGCAGGCTTGGGTTTTTTAACAAGTTTGATCTCGATGGGTCCAAGGATTTTTTGGCTCAAACATTCTTTTTTCATTGAAGACCACGATACACTTCATCCTCATGCACTTTGTGTCATGAGGATGAAATAATTCCCTTGAAAAATGATACATCAACCAATTGTAATATTTGTGTAGACATTTGATGTTATATCCAAGATTTGATTGTAATGATTGTTTCTCTTTAAAAGAGAGATCCTTGTATATGATAGATATACATAGATGTAATTAAGAATTGTTATGTTGTAATATTGATTCTTGGATATTGTTGATTGTATCCTTGTTTTCTGAAGTAATGATATAAAGTGTAGTTCATGGATTCCATGTGTGTGATCAAATATTCTCTTCTGTAAGTTTCTTTTAAAATCTGCCTTGTTGGTACAGCAAGGGCCCACTGACCCAATCAAGATAACCTTCCTTGTATTTATGTGTGAATATAATTTTATCCTTTTGTGTGTCTGGATAGAATAATTTTGCGTTTGATCATAGCATCTAACTTTATTCCTGTTATGTTTTAGTGATACACTTGATACCTTGCAATATAGATGTGTGGTAATTCTGAGTGAGTGAGAGTTCTTAGTGCAGCATAAGATTTCTAAGTGAAACATAGATTTCTTAGTAAATACGTGTTATCCTTGTGTCTGTACATGTAGACAATCATTTGTTAGACTGAATGCTTTAGTGTTTGTTTCTATTTTGCAAATCTAGGGAAAATTCACATCTCCATCTTTCACCCTACATGAGCCTATAATGGATTATCTCACCACACCTAGAGTTTATTCCATAATTGATTAGGCTACATATTTAAAATAGAGGAACAATCAAGACCTCCATATCTCACCCTATATGCACCTATATGGGAATGTTCCTTTTTAGCCACCAACTTTTCCTACTTACCCGCAATATCCTTCCAATATATCTCAATTGTTACCTAGATTTAATCCACTTTCTCTACATTCACTTTCCCAGCTGCAACAACAACTCACATTTCCTTTGAACCTAAACCAACAACAAAAAATGAAAGTTTCACTTCATCCAAACCACCCTTAACTTACCCTTATTCCCGCACAACCCATCCCTAATCTGAACAATAGACCTACACAGCCTATACAGAATCTTGAAGTACAAACTTTCCCAACTTATGCTGTAAATCCTACTTCATTGAATGAGATTCAATTAATATTTGGGAAGGTATTGAATAAAACAAACTCTACAGTGGTTTTTCAAGAAGAAGAACAAATAGATAACCAACCAAATGATGAATATGACACCCCTGTACAAGAGGAAATTCCTCCTCACACTTCTCAACCATCAGAAATATCTCAGGAAACTAATCCTCCACCTTATCCAGAGAGGTTACTTGTGAAGAAACCTGAGGTACCTCTAGGGAAATATTTAGAAGTTGAACTAAGGAATATATGTGTAAATATTCCCCTACTTAAATCTATCAAAGATATTCCTATCTATGCCAAAATTATAAGGGATCTTTGTATTAAAAATCCTGGAAGGAAGAGGAAGGAACCTCCTGTTATACATGTGGTTGGACAACTGTCAACATTTATATTAGAAATTCCATCTAAATATAATGATCCGGGAAATCCAGTGGTGACTATAGAAATTAATGGTATGTCTTTGTCAAATAAACTTATTGATCTAGGAGCAGCAATAAATGTTATGACTATTGACATCATGTGGACACTACAAATAAATCACTTAAGGCGAACACAGACCTTGCTAGAATTGGCAGACAAATCATTCATTAGACCAACAGTAAGTCTAGATTATGTAACAGTTTCCTTAGCTTCCTGGGAGTATCTTATGGACTTATTGGTAAGTCATTCAAAATCCTCCAAACCTGGACATCCAGTTGTTCTTGGTCGACTTTGGTTGGACACTCTTCATGCATTTATTATTTGTCGGTCTGGGGAGATGGCAATTTCTAATGGGACCCACAGTCAGGAACTTATTATCTTTCCTCTTCCCTAACCAGCCACTGAAGTTCATTTATGGTTGGATAATCCCTATGGGGAGGAGAACTATGCTCAACTCTTCTTAACACTTGAGAAAGACAAGGAAGTTCAAGAACAAACTGAAGAACATATTTTAAGCCTATTTTTAGCTAATACAGAATGTATTCAATATCCTCAATCTTTTCCAAAATTTACACATATTTTCAGCCCTGAATTTTAGGAGGTCTAGCATCCCTCCACTTCTACATTATTCACTATATCAACAATAAATGAAGAACAATATTCAGTTGTTTGGACTATTAAAATCAGTTCTGGAAAATCTCTATACATCAATTCTATCTTGAAATCAGATCAACAACAAAAATTGATCCAAATGATTCAAGGATAGTCTAGTGCTTTTGCATGGGATTACTCTGACATGAAAAAAATTCACCCGGATACCTGTATACACCATATTTACACCAATGATCAAATTAGACATGTTAGGAATCCCCAAAGAAGAATGAATCCATCCTTAAAATATATAGTGAAAGAAGAGCTCCAAAAACTCCTACATGTCAATTTTATTTACCTTATTTCAGATAGCAAGTGGGTATCCCCATTAGTTATTGTCCCTAAGAAGAATGGAAAATGGAGGATTTGTGTGGACTTTAGAGAGATGAACAAGGCTACCTATAGAGACTATTTTCCTCTTCCTTTCATAGAACAGGTCTTGTACATCTTATCTCAGAAGATGTGCTTTTCTTTCTTAGATGGGTTTAGTGGGTATAACCAGATTCAAATTGCCACTGAAGATCAGGATAAAACCACATTAACTTTCCCATGGGGTACTTATGCTTATAGGGTTCTTCCCTTTAGTTTGTGTAATTCCCCTGCCACATTTCAGAGGGTTGTCCTAGCCATTTTTTCTTATTTAACCCATGACTGTGTAGAAGTCTATATGGATGACTTCACAGTATATGGGGATGATTTCCAACAAGCATTAGAAAATTTGGAGAAAGTATTGATCAGGTGTAGAGATACTAATCTTTACCTCATCCATGAAAAATCTAGAATGATGCTCACTGAAGGGATTTTCTTGGAACATCATATTTATGGTACAGAAATAAGGGTAGACCCTACCAAAAGTGACATTATTTCTCAAATCAGAATCCCTAGCTCATAGAAAAAAGTTAGAAGCTTCTTAGGGCATGTTGGATATTAAAGGAGATTCATTCAAAATTTTACAAAATTAGTTTCCCCACTGTTCAAATTATTATCAAAAGAGGTTGAATTCCATTGGGATGAGAAATGTTAGATTTTTTTTTGGAATTTTAAAGAAAATGATTTCAAGTGCCCCTTATTTTAAGAGGACCAAAATGGTCTCTTCCCCCTCATATCTGCATTGATGCCTCAAATACTTCTTTGGGGGTTGTTCTAGGAAAAAGAGAAAACCAACTTTCCTATGCTATCTACTTTGTCAACAAAAATATCTCCCCTATGGTAGTAAATTATACTATAACTGAAAAGGAATTCTTACCAGTATTTCATTCCATTAATAAATTCAGACACTACATAATAGGGTATGAGGTTTTTGTACACACAGACCACTCAAACATCATGTTTTGAATGAATAAACTTGTGACAAATGCTAGATTCACTATATGTCTATTATTATTATTATAAGGATTCAACATTACTATCATTAACAGACCTGGAAAAGATGACCTCATTACTTATTTCCTATCTAGACTTATTCATATAGGTGATAATGCACCAGTGGATGAAAATTTTTCGGATGAAAGTTTGTTTTATATTTCTACTTACATTCCTTGGTATGAAGATGTGGCTAACTATCTTGTAACAAGAAAATTACCTCAGAATTTGTTCCATCGAGAAAAATACAGTATTATTATTCTATGTGGAAATTATATGTGGCATGATGGTTGTCTATACCATATAGGGCCTGATTTGGTGATTAGTAGATGTGTACAGGAGGATGATATGAATGACATCTTCAAATCCTGCCATGATGACCCATGTGGATGAAATTTTGTTGATAAGAGGAAAACATACAAAATACTACAGTCAGGATACTATTGGCCAACCATTTTTATGGATGAAAAGAAGTATGTGGACAACTATGATGATTGTCATAGGATGGGGAAGCCAACTACAAGTGATGAGATGCCTCTCCAGTCTCAAGTAGTAATTGAACATTTTAAGAAATGGGCTTTGGAATTTGTAGGACCTATCAACCCCATGTCTCGAAGGAGAATGTACATAATGGTCTATACATATTATGTGACTAAATGGGTAGAGGCTAAATCTTTGTATTCTTCAAATGAACAATTTGTTGTTGATTTTCTATTTGAAGATATCTTCACTCATTTTGGTGTGCCTCAAGAAATAGTGACAGACCAAGGAACCCAATTTAACTCCAATTTGGTCAAATCCATTACTAAATAATATCATATTAATCATAGAAAATACTCACCTTATAACCCCGAAGAAAATGGACAAGTGGAATCAAATAAAAAAATGATAAAGTCTATACTTACCAAGACAATTCAGTTACACCATAAAGACTGGGTTGATCGGTTTCTTGAGGCCTTATGGGCCTACAAAAAAACTTGGAGAAAAAAAATAGGCCATACACCTTATGAATTGGTGTATGGGAAGAAGGTATTTCTTCTCATAGAATTTCAACTAAAAACCTTCAGGACTGCTATGCAATTGGGGATGGATTTGGATGAAGCTAAAAAATAGAGGATATTGCAGCTGAATGAGATTGATGAAATCAAACAAGATGTTATTCAAAGGACTACACTCATTAAAGAACAAAGGACTAAATGGCATGATAAGTACATCAAGAAGAAATCTTTCCAGCCAGGTGATTGGGCCCTCTTGTATGGCAACAGGTTCAAGAATTTCAAGGGTAAATTGTCCACTCAATGGTTGGGACCCTATGAAGTAGAAACAGTTTAAGACAATGGTTCAGTGAAGATAAAAAAAAATTATGAAGATCATACCTCCTTTGTTGTAAATGGGCATTGATTTAAATTTTATCATAAGCATCTGTCTAAACAAGATTTTATCAAATAAGTTCTTCAAAATTATGAAATGCAATTGGTAAGCAAGAGAAGTTATCCTCCTGTTGATCCACCACTGTAACTTTGTACATGTATGTATATAGGTGTGGTGTTAGTTATTGCGTTTTTACTGAAAAAAGAGAAATTTAATTGTTTTCTCATGTAGATAAGCAATAAGGAGGACATATGCCAGGTGTAATTTTATTCCTTTATACAACCCTGGTAGCTTACTCATGGAAAAGGAGCCAGATGGATTTTTCTTTAAGTTTCAGACTCCTTAAAATTGAAAAAAACAACGAGAATTAATTGATATGGGCTCAAGAAAAATCCACAAGACAGTAGATGGAGTTTTCTTTAAGTTTTTTAGACTCATAAAAATTGAAAACACCAACGATCATTAATTGAACTGGGATCAAGAAAAATCCACAACACAGTAGTAGTTAGGATTTCCTTTCCAATAAAATGGAAGTGGCAACAGAAGCAGTGATTAGTCTGGTTCCAAAAAGAGGATATTTATGCATCTCTACAAGATGTTGTCCAGCTACAATTGCATTCTTGTTACAGATATTGAAGCCCAATCATTGGATTCTTTTACCTTATTTTATGACACTTCCGCTGCAATTTCAACATTCTTGTACCAGTGTGTTGTTTGTAGTTTTGCAGCATGATCCTTCACCAAAACAAATTAAAATTAGTAAGTGCCAACATTTTCTCCATCTTGACCCTTAGAACATGTTTAGACATGAAGAGAAGCCTACAATATTCCAGGTATCTTGTCAAAGCTTCATTCGGTACTGAAGAAAAAAAAACAGTCTATGTGTTGGTTCGGTACTAAAATAGTCTCTGTGTTGGTCCGATACTAAAACAGTCTCTGTGTTGGTATGGTACTAAAACGATACTTTGTGTTGGTCCGGTACTAAAACAAGACTCTATGTTGGTCTAGTACTAAAACGATACTCTTTGTTGGTCTGGTACTAAAACTATTCTCTGTGTTGATTTGATACTAAGCATGTGATCCGATACCGATGATGGAATTCTGGTGACATTGTTCTATACTTGATATTTCCCTCATTTGAAAAAGTACACTTTAGGTAATGGAGGTATGATCTCATTATTTATTCATTTTATTAAGAATAACATTAATTTTTTCTTAAGAAGTTTTTAACCTGTGAAGGGAGGTCTATAGTAAATTTCCTTTATCATTTAAGGCTCTTGTTTCATTTTGAGGGAGGACCACACATAGACTTTCCCCATTTTCTTTGGATGAGTCTGAATAATATGGTGAGAGGGGTTAAGTCTAACTCTAAGAATCCTGAAACCAATCTCTATCACCATGGGTTGATGAAACTACTTGTTGTTCATGAGTTGATAAAATGAGACATCGGTTGGAAGAAACTCCTCACAAAAAAAAATTCTCAAGAATTTTCTAAGTCTGTAGAAAGAAATGTAACAGGGGAACATAGTAAGGAGTTAGGTAGGAACAAGGGAGATAGTAGAAAGAAAGGAAATAAATCCAGTAATGAAGTAGATCATGTTGTCCCTAGTTCACCAAAATCTATAAGCAAATTGGACAAAGGAAAAACAGTAGTGTTATAAGAACAGCATGCACCTATGGTGGAACGATCATACAAAACCAAGAAAATTCACCTAGACCTATCCACTAAAAGAAAAAGAAAAATTAGTGAGAAAAATAGGAAGAAACAAAGGTTTGGTAGTGTTCCTGAAGTAATTTTGAATTACCTCAGGAGCAGATTGGAGAGATTGCAGGTAGTGTTCCAGATGTAATTGTTGAAGTACCTCAGGAGAAGGTTGGAGAATTAGAGAAGACCCCTGAATTGAGAGTCAAAAGTAAGAATAAACTTAGAGCCAATGAAGGGAGTGTTATAGCATGGTCCTCTAGAAGAAAGACAAGGATTCCACAAGAGGAACAAGTTCCATGCCCTACATCTGAGTCCTTTAGAAGAGAAACAAGGAAGAGACAAGAAAAACAAATTCGAATGCCCTTCCTTCAACCTAAAAATAATAAAAGGAGGTTGTTTGAGGAGGAAAATTCTATTCCTATTAGCACACCCAAGAAAGCATCAGGTCCAACATGCAGAACCACTCGCAGAATGGATAAGAAGGTGATAATTCCTCATGATCCTTCTTTTTCAGAGGATCCAATTGGCATTCCAACCTCACTAGAGAAACAAGATATGTATGTAACAACTATTGGTGAAACATAGGAATTAGTGACAGTGACACTAAAGGATTTAAGGAGGGAAGTTGAATCTAGGGAGGAAATAACTTGGAAAGAAGCACTTGAGCCTGTCAATTCTCTAACAATACATAATTTGGTATTGAAATTTGAAAGGCTTACAGAAGATAATGAAGGATTGAAGCAATAAGTGGAGGAGTATAAAGTTTTGGACAGGCAGATCAAGAAATAAAATGCATAGCTGAAGGAGAATACCATAAGGCTACAGGACTAGCATGAAGAGTTCTCTTCCAAGATAAATAAGGTTTTGTGCCTAATACAATACACATGAGTTATTAAGAGGGAGGTTAAGGATGAGGCTTCATGTTTTGATATCCTAAAAAAAGGAAATTAATTATCAAGCAAGGAGGAGGACAACACCAGTTTTGCAATTTTGAGGACCGGTTCAACAATTTTTGCATGAGGACATGCAATGACTTTAGCATGGGGGAAATGTTGGGTTTCCTTTTTGATACCTCCAATTGCCTTATATTTTCCTATATCTTGACTAATTATGCCTCATACATATGCACTATTTGCCCATTTTCCTCAAAATTAATGTCTTTTAACCATGCGTGTGTATATATGAGGTAAATTATGTTTAATCATGATTTATTTTATTTCATAGTAATTGGAATTGAATATATTATGTTAAATGCTCTATAATTAATTTGAATGATCCAAGCAGATCTTATAACATATTTCATGTTCGTCAGGCACCTGTTTCGGCGTTCATCGGGTACTCAATTCATTTGGTACCTATCTTTGTGCTCATCCAATACCTATGTCTGCACTCGTCTAGTACCAATGATGTATCCATATGGTACCTATTTTTCACAGTCGTCGGGTACCTATTCATGTGTTATTATGGTACTGATATTTTACTATGTGCGTCTGATACCAGTCTTTTTTTGCAATAGTGCGCGTCCAGTACTTGTTCCGCATTTGAAGGCTTGGGTGTTTGAACAAGTTTGATATTGATGGGTCCAAGGAATTTGTTGGCTCAAACATTCTTTTTTCATTGAAGACTATGATATACTTCATCCTCATGGACCAAAATGGTCTCTTCCCTTTCATATCTGCATTGATGTTGCAAATACTGCTTTGGGGGTTGTTCTAGGAAAAAGAGAAAACCAACTTCCCTATGTTATCTACTTTATCAAAAACAATATCTCCCCTATGGTAGTAAATTATATTGTCACTGTAAAGGAATTCTTATCAGTGGTTCATGCCATTAATAAATTCAAACACTACATAATAGGGTATGAGGTTTTTGTACACACATAACACTCAACCATCAGGTTTTTAATGAATAAACCTGTGACAAATGCTATATTTACTAGATGTTTATTATTATTTTAAGGATTCGATATTACTATCATTAATAGACCTGGAAAATATGACCTCATTACTTATTTCCTATCTAGACTTATTCATATAGGTGATAATGCAACAGTGGATGAAAATTTTTCGTATGAAAGTTTGTTTTCTATTTCTACTTACATTCCTTGGAATGTAGATGTGGCTAACTATCTTGTAACAAGAAAATTAACTCAAAATCCATCCCATCGAGAAAAATAGAGTATTATTCATCTGAGTGCAAATTATATGTGGCATGATGACTGTCTATACCATACATGGCCTAATTTGGTGATTAGAAGATGTGTACGGGAGGATGGTATGAATGACATCTTCAAATCCTGCCATGATGACCCATGTGGAGGCCATTTTGTTAATAAGAGGAAAATATACAAAATATTATAGTCAGGATACTATTGTACAACCATTTTTAGGGATGCAAAGAAGTATGTGGCCAACTTTGATGATTGTCATAGGATGGGGAAACCAACTGCAAGTGATGAGATGCCTCTCCAATATCAAGTAGTAATTGAACCTTTTGAGAAATGGGCTTTGGAATTTGTAGGACCTATCAACCCCATGTCTCCAAGGAGAAGTTACATAATGGTCTGTACATATTATGTGACTAAATGGGTAGAGGCTAAAGCTTTGTATTCTGCAAATGAACAATCTGTTGTTGATTTTCTATTTGAAGATATCTTTACTCATGTTGGTGTGTTGCGATAAATAGTGACAGACCAAGGAACCCAATTTACCTCCAATTTTTCCAAATCCATTACTAAATAATATAATATTAATCATAGAAAATCCTCACCTTATAAACCCCAAGAAAATGGACAAGTGAAATCAAATAAAAAAGTGATAGAGGCTATATTTACCAAGACAGTTCAGTTAGGCCATAAAGACTGGGTTGATCAGTTTCCTGAGGCCTTATGGGCCTACAAAACAACTTGGAGAAACACAATAGGACATAAACCTTATGAATTGGTGTATGGGAAGTAGGTATTGCTTCCCATAGAATTTCAAGTAAAAACCTTCAAGATTGCTATGCAATTGGGGATGGATTTGGATGAAGCTAAAAAATAGAGGATATTGCAACTGAATGATATTGATGAAATTAGACAAGATTCTATTCAAAGTAATACACTCATTCAAGAAAAAAGGACTAAATGGCATGATAAGTACATCAAGAAGAAATATTTTCAGCTAGGTGATTGGGCCCTCTTGTATGACAACAGGTTCAATAATTTCAAGGGTAAATTTTCCACTCGATGGTTGGGACCCTATGAAGTAGACACAGTATAATACAATGGTTCAGTGAAGATAAAAACCATTTATGAAGATCATACTTCCTTTGTTGTAAATGGGCATCGATTGAAATTTTGTCATAAGCCTCTGTCTAAGGAGGATTTTATCAAACAAGTTATTCAAAATTATGAAATTCAATTGGTAAGAAAGAGGAGTTATCCTCCTGTTGATCCACCATTGTAAGTTTTGCTATGTGATTTATGTAAACTTTGTACATATATGTATATACGTGTGTTGTTAGTTATTGTGGTGTTACTGAAAAAAGAGAAAGCTAATTGTGTTCTCATGTAGATAAGAAATAAGGAGGACATATGCTAGGTGTAATTTTATTCCTTTATCCATCCCTGGTAGATTACTCATGGAAAAGGAGCAAAATGGAGTTTTCTTTAAGTTTCAGACTCCTTAAAATTGAAAAACACAGCGAGCGTTAATTGATATGGGCTCGAGAAAAATGCACAGGATAGTAGATGGAGTTTTCTTTAAATTTTTTGGACTCATAAAAATTTAAAACATCGACAATCATTAACTGACCTAGGATTGAGAAAAATCCACATCACAGTAGTAGTTAGGATTTCCTTTCCAATAAAATGGATGTGGCAACAAAAGCAGTGGTTAGTCTGGTTCCAAAAAGAGGAGGTTGTTGCATCTCTATAGGAGGTTGTCTAGCTACAGTTGCATTATTGTTACAGAGATTGGAGCCCAATCATTGGATTCTTTTACCTCATTTTATGACACTTCCGCTACAATTTCAACATTCCTATACCAGTGTGTTGTTTGTAGTTTTCCATCATGATCCTTTGCCAGAAAAAATTCAAATTAGTAAGTACCAACATTTTCTCTATCTTGACCCTCAGAACATGTTTAGACATGAAGACAATCCTACAAGATTCCAGGTATCTTGTCAAAGCTTCATTTGGTACTGAAGAAAAAAAAACAGTGTATGTGTTGGTTCAGTACTAAAACATTCTCTGTGTTGGTCCGATACAAAAACAATCTTTGTGTTGGTCTGGTACTAAAACGATACTTTGTGTTGGTTCGGTACTAAAAAAATACTCTATGTTGGTCCGATACTAAAACGATACTTTGTGTTGGTCTGGTACTAAAAATATTCTCTGTGTTGATCCGATACTAAGTATGTGATCCGATACTGATGATGGAATTCTGGTGACATTGTTCTATACTTGATATTTCCCTCATTTGACAAAGTACACTTCAGGTAATGGAGGTATGAGCTCATTGTTTATTCATTTTACTAAGAATAACATTAATGTTTTCTTAAACATATGGTTATTCTCATATCCTTTTGTTACCTTAAGTTATTAAACCTCCATATCATTGTCTTTCGAAGTTTTCATGTTTTCCCCTATTTTCAAAATCATTTATGATGTACACAAATCTCTTCATGAAGTGATAATCTAGTTTGAAAATCTCTTGTCAAAAACTTGCGTTCGTGTGATGTCAAAACTATGATTATGCCACCTTCTATAACCTTACATTGTTTCAAACCTATGACATAGACTACTACCCAATGGTGAATTTCGGTCATATCACCCACACTCTCTGTAATCATTACAAAAACCAGTAAGAATAGGATGTGACGTTACTTCTTCATATGATCGTCACCTTATCCATGGATACGATCCCTCGACACAATTTCTGACTCTTTCCTTACCTTGCCATCATTTCAAATATTTGACCAGTGTCTTCTCATTTTCATTATAAACTCTCTTTTGGATGGCTTCTCCATCCAAATGAGAGTTATTTACACACTTCATACTATACACCACCACTATTAAATTTTTAATTAAAATAAAGTACCAAGGCAAGTGTTTCTCTTCCCTAGGCGCCTAGGGGGGATAAAGTGCCTAATGTGGGTCCTAGTCAAATTAATTTATGAGATGAAAATTAAAAGATAAATTTATGACTAAAGTGAGGGTGAGTGAAAAGACACCAAATATCAGCCACCCATCTAATCTAATCTCAACCGTTAGATTAGAAAACCCCTCACCTTCCCTCATGAGGTCAACTAGGGCAAGAGGGCGCACACATTCTTGGGTAGTTTTTTTTTCATCTTCTTGTTGAGAGAGCAAGAGAGAGAAAGAGAGAGAGGTCGAGCTTGAGAAGACAACATTTGCAGAGTAAGAGAATGATTCCCAAGACAATCGAGTAGCATAGAAATCAAGGAGGGTATTGCTGAGTGTGAGGGTCGTGCCATACGGATTTCTTGAGGGCCATACAGAAAATTTCTATGCACAGATTTCGAGAAAAGGAAAAAATAGTTTTGTGGAGGTCGTACAGTATGGATTTGATAGTCCGTACAACAGCAAAAGGACAACAGTTCATACAACAAGGTGCAACACGCATTTCAAGACATGGCATAATTTTTGAGGGGCATTTAATGCACAAAAAAGAGGGTACAACAAACACAGAAAAGAGGCATGATTTTTTAGGAGTTTCGTACAACATTTATTGTTGTAGCAGCCGTACAGTTGTACGGATTTCTTGTACAGATTTCAAGGAGTTGTATTCTGGAATTTTTCTGAAGAAGACGAGCATAAATTTTCTGAGAAAAGTTTGTATTTTTGCTGAAGATTAGACTGTTGTAAAAGAAATTTATCAGAAGCTCAATAATAATAAAAATCCCTCTCTCACTAGGTTTCCCCTTGTGGGTTTTTCCAGGGTCGAAGTTAGACTGAACAATCTTGTGTCTAAATTTTCTGAGTTTTGCATATCGTTGATATTTTATTTCTGCGTTGAAAACGATGTTCAGAATCCTCATGTTTCAGTTATGAAGTTTATTTTCTGCTAAGTTTTTTATATGATGAAACTGTGTTGAAACTGGGTTTGGGCATTTAACTTTGGCTGAAAAATCAGTGAGACTGAAACTGGGTTGGGGTCTGAAATTTTAACATGGTATCAAAGCTGAGTTGAAGGGAAGCAAAAATTTCAACAGACAGAAAGTTGGGACAACAGTCACTTCACAGGGAAGATTTTTTGAATTTGTGATTTTCAGTAGAAAGAGGGTCATGGCTACTAGTTTGATGGTTGAGAATAGACTTGATGGGGTAGAAAATTTTGGTGCTTGGAAGGAGAGGATGATATTTCTTTTACAAGAGAACAAATTGGGGGACATTGTGGAGAATACCACTACTCATCCTGTTGTGGTACCTACTGATGCTACTCTTCTTGCAGCCTATACTAAGAAGAGTATCAAGGCTAAGATATTTATTCTTGATGCCATCAAGTATCATTTGATTCCTCACTTGATGGGGAAGACACATGCCTATGAGATGTGGGAGTATTTCACTAAATTGTACCAGAGTACAAATGAGAACCGAAAAATGGTTTTAAGGGAAAAACTAAAGAGCATAAAAATGACCAAGGCTGAAAATGTGGTCACATACCTTACTATATTGACACAGGTGAGGGATGAACTAGGAGCTATGGGGGAAGCCATAGTTGACAGTAATCTTGTGAGAACAACATTGAATGGTGTTTCCAAACAATGAGTTGTTTTTGTGGAGGGAATTGTTGCTAGGGATAAGCTTCCCAATTGGGAACGTCTTTGGGATGAATTTGTTTAAGAGGAGACCCGGAGAGGTTATGTGCATGGAAATTCATCTACTGGTCATGAGGAGGAGAATGTGGATCTTGCTACCACTAGCAAGAAAAAGTTCAGAAAGGGTCCAAAGGGAGGATAGAAGCCCAAGGGTGAAGGGAAGAAAGACATGAGAAAAGTCAAGTTCTTTACTTGCCATAAGTTTGGGCACTATGCAGGACAGTGTCCAAACAACAAGAAGAAACAAACAACAACTTCAGCAGAGGTGGAAGAGTTTTCCACCAAGTTTGACAAGGAATTTTCCTTGATTGTGTGTCTTTCCTCGAGGACCACTACTCCCGATACTTGGTATATTGACAATGGTGCCTCTCGCCATATGACAGCATTTTGTGAGCACTTGACAGATCTTACTCAGTGTGGAGATGCAGAGGTAGTGCTTGGAGATGACTGGGAGGTCAAGGTGGATGGTTGTGGGACTGTATCATTTCGGAGGGAGTCTTTACCTCCCATGACTTTGATATAGGTTCTTTATGTTCCAGGCTTGAAGAAGAACTTAGTTTTAGTTTCTACTATTGAGGAGAAGGGATATGAGGTCTTGTTCCGTGATGGACAGGTGCTTCTTTTCCCTAGAGGGTCTAGCACAACTTCGACCAAAGAGATTGGTACTGGACATGAAAGGTTGTACAAGTTTTTGTTCCAGCCGACAATAGCATTGAATCATTCTACCAGTAGCAACAATGACCTATGTGAGATATGGCACATGAGGATGGCACATTTGCACCATGCGGCTTTGAGAGTTCTGAGGGAGATGGTGATGGGAGTTCCAGATTTTAGTTCAGAGCACCATGAGTTGTGCAAGGGGTGTACCTTGGGAAAGTACACTAAGAATTATTTTTCGAGTAGTGACAGTAGAGCGATAGGGATAATTGATCTTATACATTCATATGTATGTGTCTTCGGCATTGTTGACAGGATCCATATACTATGTTGTATTCATTGATGAATTCTCTCGGAAGTCCTGGATTTTCTTCATGAAGAGAAAATGACAGGTCTTTAGTCGGTTTCAAGAGTTCAAAGCTCTTGTGGAGAACCATACAGGGAAGAAAATCAGAGTCCTGAGATCGGACAATGGGGGTGAGTATACCTCCAAGGATTTCATGGATTTTTGTGCATGAGAGGGCATCAGAAGGGAGTTGATTGTTCCTTACAACCCACAACAGAATGGGGTTGCAGAGAGGAAGAATAGGGCCATTGTTGGGGTTGCGAGAGCCATGCTACATGATCAGGGGCTGCCACTATTTCTATGGGCTGAGGCATGCTACACTGCAGTTTATCTGCAGAACAGGAGTCCTCATAGGGTTGTGGGGAGCATGACTCCTAAGGAGGCTTTCTCTAGGAAGAATCCTAAGGTGGGGCACTTTCATATTTTTGGGTGCATCACTTATTCATATGTCCCTTCTGAGAAGAGGAAAAAGCTGGAGCCCATGGCAGAGAAAGGGATCTTTGTTGGGTACAATGAGACTTCAAAGGCTTTCCGTATTTACCTTCCTTCCTTGAGAAAGATTGTCTTGAGGAGGGATGTCAGATTTGAGGAGGAAAGAGCCTTTAGGAAGTCTAGAGGGACAGAGAGAGGTGAGAAGTCTTCACCTCAGATTCAGGTGAGCCCATAGCAGAATACAGTGACACAGAGTTTAGGGCCACTAACTTCGGTGACGAAAAGTTCACAGGTGACAGGGCCACAGAGTTCAGGTTTGTAGGCTATCAGTCCACAGGTTTCAAGATCAGGTACT
The DNA here is from genome assembly GCA_000966675.3 of Picea glauca. NCBI lineage: Eukaryota > Viridiplantae > Streptophyta > Pinopsida > Pinales > Pinaceae > Picea > Picea glauca. The sequence continues at coordinate 476,109 of JZKD02S1999896.1, forward strand.
TCAGGATCTACTACAGGATCATTGTCTTCAGCAAATGGGGTTGAGCAAGGAGAGTCCCCTCCATAGGACACTACTTCAGAGAGGAGGAATCCCAAGTGGCTTCAGGACACTTTGAGGGAGGCACAGGGTTTAGTGGGGAATCCCAGACAGGCAGTGAGGGAGAGTAAACCTCCTGAGAGGTTTTGCAGCTACATCATGATGGTGAGCAGTATTTGGGAGTCTAAGCCTTCCACTTTTGAGGAGGCCTCTAGTATATAGGTGTGGAGAGATGCCATGATGGAAGAGTACAATTACATCATGAAGAACAATGTCTAGGAAGTTGTTCCTAGACCTGAGGGGAAGTCAGTGGTGACTTCTAGATGGCTCTATAAGCTAAAGCATGTTGCGGATGGCAGCATTGAGAAGTACAAAGCTCGGTTTATGGCTCGGGGTTTTTCACAGGTTGAGGGAGTTGACTATGATGAGACCTTTGCACCGATTTCTAGATACACTTCGATCAGGGAAGTGATCTCCATTGCAGCAGAGATGGGTTGGAAGATCCACCAGATGGATGTGAAGACCGCATTTTTGAATGGTCTTATAGAGGAGGAGGTGCATATTGAGAATCCATTAGGCTTTGAGGTGCATGGGAGATAGTCGCATTTGTGTAGACTGAAGAAGGCATTGTATGGACTGAAACAAGCTCCTAGATCTTGGTATTCGAGGATAGATGCCTATTTGCAGTAGTTGGGTTTTGAGAAGAGTGAGGCGGATCCCAACCTATACTTCATTTTGGTTGGAGAGGATCCTCTCATTATTATGCTTTATGTGGATGATATTTTCATTACAGGGGCAGAGAAACTCATCAGCAACTGCAAGGAGAGCCTTGCTTCAGAGTTCGAGATGACTGATATCAGACTGATGCATTACTTCTTAGGATTGGAGGTTTGGTAGGAGACTGGACACATCTTCCTAGGACAGGGGAAGTATGTGTGTGACATTATGAGTAGATTTCATATGGGAGATAGTAGGCCCATGACCACTCCCATGATTACCAACTAGAAGAAGCTTCATGCTTCTAAGTCACAGTTGGTGGATTCCACTTTGTATCGTCATTTGATCGGGTCATTGATGTATTTGGTCAATACCAGGCCAAATATTTGTTTTGTTGTTAACACTCTCAGTCAATTCATGGTGGAGCCTAGGAGAGTGCACTGGGTGGAAGCAAAACATGTGCTCAGGTATCTTTATGGTACTGTAGATTATGGTTTGTACTATCATAGAGGAGATGGAGTTCGTCTAGTTGGCTATACATACTCAGATTGGGAAGGATGTGTCAGTGACAAGAAAATCACTTCAGGGTGTTGCTTCGGATTGGGATCAGCGGTAGTGTCTTGGTTTAGTCAGAAGCAGAAGTCAGTGGATTTGAGTTTGGAATAGGTTGAGTATATGGCAGCTAGTTAGGCTAGTTGTGAGGTCGTTTGGCTTCGCAAGATGTTGGTGGGATTGTTCGGTGTGTCGTTGAGGCCTACCGTGATAATCAGAGTTGCATCAAACTCTCGGAGAATCTAGTTTTTCATGACCAGTCTAAGCATATCGAGATTCAATATCACTTCCTCTATGATTATGTTCAGAGAGGAGTTGTGGAGATACAGTACATATCTACAGATGAGCAGGTTGCAGACATACTCACCAAGGCATTGAACAGGGGCAAGTTTGTATTTTTCAGGGACAAGTTTGGAGTGGTGAGTAACACTTTCCTCAGTATGAGGGAGTGTTAAATTTTAAATTAAAATAAAGTACCAAGGCAAGTGTTTCTCTTCCCTAGGAACCTAAGGGGGAGAAAGTGCCTAATGTGGGTCCTAGTCAAATTAATTTGTGAGATGCAAATTAAAAGATAACTTTATGACTAAAGTGAGGGTGAGTGAAGAGACACCAAATCTCATCCACCCATCTAATCTAATCTCAACCGTTAGATTAGAAAACCCCTCACCTTCCCTCATGAGGTCGACTAGGGCAAGAGGGCGCACCCATTCTTGGGTAGTTTGTTTTTCATCTTCTTGTTGAGAGAGCAAGAGAGAGAGGTCAAGCTTGAGAAGACAACATTTGTAGGGTAAGATCATGATTCCCAAGACATCTAAGTAGCACAAAAATCGAGGAGGGTATTGCTAAGTGTGAGGGTCGTACCGTACAGATTTCTTAAGGGTCGTACAACAAATTTATGTGCACAGATTTTGAGAAAAGGAAGTAGCAGTTTTGTGGAGGCCATACAGTATGGATTTGACAGTCCGTACAGCAGCAAAAGGACAATAGTTCGTACATCAAGGTACAACATGCATTTCAAGGTGTAGCACAATTTTCAAGGGGCATTTAATGCACAAAAAAGAGGGTACAACAAACATAGAAAAGAGGCAAAATTTTTGAGGAGTTTCGTACAACATTTATTGTTGTATCAACCATACAGTTGTACGGATTTCTTGTACAGGTTTCAAGGAGCTGCATTATGGATTTTTTCTGAAGAAGACAAGCATAAATTTTCTGAGATAAGTTTGTATTTTTGCTGAAGATTAGACTGTTGTAAAAGAAATTTCTTAGAAGCTCAATAATAAAAAAAAATCCCTCTCTCACTGGTTTTCCCCTTGTGGGTTTTTCTAGGGTCAAAGTTAGACCGAAAATTCTTGTGTCTAAATTTTCTGAGTTTTGCATATTGTTGATATTTTATTTCTGCGTTGAAAACGATGTTCAGAATCCTCATGTTACAGTTTTGAAGTTTATTTTCTGCTAAGTTTTTTATATGTTGAAATTGTGCTAAAACAGTGTTGAAACTGTGTTGAAACTGGGTTTGGGCATTTAACTTTGGCTGAAAAATCAGCGAGACTGAAACTGGGTTTGGGTCTAAAATTTTAACAACCACTATATTCTCTCCTACTATCTCGTTACTCTCCCTTCATCACCCTATTCTTGTAATTTTGATTCCAGTACCAAACCCTTGCCTGAATTTTGTTGCCTACACTTATTTTGAGACTCATTTTTAAGATGGCATGGGGTTTGACAAGAACAAGCCTGTGTTCCATCTATATAGAGAAACATAGGAGTATCAAGCATGCAAAGAGAAATTTGAAAGGGTCGGTTGGGTTCCCTTCTTAGAAAAATTCAGAGGACATCATGAGGGGGTATCCCATGTCTTCTCTCAGAGTTATGTTGGAGAGAGCATCTAGTTGGGGGAATTAAAACTAATGATCATTGAAGACACCATAGAAGAAGAGACATAGTTACTTTTTACCAGAGAGAAGTATTTCAAAGTCATCATCATTGATAAGAGCCTATGTCATAAATTTTTGAAGCCCAAGCACCTGGGTCCAAATTGGACAAAAGGTATCTCCAGGAGCTAGATCAAAGAAGAATATTGGATGATCCTTGTATTATTGTAAAAAAATTTAACCTGTGAATGGAGGTGTGTAGTAAATTTCCTTTATCATTTAAGGCTCTTCTTTCATTTTGAGGGAGGACCACAAATAGACTTTCCCCATTTTATTTGGATGAGTCTGAATAATATGGTGAGAGGGGTTAAGACTGCCTCTAAGAATCTTGAAACCAATCTCTATCACCATGGGTTGATGACACTACTTGTTGTTCATGAGTTGATAAAATGAGACATTAGTTGGAAGAAACTCCTCACAAAAAAATTTGCTCAAGAAGTTTCTAAGTCTGTAGAAGGAAATATAACAGGGGAACATAGTAAGGAGTTAGGGAGGAAGAAGGGAGATAGTATAAAGAAAGGAAATAAATCCAATAATGAAGTAGATCATGTTGGCCCTAGTTCACCAAAAGCTATAAGCAAATTGGACAAAGGAAATATAGTAGTGTTAGAAGAACAACCTGCACCTATGGTAGAACAATCATACAAAACCAAGAAAATTCACCCAGGCCTATCCACTAAAAGAAAAACACAAATTAGTGAGAACAAGAGGAAGAAACAGAGGTTTGGTAGTGTTCCCGAAGTAATTTTGAATTACCTCAGGAGCAGGTTGGAGATATTGCAGGTAGTGTTCCAGAAGTAATTGTTGAAGTACCTCAGGAGAAGGTTGGAGAATTAGAGAAGACCCCTGAATTGAGAGTCAAAATTAAGAAGAAACTTAGAGCCAATGAAGGGAGTGTTATAGCATGGTCCTATAGCAGAAATACAAGGATTACACAAGAGGAACAAGCTCCATCCCCTACATCTAAGTCCTCTAGAAGAAAAATAAGGAAGGCACATGAAAAACAAATTCTAGTGCCCATCCCTGAGCCTAAAAAGAATAAAAGGAGGTTGTTTGAGGAGGAAAATTCTATTCATTTTAGCACACCCAAGGAAGCATCAGGTCGAACATGCAGAAACACTCACAGAATGGCTAAGAAGGTGATAATTCCTCATGTTTCTTATTTTTCAGAGGATCCAATTGACATTCCAACCTCACTAGATAAAGAAGATATGTATGTAAACACAATTGGTGAAATAGAGGAATTAGTGACAATGACACTGAAGTATTTAAGGAGGGAAGTTGAAGTTAGGGAGGAAATAACTCGAAAAGAAGAACTTGATCCTGTCAATTCTCTCACAAAACATCATTTGGTATTTAAATTTGAAAGGCTTATAGAAGAGAATGAATAATTGAAGCAAGAAGTGGAGGAGTAAAAAGTTTTGGACAGACACATCAAGAAAGAAAATGCACAGTTGAAGGAGAATAACATAAGGCTACAGGACGAACATGACGAGTTCTCTTCCAATATCAATAAGGTTTTTTGCCTAATAAAATACATGAGTTATTAAGAGCGAGGTTAAGGATGAGGCTTCAGGTTTTGATATCCTAAAACCAGGCAATTAATTATCAAGCAAGGTGGAGGACAACACCAGTTTTGCAATTTTGAGGACCGGTTCAACAATTTTTTCATGAGGGCATGAAATGACTTTAGAATGGGGGAAATGTTGGGTCTCCTTTTTTATACCTCCAATTGCCTTATCTTTTCCTATATCTTAACTGATTTTCCCTCATACATATGCACTATTTGCCTATTTTCCTCAAAATTCATGTCTTTTAGCCATTCTTGTGTATATATGAGGTAACTTATGCTTAATCATGATTTATGAGATTTCATAGTAATTCAAATTGAATAATTTATGTTAAATTCTCTCTAATTAATTTGAATGATCCAAGCAGACCTCATGACATAGCTCATGTTCATCAGGCACCTATTTCAGCGTTCATCTGGTACTCAATTCGTTTGGTACCTATCTTTGTGCTCGTCCAGTACCTATCTCTGCACTCGTCTCGTACCAATGATGTATTCGAATAGTACCTATTTTTTCACGCTCGTCTGGTACATATTCATGTGTTAGTATGGTACCGATATTTTACTATGTGAGTCTGATACCAATATTTGTGTTCTAGTTGTGCACGTCCGGTACTTGTTCCACATTTGCAGGCTTGGGTGTTTGAACAAGTTTGATCTCGATGGGTCCAAGGAATTTTTTGGCTCAAACATTCTTTTTTCATTGAAGACTACAATACACTTCATACTCATGCAATTCATGTCATGAGGATGAAATAATTCCCTTGAAAAATGATACATCAACCAATTGTAATATTGTGCAGACATTTGATGTTATCTCCAAGATTTAATTGTAACGATTGTTTCTCTTTAAAAGAGAGAGCCTTATAGATGATAGATATACATAGATAGAATTAAGAATTGTTATGCTATAATATTGATTCTTGAATATTTTTTATTGTACCCTTGTTTTCTTAAGTAATGATATAAATTGCAGTTCATGGATTCCATGTGTGTGATAAGATATTATCTTTTGTAAGTTTCTTTTAAAATATGCCTTGTTGGTACGGAAAGGGCCCACTGACCTAATCAAGGTAAGCTTCCTTGTATTTATCTGTGAATATAATTTTGGTTTTCTATGTGTGTGGATAGAATAATTCTGTGTTGGATCATAACATCTAACTTGATTCCTATTATGTTTTAGTGATACACTTGATACCTTGTAATATATATGTGTGGTAATTATGAGTGAGTGAGAGTTCTGAGTGAAACATAAGATTTTTGAGTGCAACATATATTTCTTAGTAAATACTTGTTATCCTTGTGTCTGTACATGTAGACAATCATTTGTTAGACTGAATGCTTTAGTGTTTTTTTCTATTTTGCAAATCTAGGGAAAATTCACATCTCCATCTTTCACCCTACATGAGCCTATAATGGATTATCTCACCACACCTAGAGTTTCATCTAGAATTGATTAGGTTACATATTTGAAACACAAGAACAATCAAGACCCCCATCTCTCACCCTATATGCACCTATAATGGATTTTCTTACTTCACCTGGTATTTCTTCTAGGATTGATTGAGATTTCTTTTAAGAATGTGAAGAGTGTTAATTGATGCTAGTTTAGTTTCTACAGGAAACAGAGTCAAAGTTCATATTTCCCTTTCATGAGCCTATAAATGAATAGATTCACTTCCTGAGTAAGAGCTTTAGATCACATGCTTGTTTATGAGTTTTATTTCTGATTTTTGAATTGTGTGGCGAGTGTTACTTGAAAAGTGTGAAAACAGAGTATTGGTTTTATAGTGTTTTCTTATGTAGGCTATACTCATTAGACATAGGAATTTATCTGTTACTGACACATATAGTGCATCAAATCCATTAACTATGAAACCAAACATATTAAATGATTGCAATATATTGAACATATAATTGCACCAATAGACCCCTCAGGTTTTTCGCTTTGATGAACAAATCCTTTCAATTTCTTCATGTACATCTCTAAAAAAACATCCAATGAAAATATACCACCCTGACTAATTCAACCTCATCTACTAGGTGAATTAGAATATGAACCTGCAAGTCCATGAAACTCAACGATAGTTCCTTCTCAAACATACAAACAATCTCAGTTATCTCTTGACGCCACCATGGAATGCTAGCCATATGTCTCCTTTGATGTGATCCAACGTACAAATGTAGATAATTTAGATATGGAATGCCTTAGGTCATGGGGGAATTCATGTTTCACACACCCACGCAAGGGCAGAGGACAATGACACTACAAGGTAAACACATAAAAAAAAATTTTTTTTTATCCCATGGCATAAAAATAAAAATTACAAATAATAAAAACATATTTTTTACATCCATCATACCATTATAAGGTTCAAATGGTTATGTGATTTCAATCCTGAAAAATTATCTTGACGCACAGTGAAGCAACATTGTAGGGAACACCCATATAAATAAGGCACCTTCACACTCAATATAACTTCCTTTTCCAAAGAAATATCTTCTTTCTTCAAAATCTATGGGACATCACCTTCTTTTAAAGACCAAGAGGGACCATACTCTCCTCTACTTTCTTGTCTTGACCAATGTTTCTTTTTATTTTTTGAAGAAATAATATCTCTCCCCAGAACCAATGTGTCACTTTATTTTGATGATATGTTCCTCCATAAAGAATATGAAACATTTTTAAATATATGCATGGGATATAGTAAGTGGGAAATATTAATATTCTCCTAATATGAGAGCTCATAAAATATAGATTTCCTTTTCATCCCAATGGGAAATTTCTCAACATAGGTGTCGAATAATTTTGGATCATCGAACATAGGCTTCCCATTTGAATCGAACATTTATGTAATCTCCTTATCCTTCTCTCTCTCATATGTTATAAGCCATTATGTTGGTGTCATTATTGAAGGACTTTTGGTTCTCTCTGGTTTACCATTGAAATCAGATGTTGCTATTCTATAAAGGTGTTATTCTGGGAGGAATACCCTAGAGAAGTCGTACACTGGCTTTCGTAAGTCATTGGACCACCTATACTTCAAAGAAGGTACACAACATTTACATCCATGATAACATTTAGTTACAAGGCCTGTGAAATTATTGTATACATATAATGTTAGCGTTTAAGAATAAAACATCAATCACAACAAATTAAATATGTAAATAAATATTATTACGTATATAAACAAATAAATAAACATGTTAATTACCAGAGAAAACTCGTAAGCCTGGATAATCATGTGTGGTGTAAGAACATATGCCATACAACATAAAACTCCTCTTTATTTATATGGGTTTTGATACATCATAGACATGTATCACTTCCCATAATTCCTTCAATTCATCCACCAATGGTTGTAGGTAGACATCCATATTCTTCACTTGTCTTCTACCAAAGACTAGAATATCCAACATAAGTTATTCATTCTTCATGGAAAACCATGGGGGGGTATTTGTATTGATCACTACTACAAGCCAAACAAAATAGTTGGTTTTTTGGATGGAATATGGGTTCATGCCATCCATTTATATACTGATTCGTAGACTTCGTACTTCATCCTTGAATTTTTTTGGCCATGTTTCCTCTATATTCTTTATGGTTATTGAATCTGTTGGGATTCACATAACTCCTTACTCACTTCTGTGCGAAGCATGCCATCCCTGCAACATAGTTAATTCTTTGCAACAAAATATCCTTTGAATCCTTGGGATTATAGGCATGTGTCTCAATATCTTATGAGGAGGACCATGAAATTTACCATTTTTATTTTATTTATGGTACCTTTCATGCCCACATTTCAAACATATCGCTTTGTCTGCACATTCTCCTCTATATAGAATACAATCACTCGAACATGCATGATATAATATATACTCAACACCCAACATTTTCAACAACTACTTTGCCTCTTCACAGCTACTGGGAAAAACATTATCACTAGGAAGACGCTTATCTTTGAATATCATGTAGTCAGTGGGCAATAGAAATGTACAAGGCCATTTAACATTTATAAAATAAACCATTTCTAATGTTGATTCTGTGACAAGATTTCTCAAAACTAATATAAGGAAATTGATGGTCAATTACCTCAATATTGTCGAGAAACATGTGTTTGACATGCCAAACATTGCTTTCACATTGTACAATAACATTGTTGTCCCAATATGGGTAGACTTTGATCGAGCACTAGGTCCAAAGAGAGGGTCCGTGGAAGAAGATTTTAGGCTTTCAAAAATTGTATCATTGGTATGAGCATCATCCCCTATCTCATCATTATGGAATGCGTCTAACAACATTGTCTCCATGGAATTCGTATCCCGTAAGTAATCATCCATACCAACCTCTTTTTTATTGTCTCCATTGCCAACTTCTGAAGAAATACTAGTATTGTTGTAGTCATTCCTAATTGGTGAATTTGGATATAGTGGGAATTGAATAGGTGGTTGATTCAACCATTCTTGGTATGATTCCTCTTGGAGTTGTGCTCTCATTCCATCCTTCTCTCGGTTTGAAATTGTTGTGGGGTGCAACATAAGATGGTAGGTAGGTCGTTCATCATTAGAAGAATCCTAATTTCAAAAATATTGAACATTATTACAATTATGATATTAGTAATAAAAATAAATTTTTTTTTTTGTTCAAATTACACTATACCAAACCAATATTACCATCGTCGACTAAGGATTAGGGTTGGAAGTTGGAATGTCACAATTGGCCTTCCAAATTGGAAGGATTAGGGCTGGAAAATGGAAAAATACTTTCCATTTTCATCTACTAACTACTTTCGTTATGTTTCTCTCGATAAGACCTCCCAACATTTTTGAACCAGTACTGGAAACTTTTATGCATCTAAACCCGTTTCTAAATCAAGATCCTGCAAATTTGGATACATTTTTATTCAGATTGACATGGATAAAAGAACATTCAATGAGATAATGGAAACATAAATAAAATATGTAGACTTACTGGAGATGAAAAGGGAAAACTCCATGTTGGACTTTAAGCAATATGGAATGGGATGGAATTTGGCAAATTGGCCATTTGATCATATAATAAGGTTTCCTATCTATATTTCAACAAAATTAACAATAAATTTTCATGTACATAACTAAAATAAATTTCGAGGACCATACCACAATCCAAGTTTGAATATAGTTTTGAAAACATATTTTAAGAATAAGGTGACATAAAATGTAAAATGTGTACTGAAGTATTGCAAGTCATGTGAATTCATCCTAAAAGATAATTTGAGATGAATATACTATTTTATGTGCAAATAAAAGTTCAAATAACTTTAAAATCATAATGGTGCACTTATAAACCACAAACGCACCAGTGCACATATCAATAATAAGCTTCAATGCGTTGAAAAATCAACTACACTGTGTTTCTATATTTTGTTAATAAAACAAATTATATGTCCTTGGTGCGTCAAATAATATGGATGCATTGGTGCATCTTACTTAAATGCACCATCGTGCCGATTTTTTTTTAAAAAGCGTGATTTTTTTTAAACAATTAAAAAAAAAGAGGGAATCAAATTTCATAGAGTCAGTTAAATACTAAAAATCTATTCACTATTTCATTATTTTGCAAAATTTCGCAGGGGAGAGACTTGCAAGAGAGCCATACGGAGGAACATTGTGGAGGAGTAGAATACTTTGGAACCAGAGTATTATTCAAAATATCATAATTTGAAGCATATGGTGATTCACTCTAAACCCTTTTCATAAAAAAAAAAATTAATATTAAGAAGGTATTCAATATTTTCATTATTTTTTCCAAAATTTACAGGAGACATATTTGGAAGAGAGACATACCGGGGAGCACTGTGGAGCAGAAGAATACTTTGGAATAGCAAAAATATTCAGAAAAGCATGATTTGAAGGGTATGGTGATTCAATGAAAACCTAAAATAATAATAATAATAATAATAATTAATTCATATTTACCTTACACCCTTGTTTTTTTTTCTTTTTCTTTCATGAATGCAAAATTTCACCCTAGGGTTTAACTCCATCTATCACTTCAGAATTAGGGCTTTTCATTTTAGGTATTTTAGATATAATGGATTGTTTTTCTATATATAAGTGTTTGGCATGTGATGCAAAGGGACTACTTATTGCATCATATCCCAAAAGTAGTCAGCCCTCTACCTTTTTATTTTTTTTTAATGATTTTTTATTTGACGGTTTTTTTTTTTAAACATTTTCTGCTTTTTCAGTGTGCCTTTTCGATAGAAGTGCACCAATGTGTTTATGTATAAAGAACACACTGATTAAGACAAATTAAAAATATATATATATTTTAAAATATGGTGCATAAAAAAAATATCGCCGATGTTCTCATCTAAACAACAAAGAAAATGCTATCACATAATTTTTTAAATTTTTAAAATTTTTCTTCTCATCGGTGTGTAATTTTTGAATTGTTTTTTTTTGTGAATGTTTAATTTTTTTGCTATGTTTTTGTTTTCTAATGTAGTCATTGTGATGTCTTCTATATATATATCACACTATTGTAATTCACAATATTTAAAAAAAGAAAAAATTGTTTGGTGTGTGTTGGTGTATGGAACGCACCGGTGTGTTTTATGTAATAAATGCACCGATGCTTTGAATATAAAAAGCGCATTGGATACAATGATTTTTTTTCTCTGAAAATTATGTGATTTATTTATAAAATATATTTAATAATTTCTGTATTGAATGGTACAGGTTGTATATTAAAAAAAATATGAGTGAGAAGAGTTCAAATAAGAAAATTTATGGTCGACACAATGATGACACATCCATAAAAAAAACAAAAAAGGTAGATTCTCTGTAAATTCCATACAAAATTAATATGGTTGAACTATATGTAAGTTTAACTAATATGTATTGGTTAGTGTGTGTCATGTAGGGCCAAAAAATGAGGAAGCTCAATAATATTATTTCTGATCTAAGTGCAGAAGAGCGTAAATATTGATAGAAAAATTGCAGAGGGATGAATCAAGTTAATGAAAAAATACTATTCAATATGATTTTTGTTTTTGAAATTTAATTAATAATATACTTAGGAATATTAGATGACATGCTTCAAACAATCTATTAATTCACATATGTTTAATTTTATATAGGCAACAACAATGAGGGAACAAAATATCATCATAACAAAATTGTTATAGCAAGATTTGCCTCACCCTATGCAATCTTGCACAGAGGGCCTTATTCCATTTCCCTATGAAGACTTATCTTCCCTGTTGATAAAATCCAGAGACAAAAATTAATATTTTTCCACTTGCAAGCATCTTGCACACTATACAACATGTGTATACGTAGACTACTCCACTACAACCCGCATACATCGGGATTTGTGCCAAAAAATGAAAATTAAATGTTGGATTTCCATGTCACGATGAGAGATCTCTGATCCTTGGCCTTCTATATACTAGAAACGTTCTGAATCGACCTTTCAATTCCATTTTGAAGGCTATAAATGGGCCAATTCCGAGCTATGGAAAAGGATAAACAATTCAACTTTGAGAGCAAAGTTACTCTTGAGAAAGTATTACTTCATATTGAGTCTGCATCCCTTTTTCCTTTAAGTCTGAACAATGTTTAGCCCCCAAGATCTTCCCTTATTGATGGAGAACCTCATTGTCTCATTTCTATGAGCTTTCCTTTGGTGGAGGATTGAAGTGGTGGAGGCCCAGCTAGAAGGAACTTGGTTTCTCAGTTCTGAACCGTGTCGACATGGAAGTCTGTAATATTTTCACTTATGTTGATCATTTATTAATAGAAATACTCTCTTCCCATTTAATTGATATCTTTCAAATATATGAGTTATTATCCATGGGCATGTTTGTTTTGTTCATTAATGGATTATGCTATCTAATGTGATAACCTTTTATATTATCACTATATGCTTTCTCTTCTTGTTTGTTGAGAACTCGTTGCAAGTATAAAGATTTGGGTCAAAGTGCTCAACGGTGGACATCATCAAACATTTGTACGAGGTAGGTCCCTTTCTTATCTCGCTTTCACATTGGTTTATATAGCATACTTTTGGGATAGAGTTTATTTCTGCAGTCATATATGTCTGTTGTGGTTTACCCTAGCCATAGAGATATTTTCCTCATAACAGAATTGGTGACCATACTGGGGATGAATATTCTTTCTTAGGGTTTGAAGTACTTTTCTCCTGAGATTGCTCTCATTTCTATTGTGGTTCTTGTCGTGTCATTGCTTGGAAGCTCCCATGCATTCTAGGTCTGAGTTTTTAGCCTTTCTCCCTTGCCTGGGCTTATTTTAAAGCATATACACATTTTTTCCCTTGACATTCGTGTATACATGCGAGCTGTCTCACTACAAAATGTTTATATACACTTTTTTATCCTAAACAGTCGCGTACATCAGTTTTCCTTGCCTTTTCTCCTAGTCTGGTGTTTGTTGGGTGGGATTTGATGCTTGTTGAGCATTCTTGGGTCTCTGTAGTGTCTGTTGAGTGCTTGTGGGATGACAAGAAACCCTCTTTTGGTTGAATTTTTGGGCAAAGTCTTTCTCTTCATATTTTCATTTTTTATTGTCCTTGCACATTGGGTTGGGTGTTTTGTTCCTTGGTATCCTGCTTGAGTTATCTCTTTTATACACAATAGGGTTATATATCAAATTACTTTTCAGTTCATGCATTTTCAGTTTTGATATATTGAAAATACAAAAAAAACAAGCATTTTGCATTGCTTGGCATTTTTGTCTTTTGAATATTTACCATTATCTTAGTGCATATAGTGAAAGATTGCATTTTTACTTCTGAATTGCATAGTTGAATTTGAAAATTTCATTGGTTTTTAGAAGCATATCATTCATCAAAATTTAAAGTTAGGACTTTGCATTATTTTTATATTTACTTTTCTTGTTGAGTCATAACACCATGAGTTTCATTACCATACCTTTTTGAGTAATCACAACCATAAATCAACGCTCTAATTTAAAATTTATTAGTAACGATTTTATTTTCTAGGGTGCACAAACTAGCCTAGGATTTAGTGCCTTGGAATAGGATTTTGTGAGTAAAATTCTCCAAGGCAATTAAATCAACATATGTGTTTGAGTCAGGGAGTGGAGAAATCCATTGTGTAATTGGTAAGATCAGGAGGCTCCTCTCACACCGAGTTAATTTCGAGGACACGCAAAGTTAGTTGAAGGGATATACCCTCGATACCTTCTTAGCGTCATAGATATTTCTGGGGATCTATTTGTATCTGGGGATCTTGTTAGTTCCCTTACCTCCGTGGGATGCGGTGCTTTCAAGGTTTAGGGATTTTATACCCTACCCATACAGGGATTATACAGTGGTTTATTAGTTTCTTGACTTAGGTGTCTCATTGGTTACTTGCAAGGGTTATTCTGTGGGTACCCTGGGTCAGATAAGGGTCGGACAACACACGGCCTTTATGGAGGATTACCTCTCTGGGGGGGTCTGAGCGACTAGTTTTTAAGCCCACGAGGGCCCTTATAACTGATTATGTTACCTCCGATATTTAGCAAGGAGTCTCATGCCCCTCTTGGGCGAGACATACATTCTTTAGGGAGGGAGGCCACTCAGACACTTTGCCCCATTTTCATGCATATTGGTCATTTGAATTTTGGTATGCTCTTTGACCACTAGTTGGCCTTAGGATACTTTTTTTATCTTTAGAGTCTTAAGTCATCATGGAGTCAGACCAACATCCATGTCGGTCCCGTCGCTTGTTATAATTACCATCAGATTTTGAGTCTTTTCCTTCTAAAAGGAATAGAGTTATTAAGAGTGGTACACACACATCCACCGTCCATACTTGTGATTCTACAAGGATGAGTACTAAACCTAGTCTTCAGAACACTGGGAGACCTTCAACTCCCATACCCACTATAGTTAATGGGAATCCTTCGACTCCTGCAACCTCCATGGTTGTAGTGTCGGAGGAACCTATCATTAATATGGCCCGACCTATAGTAAATGCTCAATCTCTTGCCTCGAACCCTTTTTGGTCTCTCGGTCACTCACTAGGCTACAATGTTCAGTCCATCCCTATGGATTCTAGTCCATTTTCTTATGGTATGCCCAACATTACTTTGTATTTTTTGAACTCCATCCCAGCTGCTGGCCTTAATGATAGCATTGGTCTTGGGCGAAGTACACCTCCCTACACTCCTTTCTCATTTGGTGGATCTCAAATCCCCCAAATGACTCCTAATATGGGAGGCATCCCTACTTTTAACCCTAGGTCCAATCCTCCTACTTCTCGGTGGAGTAACCAACTTGGTGGACAAGATTTGTCTCAATTTTTGTCCTACAACCCTACCTCCTTGACACAGATTCCGACCAATAATTTTTTCATGATGAATTTGCCTCTATCCTCTGGGTTCTCACCCAGAGGAGGTCAGTTTCATGGTTTGGGAAACCCCCAACCCGGATCTAATCTGGTTGGTAGCAATTTCTATAACCCTCAACAAAACATTCATGTTGGAATGATGCCCAACCAACCTTATATGAATCATCCCAGAGGAGGGCCTTATAATTTCGGACTAGGCCATGGTGTTTACCAGAACCTTGGATGGCCTACAAATCCACAAGCAAAATACTTCTTGGGAGGTTGGGGCCAGATGTCGCAACCCCGTCTCCCTTTTCTGGCCACGCTTAATCTACCCGATTTTTCTAAGTTAATGAATGACCCTATGATTCATGTTCCTCCATGGCCCCCCATCCCCACCAAACTTCCCTCGAACATCCTGAAGTTAGAGGGTAATAATGGAGAGGATCCTGGTGATCACGTCAATACATTTCACCTTTGGTGCTCATCAAATTCCCTTAATGACGATTCTATTTGTTTGAGATTATTTCAACACACCCTCATAGGAATTTCTACAAAGTTCTATATTGAGCTACCTAGGGGGGAATATGGGACTTTCAGTCAGTTGGTGATGGCATTTCTTAACCAATTCCAGTTGCCCATCCATTATGATGCTGGCCTAGAATTGTTGTCAAATTTATGCCAGGATACTGCCACTCATATCTCAAACCATATCCAGGAGTGATGTAGACAAAAGAGGTTGATTAAGACCCCTATACCCCCGACCTTTCTTTTATAATGGTTTCTTAAGTATTTTCAAGCTCCTATCTCAAAGGACATTGCTACTTTCTGGGTTACCACTGAGGAAGAGGCGATCTTTAGGGCCCATCAGTTAGACTTTATATATGCTTAGTCTAGGATGTTATACCATGTTCTTCTTGATGCACCACGTTCTACTTACAACCCTAGGAAAAAACCCATACCTCATGCCTATGGAATTGTAGGTTCCACCAATGTAAAGTCCACAGACTTGGTGACAAACCATTTGAAAGAGTTATATTTAAACCAGTCTGTAGGAGGGCCAGCTTCGCCTGTGTCTTCCAACCCCACTCAATTGATAGATGTACACTCTTTGCAATCGTCATCCAACCCAAATGGTAACCAAAAACTAGGAGGGAATAAGAAGAAAGGACGTAATAATCGTAAGGGTGGGAAAAAAGATAATAAACCCAAGGAAAATAATAATAATGAGAAGATGGGTAGTAATGTTGGAGAGGGAAAATGAGAAAGACCTAAGGTGAAGTTTCCCTGTAAGATTTTCACAGATGAACACCTTACCCATTTGTTCCCCAAACTTGTGGAAGTTGTGAGGCTATTACCTCTACCACCCGCCATCCTGACGAATCCATTCCCACATAACCATCACATGGCCTCAATTTCCTCAAATTCCGGAAATGTGGTAGGTGGGAGTCAAAACCCGTCATCACAAGATGGAGACCGTTTATGTATCAATATGGTCGATGCAAAAATCAATGTAGCCACTTGATCTCAATATTATATCTCTTCAAAAGCTATTCCTAGTCTAGAATCTCCTCCTCCTCCTCCAGAGATGAACTTACAAATTGAAAAACCAGAGCCATCACCTTGTATTCCAAAATGAGTACTCAAGCGTTCTACCCACAATCCTAATTCAAGATTCGCCCATAACTACTCTATTGATGAGGACCTGGGTCAAACCCCTTGTGCAGTGTCGGCTTTGGAGGTACTCCAAATGTGTCCTTCATAGAGGAATTCCTTGCTATCTGCTTTAGGAGCTCTAGAATTCAGTGGCTCAAAAGTTATAAAGTTTGATGTCATGGATGTGAATCCTCCCTTTCCTTAACATTTGGATTTTCAAATCCACATGGATAATTCAAAGTATACCATTAAACGTGCGGTTGTTAATGAAGGTGTTGCTACATGTGTGATGTCCCTGGTATGTTGGAAATCTCTCGGTTCTTCAAATCTTTCCAAGTCATTGAACATGTTAACTTCTTTTGATGGTCATTCCTTCTGCCCTCACGGTATTCTCCCTGCCTTTTCGGTCCAGTTAGGTGGGAAGACAGTAGAGGTGGAAGTAGAGGTAGTTGATTTGCCTCTTGATTATAACGTGTTACTAGGTCACAATTGGACTTATGTTATGATCATTTTCATGTCATCTGTCTTTCGTACTCTTTGTTTTCCTCATGAAGGGAAGATTGCGAAGATCGAACAATTATCCTTTGCATACGCTAGTCCCAATGCATCTGTTAGACAGTCGATCCCTATGATTGACAATTCTTAGCCGACAATTGAGAATATCGATGTTGGAATGTATTCTTACCTCATGGGTAATTTTGACTTTGTGGCACCGATTCACCACATTTACGCCATGTCCAGTAGGCCCATTTCAATTGGTAGGTCCATTCCTTTCTGCACTTCCTATTTTAGCGATCCTTGGACCTTACCTTCGTCGAATGCATCTTGTGAGGGTCAGACACATACTGGAATTATATCACCAACCTCTGTTAGTCATGTTGGACTAGGTCGACAACCTCTGCTAGTTATGTTGAAGACCAACAACCAGTCATTGCAAGTCATGATGGGGGCACAAGTCTAGTCATCGCTAGTCACACTGCACATACATCACCAACCTTTTCTATTCATCTTGTGGATTCATCACCAACCTCTGCCATTCATGTTGGGGATTTTATACTAGCCTCTGCAATTCATGCTGGGAGCATGTCACCAGCCACTGCAAGTCATGTTGCGAGAATTCATATAGTTGAGAAGCCTAAACATGTAAGACATAATCCCAAGATCTTTTGTAGGATTTTCAAATGAGATCACCTTACTCATTTGTTCCCTACTACTATTGTGGTACAAGAAGCATGGTCCTTTGTTGGGGTTCCTTTGGGTTCTAAGTCATGTTTGGATTCACAACCTTCTTTGTTTGATACAACAGTCATGTCGATGCAATCTTCAACTGACACCCCTCTTCCTTTAGGGGTTGATGCATCCCTTCAACTTGTTGTCTCGTATCCTATTCAACAAATGGTTGAAGAGGTGGTCGTTCCGATGCAATATTCAGTTGATCCCACTCTTCTCTTGGAGAGTGACAAGACTAAGGAAGTGAAATTGTCGATGCGATCTTCGATCAATCCCACTCTTCTTTTGGAGGGTGATGCGCCCTTCGACCATGTCCTTAGAATTTCTAGTTCTGTACCTTTTTCACTAGGGATCATTCCACTCTCTTCGAGGATGATCCCTCCAAGTCCTAGGGTGGTTTCCTTTGATTGGAATAATATTGTAGAGCCTCGACTTCCTTCTTCTACACCCTTCCATATAAGGGGCATTCTTCGATATATTGTAAATAAAGTAACCTCTAAAAAAAAAATTCCCCTCGACTTGGAAAGCTTTGGGTTTTCCCAAGCTTGTTTCATATCTTCGTAAGTTGATGACCTTTCATAGAAGTCCTACACGGGAGCCTTGGCCTCCCCCATTATATGCTTCTTAGAACAACATCCCCGAGTCTGATTTAATCTCTTTTCTGACTCATCTAAAAAACTGAAAAGATTTTAAAGTGATTTGTTCTTTTCACACTCGTTACGATAGACTTGAAAGGTCGCGAGTCTTAGTTAAGATCTTTTATGACTCGTTTTCAAAAAGTGAAAATATTTCCGAGTGAACTTGTCTCTTTCACACTCGTAAATCAGATTTGAAAAGACATCTATTTGGCACAAGTTTATCCCTTTTTCACACCAATTAGACTAAAAGACATAAAAAAATGACATTTTTTGGCGTTAAGTTGTGATTGCATCTCATTCCCTTTCTTGCAGTATTGAGCCTATAGATGGTTCTCTCTTTTCATTATAAATCATTTTCCTCAACAATTTTTGCATCCTCAACCAAGCAAAGCTTTGTTTATATCATTTGCAATTTGACGCCCTATACCTAGGAGGGAACATTCCCTCGAGTGTCCATCTCTCGCATGCATTTCCATGCATTGAGCATAGGTATGTTCCACTTTTGGAACTATTTTTTATTACTTGTGACATGTGTTTCCTCCTCTATGTCATAACATTCATTTGTCTAAGAAAAAACAAAAAAATATGGGCAGGAAGGGAGTATTATCTTATGTTGGCAACAGTCATGTCTCCTTTGAACATAGCACAAAGTTATTGAGTCAATTCATCATCATAATTTTGGGATTAGCATGGCCTTAGGAAGTTGATCTCATTACAGAGTCTTCTCTACCAACTGGTTACTCTTCCAGTCCCTATAAAGAATTTCATTGATGCCTCCTGCATCTCATGGTTTCATCACTGGTTCTATGTTTCCAGAGTCCTCCATATGTCTCATGATATTATTCAAAGGAAGTCTATCAACCTGTGTCAGCCACTCCTCAAAACTCTTGACTTTTCATGTCGGTCATGCCCTTAGTTTTTCTCAGAATCACATCATACTATAAGTCCTATCATGCACCCTGGCCCTACTTTCATCATTGGTAGGTAACCTTGAACCCAACAATTGACATTTCATCATTGGTCATTGACTGGGTGGTTTCCCTTGTGTTTGACGGCAAGACGTCTATTGACACATTGGGATTTGTGCAATGTCTTTGATGCAATTATCCTTATTGGTGGTTTCCTTTCCTTTGTCAGCAATTTTCATCATTGGCTTCTATTCAGAGGGTATTTTTCGTGTACCGCTTTCACTTGGCACACATGAAAGACGCATAGGGTTGTTGGTTCATGAACATGTTCTTCGTCCGATTTCCACCAAATCATGAAGCTCCTTCTTTGTACCTTGTGATGACTAATGAGAGATTCTGTAATGATCTCCTTTCAGCGAGTCTCTTTCCATCGAATTCATCTCATTTATTCTGGAAACAGGACCTATATTCTTATGAGTACCTTGAGGCTTGCAGTCATTAGTGGCAGGCTCTCTCGCCATCAAAAGTTGGGAATACATCAATGTCTTCTGATCGATGGATTCTTCATGTGTTCGACACCAGATCCTTTATTCACACTTGTAAGAATGTACTCGATCCCTTGATACCTACTTTCATTATCGATAGGTTGTCTCGTGTTTGTTAACAATATACCTCAATGATCATTAATAAAATGATGTCTCATTGTGTTTGACCTCAACTCCTTTATTCACATGATGTAGACTTTCACCCTAGGCAGATTGTGTAGAAGACTTGAAGACATCACTATGTGGCTACAGCTTTCCTGAGTTGTTTCTTCCTATTCATTGGACCAGTACCTATCTGAATTCAATGATCATGGAAGATCATATTGTACTCCATGATATATAGATATATTCATATTGGTTTTGAGACTAGTTCAGTTGGGCCTTGTTCGTGACTATGACAACTTATGGCATGTAACCGCATTTGTATTTGGCCATTCATGGTCACAAACACTTGTTTGGTATATTTTTTACATGGATCTATAGTGTGATTTTATTGGCATCCATGTATTCAAAGTCAATACAAAATCTAATGAGCAACGAGTTCGTCTAGCTGGTCCCCTACCACTCCACTTCTAAGTTATTTATAATGTATTTCGGCCATCGCAGATACTCCTCTAACCTCACACATTAGGGGGCATCTGTTATAGCAATTTTTGCCTCACCCTATGAAATATTGCATAGAGGGGCTTATTCCATTTCCCTATCCAGACTTATCTTCCCTGTTGATAAAATTCGGAGACAAAAATTAATATTTTTCCTCTTGTACGCATCTTGCCCACTATACAACATGCGTATATGTAGGCTGCTCCACTACAACTCATGTACATCGGGATTTGTGCCAGAAAATAAAATTTAAATGTCGGGTTTCCATGTCATGATAGGAGATCTCTGATCCTTGGCCTTCCATATACTGGAAACGTTCCAACTTGACCCTTCAGTTCCATTTTGAAGGCTATAAATGGGCCAATTCCGAGCTATGGAAAAGGAGAAAGAATTCAACTTTGAGAGAAAATTTACTCTGGAGAAATTATTACTTCATATTGAGTCTACATCCATTTGTACTTTAAGTATGAACACAGTGTTCAACCCCCAATATCTTCCCTTATTGATGGAGAACCTCATTGTCTCCTTTATATGAGCTTTCCTTTGGTGGAGGATGGAAGTGGTGGAGGCCCAGCTGGAAGGAACTTGGTTTCTCGATTATGAACAATTCCAACATTGAAGTCTGTAATATTTTCACTTATGTTGATCATTTATTAATAGAAATACTCTCTTCCCGTCCAATTGATATCTTGTAAATATATGAGTTATTATCCATGGGCATGTTTGTTTTGTATATTAATGGATTATGCTATCTAATGTGCTAACCTTTTATATTATCACTATATGCTTGATTTTCTTGTTTGTTGAGAACTTGTTATAGTTATAAAGCTTTGGGTCAAAGTGCTCAATGGTGGGTGTCATCAAACATCTAGACGAGGTAGGTCCCTTTCTTATTTCTCTTGCACATTGGTTTATATAGCATACTTTTGGGATAGAGTTGATTTCTGCAATCATATCTGTCTGTTGTGGTTTACCCTAGCCATAGAGAGATTTTCCTTGTAACAAAAACAAAATTAGTTAATATAGAAGATGTAAATGATGATGAATTGGCCCTTAGCTCATCTGGAGTGGTGTTGGAGATTAATCAAAGGGGGGGGGGAGGATTTTACAAAACTATGAGGGATATAGTGGAACGAACGTATAGACATACTTTCCACTTACAATATAGAAATCAATCTAATGATTCCGAGAACCAGGTTATATTTAAACTATAGGAATCATTTCCAGAGAAATGGCCAATGAGACTTGTCAGACTTGCAATAGTAGAAACATACAACAACAAAAAAAAAATCATTCAAAAAGTAATATTTCTAAAAATGCTTTTTAGGAATATATATATATATATTATAAAGTATTCATTTATTAATATACCAATTTTGTGATATTTAGTTTTCATATATCAATATAAAATTACTTTATTGTCATGTTATTTTTTCAGGAAAATTATGAAAATCCCAGAGGACCAACAAGCTAATATCTGAAATATGCTAGTAGCAATGTCCAAAAAAGTGTATAAGGAGCTATCTCAACAACAATGTTCTTCAAATGTATGTAATCATTGAATTTTTTTATTAGGTACAAATAATTAATTATACATTAAATACCACTTTTCAAATATTCTCTTAAAGAAAAGAAAAGAAAATGGAACTCATTCCACACATGAAATTGGACGACAAGGAAGAAAAAAGGGTTGATAGCAAAGTTTGTGAGTAATTGTTATTTCCTTATGACAACTTAAGGGTTTTTTTGTATATTTTAAGTTGTTTTACAACAACCATCATTGAATGTATTCAAACAGGTGATAACATACAAAGAAGAACCATCAAAAAAATTGATTGACATTGGGTTAATTAAGGGTTGTGAGTATATGTTGGCATATCAAAAATAAATTGTCGAATTTGTAAGTATAATCTATGTTGTTTTACTTCCCACATTTTATAATTAATGAAACAAAAATAATAATTTGTATTAAATCTATGATTTATTATGGGGCATAAAACATACAGAAAACAAAGTATGGAACTGCGCCAACTGAAGAATTGTTGAAACAAGGAATGATATTTTATTTTGAACATATGTGTATGATTCATGAGTCACTTCTTTCTTTGGAGGTACGTTTCTTTTCAATTTGCGTTCATGTATATTATTTATTTCAATTTTCATCATTCTCACCAATGTAGATAGACTCATTACAATTTATGTTTATTTTGGTAGATGGAACTTCAAGAAGAACAAAACAATCAAGACAATCAACCAAACATTCAGCAAAATAACCCAAGGAATGGAAGTAGCTCAAGCACTAACAATAGTTCCAGTGAAGAATGATGACCAATATATTTGGATATCGATGCAAGTTGCAATTGTATTATTTTGAAATAATTGTCTGTGAAAATCATAGATTTTTGTTTAATGTAATTGACATACTGTCCCAATTGAAAGACAAGGGATTACCAATAACTGTCCCATTTTCATGACAAAGACCCTCTTATTCATACAATAAAATATGTTTTAGTTTATTCTATTGCATTGTCCAATGTCATTGTGAAATGTTACATCATCGATTAAATATATGGATGACTAAATATTATAATGAAGAGATGAAAAATTTGATGATATAACAAATCAATCCAAACATCATATCCAAATTCACTAATCAAAATGTAAGATATACGTAATTGTTTTGATAAACAATGGAATTAAAAAATAACAATAATTGCACTATCACATGTCGATGTTTCTCGATGTATTTTAATTATTAATCTCATCAACGTGTTTAATATTAAAACTCATCAGTGTGTTTCATCTTAAATTCACATCGGTGATTTTATGTAATCAATTAGCACTGGATTCAATATTAATTTAATACCACAAAATTATATTAAAAAATTGCTCATCGGTGTGTTAATCTTATACGAAGCACCGATGCATATGTGTTTTGATACACATCGGTGCTATTGTTTTATTCATAAGTACTGGGGCTTGTTTGTTACTGAAAAGCACTGGTTCTTTTTGGATTTAATGCACCAAGGTGTTTTTCCATGTAACACATCATTGCATAGTATTTGATACAACATCAATGCATATTATTTGATACAACATCATTCCATTCTTATTAATAATGCACTGATGTGTTCTGTTAGCACTCTATAAATTTATTTGGTTGATAAACAAATGAAAAAGGTAACTGTTTCAACCAACTTTAGGTTGGATTCTGACCCTTCCAACCAGAGAGGGCTCTATTGAAAATGTAGAGACTGAAAATACTCAAAACGATTTGGAAATGGACACACATAGGTTAGATTATGTGATAAGACAAGTTTTTTTAAAAGGTTTGGTAGGAAAAACAAGAGAACATGGCCATTGGGAAATGGGGTCAACTCTTGAAATCATATGAAAATTTTCAAGCTATGTATTCCTGAGGGAACAAAGGAAAAATAATCATTGTGTTCAGCCAAATAAGTTATATGAGATGGCAGTTGGAAATAAAGGAAAGTCCACTATGACAAGAGGCATCTAACGGAGGATGAATCTCTTGGTATAGATTTAGAAGAAGGAACCTAAAGGCTAGCTACCGAAAACATAGCACCAATCAAGGGTGAATTCTGAACCAGAAACCAATAAAAACATAACAAGTATAATCAATGTGAGAAGGAGAACCAGCAAGATGAATTCCTTCTTTTACTTAAAGATTATTACTAGCAGCAAAACACATCCATGAATATGAAATACAAGAAAACATATTGAACATAAAAAAACATGATGAATCTCGAATATCCAAGAAAACATGTTCTTCTTGTATTAAAATTCATAAGAAATCACAAAGTTTCCCTGCTACAAAGGTAGGCCCCTCTCTGGCCAGTCAAACCATTATTTTATCTTTTTAACAGTATATCTAGATAAATTACATATGAGGCCAAAAAATGGGTCATTCTTTCCAAGATTCCAAAATTAGACATCAGTTACAGAGGGAGTAACTCATCAAAACCGAACTCCTACTTTCTAGGGAGCATTTACAGACAGAAACCAAAATACCTGGGATCGTTATACTAAATTCCACCTGTCTACAGTATCACAAGATCTCTTGAAATATACTCGATTTAGCTTGTCATGTATTTTTATTTTATCTTTTCAATCTCTTCCTTTAACGTGTCAAGCCAACTAGGCTGATTTTCTTCAATGCTTTTGACTGTTTCAGCTTTAGCCTCCTCCTTTCATTGTTTTTTCTTTTTTCTTACACCAACTTGTGTGTTGTATCCATCTGCATATCTATTAATAATAAAATCCTTCATAATAGGATTCAACCTAATCTCTTTGCCTGATCCTGGACCATCAACAGATTTTCCATGAGATTTTGTTGTTAGGATTTGTGTAGCATGCCTTTCTCTCTTTTTATTTGATAATTCTGTCATATTCTTTGAAATCCCTAATTTTCTGAAAACCATTGAATCTTTCTCCCCGGCTCCCTCTGGTTTTTCAGGAAACATGGGCCTATTTCCCTCAAATTGCACATGAGTTGGACAAGCAATTCGATTTGCAGATATCTCGTTCTGGAATAAGTCGTTAATTTCCCAAAATAGAGTAATATCACCCGGGTTTTGAGTAACAGTCGCAATAAATTATAATCAAAAGGCTACTGACAAAAAATCCTTATAGGGATAACGACCTCTCACGTTCGGCTATCAATTTCAAATGATGAGTATCAAAATGGTTATTTGGCGGTTCTTATTTGGCACTAGCGAACGAATAATACACAAGCAGGGTTCTTGGGGTGATTTGACCCGCTATCAAGTTTCATTGTCATGTGTAGCCTTCGGATTAAACCCAATTAATTTTCATTTAACATGTGATTTTGGGGGTGTGATGGGGTGTTTTTTATTCTACCCGTTTTTCTCCCCGAAATGCACCTGAATATGACACATACCTTTGTGGGGAAACCAAAGTTGAAATTTCAGGACCGCTTAGATATTTTAACGTCTGCGCTGTTTCAAACTCTGAAATCTATCCCAACCATTGATCTCAGTGGATGGCAATATATTTCCTTTCAATCCCAAATTGCTTAACGCCTCCTCCAAAGTTAATCTCTTTTGCCATTTTTTGACCCTCCTCTAGATTTATCTGACTACCAAACCGGTTTAGCACCTCGCTAAACCTTGAAATATCGATTTTACACCAAAAATTTAAATGGTGATACATGGGCTCCAACTGGGGATCATATCCTCCTAGTGAGGTAGAAAATAACTTGTAGACCATGTGCCTGATCCATTGGGATGCTCCCAAAACATGTGTGTATCCTGCTCCGACTTGTCACCAATGTCCTCCGAAAACCAAATTTTTCACATTGCTCTCAACTGGATATTGAACATTGAATACACTGCTAAAATATGATTGTAAACACTACTAAGAATATAAACTGAAAAATGCTTGATCAACAAGCCTATTCACACCTACCTACCCTAACTATTAAAATGAACTTCTAATCAAGTGAAATCATAATGGTAATGCAATCATGCAAGAATTTTATCCACTGTTTCTTTTCTTTGCATATGCTTGCTCCAAAGCCTGTTAACTGATAATTCATTCAAGAATTTACCTATAAATTCAAATCTCAAAAAATTAAAAACATTGAGACTATTTATTGCCTCCAACAAAACTGCAAATGGATCCTCTAAAACATGCACAAACCAACAATCATGTTTCACCCCTTCCACTGCATTCTTTTTTTAATGTGATTTAACTTGTTGATTGCCACCAAGAGGATGAAAAATCTGTTGAGACTGTTGGAAATAAGAATATTTTGAATCATAAGATAGTGTTGACTGAAATGAGCCCCCTAGTGGAAAGCAATCCATATTTAACACTGACTTTGATTGACCATCATATTTATTTCCAAGTTTACAACTCATCATAAGATGCAAATTTTGATTGTTGAAACACTCCATACAACATTCCACAAGGTCATGAAACACATGAGAAAACATTTCTTCTTGATGAATAAAAATAGAAATACAAGCCTCCTTCATAAGTGTTTGTTGTTCTTGCTCTACTTCTTCAGTTCTGAGAACATTTTCAAATGAAATGGCAACGATAGGTTTTTCTACAAAAACATTCATACATCCTTGAACATCTTCAAATCTGACAACTATATTATGTGCATCAAGGCCATCCTCTTGTTCATCAAACAATTCGGATTTGGTTTTATTAACCTTCAGGAAATTTGCTTGAGGACTTTTATTTTGACTTTCAAATGAATGGAGGGAAATAAGTACCTTCTGATAATCTTGTTGTAATTGTGAAAAGCTAACATCATGAACCATTTCACCATCTGGAGTTCCCATAGATGCATTTTCAAAACCATGATCTTCAAAGGAATCAAATAAAACCACTGCCTCTTTATTATCTTTCTGTATTTTTGATTGAATAGTGGCATACATTGTTTCATTGCTTTCTTGAAACTCTATTTCCTTTGTTGAGTCATTGCTTAAAGTCTCCATAGATGTAGTTTCAGAACCCTCATCCTTGTCTAAACCACTTATAATTTGAACAACCACATCATTCATAGGGGAAGAAAAACAAATTTGAAGAACTTTGTTTTGCTGGAAATTTTGTTTAATATCTTCATCAAGTTTAGGAGAAGGAAAATGACTTTTAACAACAATTTCTTGATCATCTTCCTCTGTTATCTCATGATTTACTTTCAACAATTCAAAAGAAGAAAAACATAATGGAAGATAGTTTTCATTTGCAAGTCCACTGCTTTCTTCATATTCAACACCATGCCTGGAGGATTTCTGATTTGAAACATTATAAACATTTTGTTTTACCAATTTGAAAGAATCAAAACACAATGGCAAGGTTCTTTCACCCAATTCAAAACTTTCTTCATTTTTTTCAATGTTGTCATATGCATATTTTTCAATTTCTTTGGATTGTTGAACACAATCATTTTCAGATTCATCTTCGACCAATGGCTACAATTTTAAACTGACAAGACCTTCTATATGAAAAGTAACAGGGTCATCAAACATATCAGAAGATTGTTGCAATTTCTTGTTAATTTGTTCCAGTGAATCAGTATGATTTGGCATCAACACACATTCATTTTCTTCAACGATGATCTTAGAATTTTATTTCAACAATTTAAATGAAGAAAAACATAAAGGTAAAGAATTTCATTAAGCCAATTCAATACTTTCTTCTTTGTAACTGTGATATGTAGGTTGATTTCTCTCATTATACTGCTAAAAAGGAACATTTTCTGATAGAGAACATGTAGTTGGTTGTTCAAGGAGGTCAACATTGTTTTCATCATCATATTCATCATATATAGGAAAATCAACAACATCTACAATATTATCTAACAAGGAAAAGATTGGAGCATCAGCCTGCTCTTCAACAAGTTGATTTGCAGATTCATCTTCTTTACTGTCTACAAATGAATACATAAAACAATCAGCCCCATACTTATCATGAGATGAATCGGAAGATAAATTAATGCTTTCCATTCCAATAAGAGGAATATATTCTTCTGAAAAGTTATTATCATTTAAAACTTCAAGAGGGCATATGATATTATTAACTCTCTGCTCAAGATTTAAATCAATTGTTTTATGTTCATATTCACTGTCGTGTTCTTTAGCATCCAACTCCTCATTTCGAATCTATTTACATGCTTGGATATTTTGTTGAATCTCTTGAGCATCGTTAAGAATTTTTCATAATGACTTAGGTCTTCTTTCCACCAGGAGGAAAGATAAATCTGGATGAAGAGTTGTTGCATAATGGAGCATGGTAGCAGCTTCAGTGGGTTGAATTTCTTTGGGAAAATTGTAATAAATACTGGAAAAACTTATGCTGAATGTAGAAATAGTTTCATTTCTCTTCCTTTTTAAGGCATAAAACTATGTAAGTTGTAGATCCAAAGATTTCTTCTTGCCGCAAAACTTCAAAAAAACATTCTTCAAGTCCTCCCATGAGATAATTATCTTTGGCTGCAAATGTTTAAACCTGTATTTGGTATCCCCTTTCAAGGATTGAGAGAAGGCTCTCATACAAACATCATCATGATCAATCTCAAACAAATCTACAAAATGTTCAAAATCTTGTATGTGTTTTCCAGCTGTGATAGTATTAGGTTCTCCATCAAACATAGATAAGTACTTATAGTGTTTTGGAGGAAAATCATGAAGGATGTGAGGTAATTTTAAAGGACTGTATCTATGTTGAATATTGGAGGGTGTTGGATCAAGTACAAGAGGTGAGACATCAGCCTTGGTTTCATGAGGCTCATCAACTTGGATATGGTCATCACATGGCTCAAATGGAAGATTTTGATCAAAATCAGTGATACGGTGAGGATATGTATGTACAACTTTAAGAGGAGGATATATTATTGCAATATTATCATGATCATCATTTGAATGTAGTAGGTAAAGAAAAAATTGTTTAGCATGTTCAGGAAAGAACAAAAGGTAATTAATAACAAAAAATATTATGTCTTGGAAAAAACTCATCTTTAGGTATTTGTTTTCTCCCATGATGTCCTTTCATACCTCTGTCAAGGGATATCATATTCCAGTGGAGTATTTGAATTTCATTTGAAGCTTGAGTGGATTCCCCATTTAAATATTCAGGATACTAAGTCTTTGGACAGTGGAGTCGCCATGAAAAATTTGAATTCTAGATTCTTGAAAATGGAGTCACCAGGTGAATGATGTACAACCTTTATGTGTCTGAATATTTTTCACCATCGGTACTCAGATCTAAAATTTGTCGTTCCTCCTAGGGAATATTTCACCTTGGATCCCCAGCAACGATGCCAGAATGTTATCACTCTGTAAATCTTTTCGGATGATAAACAAACGACAAAGGTAACTATTTCAACCAACTTTATCTTGGATTTTGACCCTTTCAGCCAGAGAGGGCTCTCTCAAACATGTAGGGAGTGGAAATACTCAAAAATATATGGAAATGGATACACAGAGGTCAGAATATGTGATAAGGCATGTTTCTTTAAAGGGGTTGGTAGGAAAAACAAAAGAATAGGGCCATTGGGCAATGGGGTCAACTCCTAAAATCATATGAAAATTTTCAAGCTATGTATTCCTAAGGGAACATAAGAAAAATAGTCATTGTGTTCATCCAAATAAGATATATGAGATGGAAGTTGGAAACAAAGGAAAGACCACTATGAAAAGAGGCATCTAACAGAGGATGACTCTCTTGGTATAGCTTTATAAGAAGGAACCTAAAGCATGGTTACCGAAAACAGAGCACCAATCAAGGGTGAATTCTGAACCAGAAACCAATAAACACATAACAAGAATAATCAATGTGAGAAGGAGCACTAGCAAGATGAATTCCTTCTTTTACTTAAAGATTATTACTAGCAGCAAAACACATCAATGAATGTGAAATACAAGAAAAAATACTGAACATAAACACCATGATGAATCTCGGCTATCCAAGAAAACCCTCTCTGCTTGTATTAAAATTCATAAGAAATCACAATGTTTCCCTACTACAAAGGTAGGACCCTCTCCGGCCAGTCGAACCATTCTTTTATATTTTTAACAGTATATATAGATAAATTACATATGAGGCCAAAAAATGGGTCATTCTTTCCAAGATTCCAAAAATAAACATCGATTATAGAGGGAGTAACTCATCAAAACCAAACTCCTACTTTCTAGGGAGTAGTTATAGACATAAACCGAAATACCTGGGATATTTCTACTAAATGCCACATGTCTATAGTATCACAAGATCCCCTGAAATATGCTTGATTTATATTTTCATGTAGTTTTATTTTATCTTTTCAATCTCTTCCTTTAACGTGTCAAGCCAACTAGGTTGGTTTTTTTCAATGCTTTTGATTGTTTTAGCTTTAGCCTCCTCCTTTCGTTGTTTTTTCTTTTTTCTTACACCAACTTGTGTGTTGTATCCATATGCATATACATTAATAATAAAATCCTTCATAATAGGATTCAACCTAATCTCTTCGCCTGATCCTGGCTCATCAACATATTTTGCATGAGATTTTGTTGTTAGGAGTTGTGCAACATGCCTTTCTCTCTTTTTATTTGATAATTCTGTCATATTCTTCGAACTCCCTGATTTTCTGAAAACCGTTGAATCTTTCTCCTATGCTCCCTTTGTTTTGACAGGAAACATGGACCTATTTCCATCAAATTACACATGAGTTGGATGAACAATTCGATTTACGGATATCCCATTTTGGAATAAACTGTTAATTTCCCAAAATAGAGTAATATCACTCGGGTTTTGAGTAACAGTCGCAATCAATTATAATCATTGGCTAATGAAAAAAAATCCTTATGGGGATAACGACCTCTCACGTTAGGCTATAAATTTGAAATAATGAGTATCAAATAAGTTATTTGGCGACGCTTATTTGGCATTGCGCGAACAAATAGTACACAAGAAGGGTCCTCGAGGCGATTTGACCCGCCATCAAGTTTCATTGTCACGTGTAGCCTTCATATTAGAGCCAATTAATTTACATTTAACACGTGATTTTAGGGGTGTGATGGGGTGGTTTTGACTCTACCCACTTTTCTCCCTGAAATGCACCTGAAGATGCCACGTACCTTTGCGGGGAAACCACGGTTGAAATTTCGGGACTTCTTAGATATTTTAACCTCCACGCTATTTCAAACTCTGAAATATCTCCCAACCGTTGATCTCAGCAGATGGTGATTTATATCCTTTCGAGCCCGATTTTCTTAACACCTCTGCCAAATTTAATCTCTTTTTCCATTTTCTTACCCTCCTCCAAATTTATTTTACTTCCAAACCGGTTTAGCACCTCGCTAATCCCTGAAATATCGATTTTACACAAAAAAATTAAACGGTGATAACATGTTCTATGCAGAAAGCCCCAGGGCTTAATTATTTTAGGTATCCTGGTGCATTTCGATGGTAATGCCCCGGTGTTTACATGAAAAATTCCCCAGTGCTTATACGACACACGTCCTAGTGCTTAAATATTTTACTTTCCCAATTCTTTTGCATCTTATGAGCCCAGTGCTTGAAATTAAGTGTACAACACCAGTGTTGTATGTGTATGTAAGTACCAGTGCTTGTGCCTTATAAAAACCCACTTATTTATAAACATCCACTAACTCCTCTAGCCGCCCAAATGTTTTTAGTTATAATCAACTTCCATTATAGTATCTGCAAAAACATCCTATATTGATAAAAGATGTTGTAGCAGAGGTTTTTTTGATCATTTTTGTGAATTTTGTAACATTAGAAAACTCCACTATAACCTCCACTAAAAGGTTTTTTCCTTGTAGTGTCTCCTCCACCCATCAAGTTGAGAATTTCAATGCAATCATCTCAGATTCCTCTGAAGAATAAGACATTTTGTGTCTCAAGAGAAAACCTCATTTCCTTTCCCTCTGCAAATTATAGTTGAATCTTTCAATGTAATCCTCAAGAATATCATCTTCATGTTGTGTCATCCCGAAGACTTCCTCCCTCCTTTATTTATCCTTACAATAATCTTAGTACTTTTCTAGGAATTTATACATCATCCAGTCCCATGTGAGAATTGTGTCCCTACCAAGGCTCATGAACCAACATAGTCCAATGTTCTTGAGTGTGGAAGGGAAAAGTTTTGATTTATGGGAATTAGACACGTAATCATAACTTCTGTAAAGAACACTAAATTTTAATAGGAAGGTGTCAGGATATTCTTTATATAGACCATGAAAATTTGAAAAGAATGAATGAGCGATATTCTTCATTTTGGTCTCTTCATTTGATCCTCTAATTGGAAATCCGAAGGCAAAGGTCTCTTATTTGACAATTTTGTGTGACATTTCCTTCCAAGGGTTGTCTTTTTCTTTTGAAGGTGCTTTAGGAAACATGAACTCCCTGAAGTGGCATTTTTAATTGATGAAATATTTTGAAGGAGGAACCTCTATGTGCATAGAACCCTGTACGATTTCATATTCTTGAATGGATGTCTCATGTCTCTTATTGGAAAGAAAAATTGTTGTAATTGACAAATAGTTTGACTGACTAAGCTACTTTATTTCTTGAGAATGACCTGAACTGTTAGTTTTCTGGGGATTTTTGGATGAAATAACAAATATACCTTGTTGATATCTAACTCTGTGCATAGAAAATATTAGAAAATCATCCTAAAAATTGCTAAAAATAAATTATATCACTCATCCTACTGTAATAATAATCCAAACAATAGAAAAACAACATATATTCTTTTGAAAGATCCTCATATATGACACCAAAAATGATAGACTTTTCAATTACTTCCTAATTAATTTAGTAGAGAACTGAAGTGTTGTGCATTTAATTATCAATCTGAGGTTGTATTGAACTTATGAACTGTCATACACCATATATGAAAGTATAATGGTGTAATTGTCAATGAGTTTTAGTAATTTCAAATGAATTTCACAAAGAAGGATATCAAAATCCCTTAGCAATTCATCGAATTAAACTGTATCAAATCTACAATTAGCAGGAATAGAAACACACTTTTCCAGAAACGTAAATGTCACACTTGAGAGAAAGTAAATCACTATTGCAAAAAAGTAAATCACACTTGCAAGGAAAATAAATCACACTTGTAGGAAAGTAAAGATCACATTGGTAGGAAAGTAAATCACACTTACAGGAAAGTAAAGATCACACTTGCAGGAAAATTAGTAAATATCACACTTGCAGGAACGTAAAGATCACACTTGATGGAAAAATAAAGATAACACTTGTAGGAAAAGTAAAGATGACTTTTTAAAGTATTTAAGATGACCTTAATTATTGTGACAATTGTGTTATGGCTCATGTACTCAAGCTTCAAGAATCAAAACACACAATTGCTAACTAGAAAGCCAAATTATGTGTAGTATATTTGTAGCAACGAGAGTTACAGTAAATGGAGTTGCATCAATCATACTTGCAACAACGAGAGTCATAGAAACACAAGTTACAACAATCACAAATGTGTTCAACTGGAATCACAATAAGTGAAATATACAACAAAGTTAAATGATGAATTACAGGAAATAAATTAAAATGAATAAAATATTATACAACTACACATTAGGAAATAAAAAGAAAAGACAAGGTTTTGCAATGTTGGCATGGGATGGAAATAACAGAGTTGCAGGAACGACAAAATGACAAAGTTGCAACATAATTTTAATAGAGGAATTGTTGGAAATAAATGAAAATAAGGAAGAGAGGATATATCTATGCAGTCATCAACCAGAAAAGGATGTCCAGGCAATGTTAGTTCTGAGCTACAACAATCAATCAGTTGATTTAACATGGGAATTGTTGGAAATAAATGAAAATATGAAAAATATGCTACATGTATCCACTCATGACTCAAGAAATAGTACCCTGCAATGTTAGTACTATGTTACAACAATCCCAAGCTACAATAATGGAGAACATCAGAATTACAACAACATGTTAATAAAGGAATTACTTGAAATAAATGAAAAGATGCAAAATATGTTATGAGTGCTTCTACAAAGTATAGTAGATACAAACAATACCAAGCTAAGGAGGGAGCCCTGCCTCCTTAGACAAGGTAGTGGTATAACAATGTAGTAGACACTCAAACACTTAACACAACATTAGTTGAATAGGAATGAAACATATTTTTTATTAAACATATATATGTAGATCAATACAACTATGGTTTACAAACTTTCTGTTGCTTTTCCTCCATCCCTTGGCTCAGAGAGAACGAACGTATTTATACAAAATGACTTTTTCCTAAATGAGATAATAAAATTGATGGATAAACACAATAATCCAAATGTATCATCTTGTTACATCGCATTTTCCAAAAGAGGGAAAAAAATAGGTGAGTAATAACTAAATTATCCACAACAAGTGGTGGTTGAGTTTCTATTCCTTTCTGGCACTTGATTTCCCTTGTTGTGTTCCTGAGAGGTTGTTGGATGACTGGTTGATCCTTTGTGACAACTTTTTGGTTGATTGACGATTTTTTGCGGAATTGTAGAAAAAATCTATAGTGAGAGTTTCAACATAACGAGAGTTGCAACACTATGAGTTGCAACACTAGGAGTTGTAGCAATAGCCAAAGTCACAACACTAGGAGTTGCAACAAAGAGAGTTGTAGTAGCTATACTTGAATAAGAATTGAAGCTCTCATGTTGGGAAGGTACATGTGTAGCTTTGTTCTTGTAAAGCATTGTTAGCACAGAAGTTGATAATCTATTGAAAATGCATAAGAACAAGTATTGAAATGGCATGTTGAGTGAATGATTATACCTTGACAAAAAATGCATCATTGTGGATGGAAAGTGTATTAATATGGAAATGGAAATGGGAAAAAGGTGTAGAAAAAGTATTGGATGGGTTATATAAAGATATAATTTTGAGCACCCGTCAAGAATCTTCTCCACTTTTTCTTTCACCATTAAAGGATGGTGACTTATGCTTCCTAAGCTCTCCTTGCAAGCTATGCAACTTATATCCTCTTCTTTGATGCCTAATAGGAGAAACTTTTTGATTTCTCCCTGAATATTCAGATGTATGAAACTTCTTGGCTTAGTGATTAGGTGACTGATGTCTATGAGTTCTACTATCACTTCTTGAGTGACTGAATAGTCTATATTTATCTATCCTTGCATAATGTCTTCCTTCTTCCTCATGTATTCATCCTGATCCATTCTTCACTTGTCTCTGTAACTGATTTGATATTTGCATCAACTAAGTATTTATTTGATTATGCTCCTCTTGTTCTCTCATTCTCTTCTCATTGCCATCTTTATAATTCTACACTTCCATTTTCAAACTTCTCATAGTCTCTACCCATTCTATTGGTTCCACTCTTCTCTTATGTCCATTATATTATGTCTCTACATTACCCAAACTGACATGTTTTCCTTTGGATTCTCTCTCGTGAATATATGATCCCTCTACATCCTCCATGTCTCTAATATGCAATCCCAAGATTGAACTGATATGTTTATACCCCTAATTCTAGAAAATGTGAAAACAACCATTTTTGTTAGAGTTAGGCATATTATAAAAAAAATTGCAATTAATGCTACATGTGATTCTTCCTCTTTATTCATGAAGAATCTTACTACACTTATTTAAATTGTAACATCTCAAGGTTATTCCCCTCTGAATCATCTTTCCAATGACTATTCCCATGCCTTGATCTAAGCTCTGAGATGAAAGTTATGGTTTCCTGAAAAATCCATTCTCACCCAAATTATACAATTTCTGTCAATTAATGCCAAAAAATCGCTATCAAATAACAAAAAAATTCTTGATGGGATTCGAATACGACTTTTATTTTTAGAGAATTTTTTCCAAAACCTAGATTCCTGAATATCCAGATTCAGATCCAGTCACATAATTCTCTTTAAATTCCTTTTGACACCCAGATCTACAGACATATGGATCTGAATACGAGCTAAATAAGGTTTTAAAACACTTTCCTGACACCTGGATCTCTGGATATCCAGCGTTGGATTACTAAGAGGGGGGGCTGAATCAGTGATAGATATTTTTAATACTTTTAAACCACAATATATAAGCATTTTTTATATTTATGATGAATTTGCCATTATCATTCAACAAGTGCAGAATAAATGAACCATGAACAATGAGAAAAAAAACACATACACAGAACCAATATTTTTACGTGGAAACCCAATGTGGGAGAAAACCATGGAATGTTTTTTCTTATATGTCTTCAAGAATTACATTCATTGGAAGCACCAACTTCCTTTTTTCTCTAGTTTCAATTGAGAGGCTCCAACCCCCTATATTTTCAGGCTACAACCTGAGGGAATCCCCAAATCCCCAATTCTCCGGCTATAACCAGAAGGAGGCTACAACCCCCTATATTCTCTGGCTACAACTAAAAGGTTGCTACAACTACCTATCCTTTCCTCGTCCAACTTCCCTGAAATATAAGTGTCAAATGATGAAAACACTTTCACACTGTCACTATGAGATATACCATTGTAAACTTGTACCAATCTGTGCCAACCACATGTAACCAACCTGTACAAATAACCTGTAAACAACCTGTACCATAATTCAGCCTATACCAACAAATACCAACAAGTACACAACCTGTATATGGTGCATCTCATGTATGTACGTGGTCTGTCTATACTTCATCTCATGTATGTACGTGGCCTGTCTATACTACAGCCTTTGTACGTATGTGGCCTATCTATACTACATCCTCCGTACACCTTCAAAAATATATGGTTTTCACCTTTATGGAACTCAAACACTTTGTTGCCTCTGTCACATCAACCTGTAACATGTCATTGTGTCCAATCTGTAGTTTTACCCTATGCATAAATCATCATACATATCCCTTAACCAAGTGCATATATGTCTCTCTAGTCATGTGCCATACATATGTATACAATCATGATCAAGTGTAACAACCCTCAAATGGACTAGAAATCAAACCCTCTTTGATATGTAGCCTCAAACTACACCAACAACTTCACCAACACATCACAACAAAAAAACCTCAACCATGTACCAAGAAAGA
This sequence comes from Picea glauca, assembly GCA_000966675.3. Taxonomy (NCBI): domain Eukaryota; kingdom Viridiplantae; phylum Streptophyta; class Pinopsida; order Pinales; family Pinaceae; genus Picea; species Picea glauca. Next base: position 513,393 of record JZKD02S1999896.1, read on the forward strand.
AAATATATTCCTCAACTCTCAACCCAACAAGATGTAACAATGATGAATACCAAATATATCAGTTTTGTAATTCTATAGATCTAGTTCATACAATAAGTGCCATACAACCAACATCCCCTCTAGGGAAAATCCTCAAACTCCCATAACCATGTCTCATGTAGAAAACAATATCCAACTACAGATAAGAATATGGAATACCTTTTGAACCTGTAGATAGATCTTCTATACCTGATCACTGTAGACCTTCCTAGGAACTTTCTTTCAGACTCTGAGAACTTGGAACTCTCATCCACTAAATCTTTCATTGATTTTCCCAATTGTACACGTGCTCCTTCACTGTCAGCCCATGTATGTATGCGGCCTATTCCACTGTTACCCACATACACCTCAAAAACTAGAGTTTTTTCAGTATTTTCTGCAACTTCGAAACTTTCTCTGTCAACCCTTCTTTCTACCTCAAACTTGCGTAACTTTAGATGTATCAATGAGTACATGCATTAAGCCTTAAAAAATAATAGATATTCAATGTGATCAATAGGTGCTAATAGGAGACCCTTTCTCTCTTATTTATACTCTCTTTTAGGGATAACCCACTTCTAACCACTTGTCCACATACAACCACTTTATCCACAAATAGTAAACTCACCACTTCTAGTTGCAACTAATTTATTTTTTATTATTTTCTTTTTGCAACAACTTAACTCATGATTAACTCCTAGTTACAACCACTTTGACTAGTAAACTTCTTCTAGGATTTTCTAGAATAAATTGACTTATTTGACCTTCTAGGGGCTTCTAGATAACTCATGAGGGTTCTCCAAATTCACAAGGCCATAACACTCTAACCGTGAGGAGTTATGTGGAATTCCACATATCACACAAAATGACATGACATAACATGTACTATCCATATAGAATAGTCTTACCTGCAAATACGCTAATATTCATACTGTTGACTCCTAAAATCATCATGAGGTCACCATCCTACAAAGAAATGAAAGGAAAATATATTTTTTGCAAAAAAAAACATATATATACATACTAAGTAAACTAATAAGTGGGAACCCCTATGGTTGTTTAAAAAAAATATTCAAAGAGGAACCCCTTAAAAGGATATTTGGGAACTAACGTGATTACAAGGCATGCATTTTGTTGATACATATGATCTCGGTATTTTATTCTTAGTATAGGTATGCAGTTTAAAATGGGAAAAAAAGGGTCATCATATATCTTACTAAGTTTCATGTCATTTTGTACATGCTTATGATAAGGTTTACTCTGCAACTCCTTGGTAAACATGATGCATTTTATTGGCAAAGGGGTGGTCACTTTACATATGCATATAGTATGTCGATCATATATATATCATTGATTACATGTATATTTTTTTATACATATCATATGATTTACAAAGATATGAATGGTATCGACCTTGCTGTTGGAAATTGCAATGGATTCAAAGGTTTTGTATGTTAAAGGTTTGGCAGTGTTAGTGTATATGGGATATATTATGCAACTTGATTGCAAATTATTCAAAGAAGAGTGTTATGGATATTTAATGAGGCGGATGGAAACTTATATGGAATTTGAGGTCATATGGCATGGAATACACTTGTCATTCGTCAGATGCCTGAGGTTTTGACGTGGTAATTTCTTGGGGTTTGCAAAATATTAATGTTGGTTGCCACCCTAGCGCGACGTGACCAACACTTATTGCACATTGGTTGTTTTGGGTTACCACCTTTGGGGTCTTGGCATTCGATCCACTTTGAGTTGAGGAAGGGTTTGATCATCAGGTTGTAACTGTTGTAACTGTTTCGAAAGAAAAATAAGTAACACACAACTCCAGGGTACCAAGGTTTTGACTCCCTTTCATCCGACGTTGTTCTTTGCTTAACAATTTACTCATGGCTCTGAGAATGATGTGTTGTTCTTGTTAATTTGATTTCTCTCATGTTATGGTTATGGAAATATGAAAAATTGTACTCCTATTTGAACGAATATGTATGTTTTTCTTAGCTAAATATTTGAGATCAAAACATATTTAATGAAGAGTTGCAGATAATGGTAGTTGAGATTTCTACGTTTTACTTTCCACCCATTATCTCTGTGTTTGGCACATAAATGTCTCGGCTTATTCTGTTATGTAGCTCATGAGTTTAGTTATTTTTCAACTATCATATGCAAAAGAGTGGCATTTCCTTCTATGGGTATGTTTATTCATTTGGGTTTGAGACTCCACAACCTCATGCATATTATTTGGTGTTCAGGGTTTAAAATAAAGTTTTTGATTGACTCGGATTTAGGGTTTCATTGATTGAATGGTTATGGGTTTTCACTACCTATTGTTGCACCCTGTGTGATTATAGTTTTCATTTGTAGTGATCGGTAATACCAGTCCTTTACCCATGGTTCTTTAGTGTTCTATTATTCAAACTTGGCCTTATAGCTCAGGGGTCTAGTCACTTCATTATGGTCGCATGAAAAGGGTTGCATCCAGGCTATGGGTTTTTGATTTTCCAAAGGGAGAGACCCCACAAACTAATACACAACATTCATGAATGTTATTTTGATTACGAACTTGGTTTGTAATTCTTGCATGCGAACCCAACCACGTTTTAAAAGAAATTTTTGGTTTAAGACCCTCGACATCTCTGAGTTTATTTTTTCATGTGTGTGATGCATATTTGGATTTATGGTTTGCATTTATGGTTTTTGTTACAAATTGAAGCTACCAGTTCAAATTTGGATTTATTGATTGAATAATTCAGTTGGTGAAGGCCAAACTAGGTTTTATGATGAATTTTGCATTTGAAACTTTTGATAAGGAGTCGTTATATGATGAATTTGGTATCCATTGGGATTGATGTTTGATGGTTTGTATTGTGGAATAACTTAATTGCATAAATAATAAAACTAGGTAATTGAGGAAAATCGTGAAAAGTCATGTAAAAGTCTTGAATAAAAATGAATAATTTGTGACTGTTTGGAGTAGTACGATGAACAAAAGATAATAAATATTTTAGATAATACATGTGCTCGTGATGGAATTATTATTGGAATATTTTGAAAGTTATGAGTTGAATGAAGGATTTGGAAATGAAATAAGGAATTGTGATTGGACTTTTGTTTAAGCACCCTAATTATATGTGGTTATAATTATGCTTGTTATGAATGGTTGAAAATAGAATATGGTCATAAAATTTGTAATTAATGCATGTCCATTTACATTCCCTGTCATAAATAAAACTTTTTGCTCATTACAATCCTAACCCATTTTCTCAAGTTCCCTTTTATTCCCATGCTTTAATTATAATTGTGTAAAGTATTGAATTGCATAATTGAATTGATCATGAGGGAAGTATTTAACTTGTTCAGGGTTAACTCTCCTTTATAGCTGAGATAATGATTTTTAAATTGGGTTCACTTCATCATAAGGAGTTAAGGAAGTTGGTCATGGTAGTGAACAATCCATTTTTCATTCCTTTCATACTTACCATTCTACGCTCATTACAAATCCTTTCATTTAATCCCAAATCTATTCTCAAATCCATGTTCTAAGTGATTGCTAGATTTGAGAGCATGAATTGCATGATGATTGCTTGTATATATATTGTTATGAACAAATCCATGTTTAAATTATTTTTTTTGCAAAGTTTTAGATGAAATATTAGCTGAACTTTAGTTCTGATTTCTGTATATGTATATCGGTATGAGATTTTTTAACAAGGGTAGTCATTGCAGGAGAAGAAACAATAGAGGTAGAGGACTAGGTCCTTGACAAAGGGGTAATAAGAGGCTCTTATTTTGTATACATTTTTATGTAGATTCAGAATACTTTAACTAGTTGTTGCAGACAGGTTTCATTAATTTGGCTAGACAACAAGCCTATAGACATCCACTTATGCATGAGAACCCTCGTCCAAGTATCGATATTCTAGTCCCAAGCCATTTTTATGCTCCCTTAGTTAGAACAAAACATGATGGATGGAAAAATGTTTCACATCCTCCTTCTCGACAATCCCATGGCTAGCCAAATATTGGTCACCCTCAACAGCCTCATTTTCATGCCTGGCATACTGCTTCTCCCTTGCATCAACAACTTATATCCCAAGCCTCACATGCCAATCATTCCAAGGCCAGGATCACATAACTCGAGGATGGTCTAGAAAAGGAAAAAGTAGTAGTAGTGGTGTCTAAGTCATCACATGAGTCATCACATTCAGTCACTTCACATGTGCAGGGAAATGATCATAAATTTTCTAAGGAAGGTTCATCAGTTGGGAGAAATGAAAAGGTTGAAAGTAGTCATGGGAAGAGAGTAGTAGCCTCTCACAACAAATACGGTTTTTCATGATTTTGTTGGCATCTGTATATGAACTTATTCACACTTTATTTCAGACATCGTATTATTTTTGGCGTCTTATGATTTTGACAACAGTTTATTTGGGACAACTCATACTTTTGACATTTTTATATTTTGGACAACCTTATGTTTTCTATGCTACATGTTTTTCATAGATCTATATGATGGTTAAATTTGGATGAATTTAAAATATTGTTACATGGAGTGACAAGGGGATTCTTATGAACATTCCATCTTATGCATTTTAATTACATAGATTGTATGATGTGGCAAGATTATATGTCTTGCATCTAAGGTGGAAGTTACAAGGAGGAAATGTGATCTGGATTATTTTCGGCACGAAATAAGAGCGGAGATATAATAAAGAAATGCACAGAGATATCGCGTATATCCAATAATATAACATAAATATATCAGAAATGAAACCATAAACACAAATATACAGTAATACACGATTTCTATTAATGAAAGAAATGTACAAAGACTGTAAAAATACAGAGTGAAAGACTCGCTAGAATGGTGGCAGCTTATCCTTGAGAAGAGATGCGATGGCTACTCGCATTCGCAATAAGATGATTACAATGAGGCTATGAAGGCCTTTTTACAATAAACTAAAATGCCAAAAACCCTAGACATCCGAAAACCCTAACCCTAGGATATGAAGCACCAAAAGTCATGTGGGCCCCGTTTGGGTAAGTTAGTACATCAACTTCCCGGGGTCGTAACTTTTGCATACGATCTCCGTTTTAGGCGTATGATAGCTCATTGGAAAGGTATCGTCGAGGAGATTAATTTTGGGGGATCAATAATGCATTTGGATATAATTGAGAACCTTTATATCTAAAAACCTTCATTTAGGCCCTCAAAATTGCCCTAGAAGTTAAAACCTGCTAAAAATAGTAAATTGCCAAAATTGCTAGAAAATTGTTTTGAGCCAGTCGAAAAAGGTGGGTGGCCATCGATATCCACCTGGATCAATCCTCCCTCCTTAGGAAGAAATGGTCTCCATTTTTTTGAGTTCCTGGGGGAGAGGGAAAAGTGTTTGCTGGATCTACATCTTGGTGAGCTGCTTGTATTGATGGAGACGTCGCGTTGCTTAGTTTGCGAAAGTTTGTCATGAACCTGTTGAAGTTGAGGCTGTTCAAAAAGTCGAGCTACATGAGAGGAAGGTGTGCAGAAGGAATATTTTCACTTTGTTGCAACCTTGTTGGCCTGCTTCTGTTGGATAGAAGGTGCAGGGGGCGAGGCTGTAGTGGTTGCAGTGTCCTTCTGTTCCCCTTTTGAATAGATTGTGAAGAAGCTTAATTTTGCAGTATGAGATACTAACTTGTTAAACTTTTTAGGTGGAACAATAGTTGGAACTACCTCTAGTATTCTGTAGAGATGACCCCCCAAAGTAACAATGACACTACGGGGTCGAGACTCATAAACAACATGGTGTCTCCACATATATGGTTGGCCCAAGAGAACATCAAAGACATCCAATGGGGAAACATCACATAATACCTCATTCTTGAAGGGTTGGATGTCGTATGACAATCGACACTATTGGCTAACATGGAGATCTCTTCCTTTCCGAAGCCACTCGATGTTGTATGGTTGTGGGTGTGGTGTTGTCAACAATCCCAACTGTTTGACGACCTCTACTGCGATGAGGTTTTTCTGGCTTCCGTTATCAACAATAAAATGCAACGGGGTCCCCTTCACCCACATCTGTGAATGAAAAAGGTGCTCCCCCTCTTCAAGATCTGTTGGTTCTTCTGGTTGAATTACTGCAGTCGCGACAATAGCAGTGGGGTTTGCGTCAATGATTTTTCCTTTACCAATATTTTCAGAATCAGATTCTGAATCAGGGTTCAGCTCCTTGTCTTTGATCTTGGCCACCAATGACTGTTTTGAGTGACATTCATCGGTGTTGTGCTAGGGGCTTTTGTGGAAATCACACCATTTTCTGGTGTCCTTCTTTGTCTTCCCGTGACCCTTCTTTTCCTGTGTCTTGGACTGGTTTTCATGAGACTGTTTGTTAGGGTCGTCTTTGTCATACTTTGGTTGTTGTGGATTTGTAGACTCGAATTCCCATTTTTTCTGGTGCTTAAATTTCTGCTCAATTTTAACAGCATATCGATAAGCAACACCGAGTGATGAGATGTCTAGAAAATCCATTTCAATCGGGATGTATCTGTGTAGAGCCCCACGGTATTTTAGAACCAAATGTCGGTCGGAGTCTTTGATACCCAGCTTGGTTGGCAAGGTATGGAAGGTATTGGTGAACTCTGGAACTGCTTTTCCCCTCTCTTGCCACAGTGTGTTCCATCTCATGTACTGGTCCTCGTAGTTGCCAACAGGGTAATATTGTTCCTTTACCACATCCACAAAAAAATCCCAAGTGGGATCGGCCCCATATATTCCAGACTCCTCTGTGGAACTTTGCTCCCAGTAAGTTTCCCACCAATGTTTGACATGGGGGAGAGATTTAAGGAGTGAGAAGGTGATATTTTCTTTGTCGGAAAAATTTTGAATAGAGAAATAACCTTCTAGCAGATTTAACCATTTTTCTAGGGCTTTTGCATCTATCTGTCCTTCAAATACAGGAATATCAAAATTAACTTGTACCTTGAAAGGTGAGGTGCCTCCAAAGTGGTCGCTTGATGAAGATGTGCCTGATGCTATCGGTAGGCATTGAAGGATGTGGGAAAAATTCTCCATCATTTCGTCCCTCTATCACGTGAGAGCTTGCTCAAGCAACAAATTGATAGGATCGTATGCTCCGTCGTTTTTCTTTTCTTCTGCTATTGAGGGTTTCTTGGGTGTGCGAGAGAGATTTTATTCAAGAGAGACAAGCTCGAGACCCAAATTTCTATAATTGGACCTCGTCAGGGAAATGCACTGAAAAAACGATCAAGAGCATCCTGCTCTGATATCACTGATCCAAATTATTTTCGACACGAAATGAGATCGGATATATAATAAAGAAATGCACAGAGATATCACGTATATCCAATAATATATCATAGATTCAACCATAAACACAGAGATACAGTAATACATGATTTCTATGAACGAACTAAATGTACAGAGATTGTAAAAATACAGAGTGAAAGACTCGCTAGAATGGTGGCAGCTTATCTCTGAGAAGATATGTGATGGCTACTCTCATTCGCAATAAGATGATTACAATGAGGCTCTGAAGAAATTTTTACAATAAACAGGAATGCCAAAAACCCTAGACATCCGAAAACCCTAACCCTAGGAGATGAAGCACCAAAAGTCATGTGGGCCCCATTTGGGTAAGTTAGTACATCAACTTCCCGGGGTCGTGGCTTTTGCATACAATCTCTGTTTTAGGCGTATGATAGCTCGTTGGAAAGGTATCATCGAGGAGATTCATTTTGGGGTATCAATCATTCCTTTGGATATCATTGAGAACATCGATCTAGAAAAACCTTCATTTAGGCCCTTAAAATGGCCCTGGAAGTTAAAACCTGCTAAAAATAGTAAATTGCCAAAATTGCTAGAAAACTGTTTTGAGCTAGTCGGAAAAGGTGGGTGGCCACCGATATCCACCTGGATCAAAATGGTTCATTAATTAGTATAAATAAAATAGGGGGTCCCACTTATTAGTATTATTTATTACCCTTATCATGTTATTATTATTATTTATTAATTTACTTGAATTTTTTTCTATTAACTAACTAATGGTTAGTTAATGAGTAACTAAAAGTAGTTGAATGATTCAACTACTATGGAGATATTTAAAAGAGTAAGTTGAACAAAGTAAAAGGAGGAGGAACACATTTCTCTGAAAGGTCTTCTCTTACTTCCAAGTGAGATTTCATTACTACTTCATTAATCAATGATTTTTAAGCTAAGACAGTTCTTGTGATAGCAAGGTATGTTGAAGGTGAAAAAAATCTAGGACTAAGGAGCATTGAATTCTGATATGCTTCTAGGTTGATTGTCTATTTGATAGTCTGCAGGCTTCTTTTGATTTCTAGATTAGTTTCTCAGTACTAAATAGGATTCTTTTGCAGATTCATAATAGAGTGCAAGTTGTGGCTATTGGTTTATCATTCTTGGTTTGATTTGAAGGCACCAGTGGCCTATGTGTACGTTACGTTAGTTTTCTACACTTTCATTTGGTCTATACTTTGAAAGTATGAAAAGTGTATTGATTGTTACAGAATGAATGATTAAAATCATTGATGGTTTTGCAACTCTCTTGGTCTCTCTTATTTTGATTAGATTATGTCATTTTGCTTCTTGTTTAAATTATTATATAAAAAATCATACTTCTTTATATCAGTTTGCATTTGATAAATAAATTTAAAACAACAATTGGTCTTTAAGCCAAATAACGTGAAGGTTAATTGAACTTGCAATAAGGCTATAAATTAGGGTGATAATCATGCCTATCTTGTCTTAGCCAAAAAATATTGGAAAAAATTTTGTGAGGAGGACTTTCATTTCGTTTACTCAACATTTTATTTGGAGACTATATTGGGGATGAAGGACCCCATTTTCATTTCCATGGTTTGTTTTTTTTGTAAACTTGTAAATTTATTGTTTATATTTACTTCTTTATTTTCTATTTGTTGTCTGTTTATATCTTGTTTACTTTTGCTCATATTTTTCTCTTGACTCATGACTATACCTACTCAAATACAGTACAACCTAGGTGACAGTCTAGAGGATCAGACCAACATTACCCTTACTTTGTACAATGTCATTCTTGAGACTGCCAATAGTCTCAAGAATTAGAGAACATTGGGATGCCCATCAGAGGATGATTAGAAACCATCCTCATCAATAATTATTTATCATGATCGTGCCTACCCTTGATAAACCTAACATTCCTGAAGGCCCCATTAATAAGAATAATGTCTCATTTACCTTATTTCAATAAATCCTCAGACATTCACGTACTAGAGTTGAGTTACACCGACACTAGGAAGTTATTGTTGTTGAAGCCCATCTCTAGCAATATTTGGATGACCAAAGGAGACGATACCTCAATGAACCCCAACATTAGCTCATATTATGTCCTCTTCCCCCGTATATCGTGATTAATACAAGGTCAATCACCTGACTTTTCTCTCATTCCCGAAGTAGGAAGAAGAAAAGTTGTTCTCCAAGAAAAAAACCTAAACTCCATCAGTCTTTGTCTGATTCAGATAGTTCCTCATCCTCTCCACTTCCTTACATATTCAAAATTTCAGACACTATTAGTGGAACAGGAAGCAGTGGTTCTGGAGGTGGCACTAGTAGTTCATCTTCATCAAAACTTTTTTCTTCAACTTCGATCAGGAGTATCTATAGCCATGCTATCCCTATTCAATCCACCACTAATCTAGCCAAATTCATTAAGAAATATGGCCTGTTTCAATTTGAGGAAGATGGCAACGCTACTCCATGGCATGTTTCTTCCCCATTAAATCTCACACTTGTAGCCAATCCTTTTCCTAATTTCAAGGATCATTTTCCCAAGTTCTCAAGAAATGGTACCATTTCTACAGATGAACATTTGGTTTCTTTCCCAAACGATTTCCATAACATTGGTGCAAATGGAAATGATACTTGCATGCACTTACTTTTTCAACTCTTTAAAAGGAAAAGTTGTGGCTGACTTATTTGATTTGCCTCCGAATATTTTGACTACCTGGGATGAATTAGTCTACTAGTTCAAATCCACTTTTGGGAAACCCAAAATCCCAAATGATCGGTTAAAGGATTACAATAATTTTACATATAAAAAAGAGGAAACCATTAAATCTTTCAATTTTCTCTTCACCAAGTTATATAATCAAATGCCTGAACTGATCAAACCAAAAAATCAAGCTATGTTCATGCATTAATAAAATGATTTACCCTCTTCCTATCGTCTCATATTGGAAGAGAAATCCATAGATAATATTGAATCTACCCTTCAAACTTGTTTGGAGTATGAACACCAGCTAGACAAAACTAGTCTTCCTAAAGAAGACTACGTCAAACAAAAATATATGTCTACCATTATGCAGCTTATGCAAGACATTAAAAATTGAATGATTTCTTTTGAGAGAAAGGGAATTACTCTTACTACCACTGTTGAAACTTCCACCCAGGCTGCCACTATGAATTTTGCAAACATTAACTTTCAGCCAAAAGCCATATTGCCTAAAGAATGTTGTAATTTTTGTGAATAAAATCACGAGGAAAGCACTTGTGAAATCAAGAAAAATGTGAGGGATTGAATCTTTGGAAAGAAACCAAACACTACCATTGTTGTCTTATATTGGGCCCCACGGGATGATGTTATGGTAATTAATACCATAAATAAATTATATGCCAATAAGGGCAAGGTTGATTCTTCCCAGACTACTTTTTCCCCTAGCACATCCACTCAAAATACTAGCTCACAAGTTGCTCACCCTTCTACAAGTCATCAAGTCACCACTCCTTCTTCAAAGTATAATATTTTAAATCGGTTGGATAACATAAAAGTTGATGCTTCTCTTTTGGATATGGTGACTGTACCAAAACAACAACAACATCTTAAAGATTTCATGGAAGGTAAAACTTCCAACATAGCCAATCTCACGGAATATTATGATGGAGTCTCATGTAAATAGGATAGGTGTAAATAAATTTAGGGGATCTGTAAATTATCCCCTTTCTATATTTATGTAAATACTTTAGACATAATAGACCATTTTTTCCTCATTGATGGTGGCTCAGGCCCAAGTGTCATGTCAAACATCATTATGGAAGAGCTAGGCCTCTTTTGTACGAACAAAAATGAAAGAAGCATTCTCTCATATAATAATCAAGAACAATCCACAATTGGTGAGATAAAATATGTAACCTTAGTACTTTGTGCACATCCATAAATACACACCACCCTTAACATTCAAAGTCATTGATATGTCTGTCAACAATTACTCAATTATTTTGGGGAGAGATTGGAAAGCCTTAATGGGTGGTTACTTGTATTTAGATGGATCACATTTATTTATCCCTAAATATGGAAATAAATTTATTGTTCTCAGAGAATATCGTATCTCACCTTACATTGAGGACGTTCCTCATCTAAATGTAAATTATGTTGAGGAAATCCTGGGTGTTTACTCTATTTTCACATAAGAAGATGGTGTGCCACGCGAAAATTTTGACTATGATGAAGAATTGTGGCATATTACCTTTGATCAAGCATGCTCCAGTGAAGGAAATGGAGTTGGTATTATCCTTTACTCACCCATAGGAAAAATTTATAAATTTTCTTTCATGTTAGAATTTGCTTGCACAAACAACGTTGTTGAGTTTGAATCCCTATTATTGGGTATCGAAAATGCTTATAATCTGGGTTGTGGTAATCTTACCATTTTTGGCGATTAATCTTGTTAGAAAAATATATAATCCCAATAACAAGTTGATGAGAAGATACACTCATTCCATTTGGGACTTGATTTAAAGTATGTTGTATTTAAACATCACTCACATAAAAATGGAGCTTAATACCATGGATGACATGTTGGCAGTTTTTGTTGCTTCTCCTACTCGACAACTTTTATCGTAGCAACCTGATTGCACTTTTATGTCTCTATATCATCCACATATACCTGACAATGTTGAATAATGCCATATTTTCAAAAATTATGAGGATACATGTGCTTTCTTACAAAGTAAACTTTTTAAGCCTACAGAAGTAATTTCTATTGAAGATGTTAAGTTTCCAAAAGGCTTGATTCCTCTTGAGAGTTCATTTTCAACGAGTGATGTTGGTAAAAAGGAAAATATTGTAGAAGAGGATTCAAAGAGGAAATTTGGAGACATTGTCTTTGTGAACATCGAAACCTCATATGATCCCATGAGTCTTAAAATAAGAGCCCAATGTTCACAAGAGGAAAAATAAATATTCATGGATTTATTCTGTGAATTCAAGGATGTATTTGCTTGGTCATATGAGGATCTTTGTGGTTTTGATCCCAACATCATCCAACATGCCATTCCTATTAAGGAAGGGGAGAAACCAGTAAGGAAGAGACAAAGGCCTATAAATCATTCCCTCGAAGTTACTATCATTAAGGAATTTGAAAAGTTACAAAAACATAAAATCATATTTCCAGTAAAATATATCGAATGGGTCTCAAATCTAGTTCCTATATGAAAGAAAACTAGTTAGATCTGGTTGTGTGTTGACTTTCATGCTTTGAATAGATCTAGAACGAAAGATAAATTTCCTCTTCCTAATATGGAAATGATCCTACAACAAGTGACCGGGTCTCAAATAATGTCCCTACTAGATGATTTTTCTGGATACAATCAAATTAGAGTTAAGAGGGCTAACAAATACAAAACCACATTCACCACCAGATGGGGTACCTTTTCCTATGAACGCATGCCTTTTGTCATGTATAACATAGGTGCCACATTCCAGAGAGCTATGAAAATATATTTCGATGATTTGATCGGTAATATAATTTAGGTTTATCTTGATGACTTAACTATTTATTCTAAGAATTGATCGGATCATTTTGGTCATATTGAGAAAGACTTTATGTGTAGCAGAAAATTAGGTATTCCATTGAATCCTTCTAAGTCTATTTTTAGAGTCACTCAAGGCAAAATCCTTGGTCATATTGTTTCTAAATGTGCTATTAGTATTGACCTCGAGAGAGTTGTTGTAATTATCAACCTCCCTTCTCCTACCTCTAAACAAGGAGTTCGATATTTCATGGGCACTATTAACTTTGTTAGGAGGTTTGTTCCTGACTTCATTGTGATGGTTAAACCTATTCAAAATTTTTTGAAGCAGGATAAAACCTTATCTTGGACTGATGAGGTAGAAAAGGTTTTTATAGGAATCAAGAAGGAAATTAGCTCTGCACCAGTCTTAGCCAAGACTGATTTTAATAAGGACTTCATCATCTATACCAATGCCATAGAAGAGGTAATTTCTTCCATCCTTCTGCAAGCTAATGACCAAAATCAAGAAAATTTTATAGCCTACATGAGTCAAAGTTTTTTAGATGATGAGGTGAAATATACTTTGATTGAAAAACACACTTTCTCCTTGATAAAATCTATAGGAAAGTTCAGGAATTTTATTTTGATAAAACAGACGCAGGTAAGAGTCCCTTTGCCTGCAGTCAAGTTTTTCTTAAACAGACTTATCTCTCGGGAAAACTTTCACATTTGCTTGAAAAAACTCAAGAACATGATTTAATGATTACTACAATGATGACAATTAAGGGATGTGATCTAGCTCTTCACTTGGCTCAACATCCTGAACCAAGTGATTCTCTTGAGGAAGATGAGAGCGCTTTGTCAACATTGTCTTACTTGGAAACTCTTGATATAGATCTTATTGACCATCCTGGGTACAAGGATGTCATTTATTATCTCTTACATCATAATTTTCTAGATCATTTAGATTCATATCAGCGTAGAAGAATGCACTTAATAGACCCAAAGTTACTGATCTTGGGAAATATTCTTTTTCGAATATTTGTTGATGGGTTTTTGTTAATATGTATTGTTGATAAAGAAGACCAAAAAAATTTAAATGAATTTCATGGATCAACATATTCTAAACTCCATATTGGTGTCCATTTTGCATTGAAAGCTACATCTTTCAAGATCATCAGAGCTGGTTATTTTTGGCCCTTGATGTTTCAAGATTATTTCAATTTTGTTCAGTCTTGTGAAAAATGTCAAAACTTTTATGGCAAGGAACAGTTTTCGACTATGCCTTTACAACCAATTTTACCTAATTTCCCATTTGCTAAATGGGGATTCGAATTTATCATCCCAATTAACCCCCCATATTCTGCAAGGAATGTATTTATCCTAATAGAAACAAACTATTTTACTAAGTGGACCTAAGTTGCCCCTCTTAAGAATGCATAGGATGAGCAGGTTATTAACTTCTTAGAATCTAATATCTTTTCTTACTTTGGTCTTCCGCTCAAAATAATTTCGGACAACAGATCAACATTTATTTCAGAAAAGTTTACTCATTTTCTGAGGAAATTCAGAGTCAATAAGTTTACCTCATCCACTTATTATCCTCATGGAAATGGGAAAGTTGAGTCCACTAACAAGAACCTGACTAGGATTCTAAAAAGGATGATTGACGATAAGCCTCGCCAATGGAATAATCTCCTCACATATTCGTTATGGGATGATTGCACAACCACCAAAAATATAACTATCCACACTCCTTTTCAACTTTTATATGGCCAAGAAGTTGTTATTCATGTTTAGATTGAACTCACATCTCTCTGTTTAGATATGTAGGATGAATAATTGAATTCTACTGAATATTTCCCAAAGGATTAATTCTCTTCTAGCCTTAGAAGAACAAAGGAATCATGCATTCGAAAAACTAAGAAAGGAAGTAGAAAATCAAGAAATACTTTGATAAGCACACCAAATCTTTCAAGTTTAAAGTAAATTACAAAGTCTTTCTTTGGGAATCCACACATGCTGATAAAGGAAAGCACTCCAAATTCCAAAAACTCTGGCTATTTCCTTACAAGATCCCTCTAATAGTCAGAAATAATACTTACATGTTAAAGGACTTTAAAGAGTGGTTATTCTCTTTTACGACTAATGGATCGCATTTGAAACATTATGTTGAACCTAGCTAACTGTTACATTTTATGAATCAATGTTTCATGTAAATATCAATTTATGTTGTACAATTGTTTTTTTTATGTTTTCATTTCATCAATTTTGTTGCTTCACTTTCAGTTTTGCTTTATATTTCGTTGCAACTTTATTTTTCATTTCACTATGATTTTACTTTTTTGTTTCTTTACCCTCAATTTTTTAGACTTTGTTTCATCCTGATTTAGATGAGTCTATACATCCAAAGTTTTTCCTTGCTTGCAAAAGTATGCTTGAGTATTGATAAGTAGTCGGGATAGAAAGAAAGACAATCACTTGTGGTCCACATCCTTGTATCGTGTTGCCTCTATGACGACTTTGATTAAACTTGAGTGCTAAATCTATCCCCTCTCTCATATTTTCCTTTTATACCTTCCACCACCCCTATTTTGGAAGAGCATACCAGAGAAAAGAAAAACTTTTGAGTGCATAATAGAAAATTTTCTTGACATGCAAAACCAAAAGTTGAGTTCAATCCAATACTATATTGCTTTCCTATGGAGTCACCATTGTTGACTCTTAAAACCATCATGAACTAACCAGCCTGCAAAGAATTGCAAGGCACGTATAATTTTTGGGAAAAATAAACATGTATATATACATACTAAGTAAACTAATAATTGGGACCCCCTATGGTTGTTTTAAAATAAAAATTCAAAGAGGAGCCCCTTAAAAGGGTATTTGGAAACTAACATGATTAGAAGGCATGCATTTTGTTAATACATATGAGCTTGGTATTTTATTCTCAGTACAGGTCTATGGTTTCAAATGGGATAAAAGGGTCATCATATTTCTTACTAAGTGTCATGCCATTTTATACATGCTTATCAAAACTTTTATTTCACAACTCCTTCGTAAACATGATGCAATTTATTGGTAAAGGGGCGTTCAACTTAAATATGCATATAGTATGTCGATCATATATATATCATTGATTACATGTATAATTTTTGATACATATCATATGATTTACAAAGATATGAATGGTATTGACCTTGATGTTGAAATTGCAATGGATTCAAAGGTTTTTTATGTTAAACGTATGGCATTGTTAGTGTATATGGGATATATTATGCGACTTGACTACAGATTATTCAAAGAAGAGAGTTATGGTTAATTAATGAGGTAGGTGGAAAATTGTATGGCATGTGAGGTCATATTAGATGGCATGCACTTGGCATTCATCGAATTCCTGAGGTTTTGATGTGGTAATTTCTTGGGGTTTTCAAAATATTAATGTTGGTCGCCACCCTAGCCTGACATGACCACCTGTTATTGCACTTTAGTTGTTTTGGGTTACCACCTTTGGGGTTTTCGAATTCGATCTACCTTGAGTTGAGGAAGGGTTTGATCATTGGGTTGTAACTGTTATAACTATTTTAAAAGGAAAATAAGTAACACGCAACTCCAGGTACCAGGGTATCGAATCCATTTCATGTAACATTGTTGTTTGCTTAATAATTTACTTGTGGCTCTGTGAATGATGTGTTGTGATTGTTAATTTGATTGCTCTCATGTTATGATTCTGGAAATATGAAAAATGGTAATCCTATTTGGATGAATATGTATGCTATTTTTAGCCAAATATTTGAGATCAAAAGACATTTAATGAAGAGTTGCATATAATGGTAGTTAAGTTTTCTTCATTTTACTTTCCACCCATTATCTCTATTTTGGTACATACATATCTCGACTTCTTTTATTATGTAGCTCACGAGTTTAGCTATTTTTCAACTGTCATACGCAAAAGAGTTGCATTTCCATATATGGGTCTATTTATACATTTGGGTTTGAGACTCCACAGCCTCATGCATAATATTCGGTGTTTAGGGTTTAAGCGAAAGATTTTGATTGACTTATATTTGGGGTTTCATTAATTGAATGGTTATGTATTTCCACTACCTGTTGTTGCACCCTACACGATTCTAGTTTTCATTTGTAGTATTTGTTAGTACCATTACTTTACCCATGGCTCTACATTTATCTATTATTCTAACATAGGTGCCACATTCTAGAGAGCTATGCAAATAGATTTCGATGATTTGATCGGTAATATAATTTAGGTTTAACTTGATGACTTAACTATTTATTCTAATAAATGATCAGATCATTTTGTTCATCTTAGGAAAGTCTTTTTGTGTTGCAGAAAATTAGGTATGTCATTGAATCCTTATAAGTCTATTTTTAGAGTCACTCAAGGCAAACTCCTTGGTCATACTGTTACTAAATTTGGTATTAGTATTGACCCCAAGAGAGTTGTTGCAATTATCAACCTCCGTGATCCTACCTCTAAAAAAGGAGTTCAATATTTCATGGGCACTATTAACTTTGTTAGGAGGTTTGTTCTCAACTCCATTGTGATGGTTAAACCTATTCAGAATTTTTTGAAGTAGGATTGAACCTTCTCTTGGACTGATGAGGTAGAAAAGGGTTTTATAGGAATCAAGAAGGAAATTAGCTCTACACCAGTCTTAGCCAAGACTGATTTTAATAAATACTTCATCATCTATACCAATTCCATAGAAGAGGTAATATCTGCCATCCTTTTGCAAGATGATGACCAAAATCAAGAAAATCCTATAGCCTGCATGAGTCAAAGTTTGTTAAATGATCAGGTGAAATATATTGTTGGACACACCTACCACACTTAGAGGGGGGGTGAATGAGTGTGGGGCTCTTTTCCCAAAACTTCCCTCTTGCACAAAAACTCATCAATTAGCATTCAACATTTATTCATTA